>CATIWC010000817.1:0-377535 GCA_948472305.1 Vicia faba | reverse complement strand
TTAAAATTTGGTGACGGGGAAGAAGCAAAATATTTAAATTGTTTATAACATATAACAATATAAATATGGGGAATAGATATACTATCGAGCCTCTTTATATAACTTTAGTTATTACCAATGTATAATGTTTCATTAATTAATAGTCTTTTAACTTAGTTTCTTAGTGATGAAGTAACCTAAAATTTGGTGACCGGGGAAGAAGCAAAATATTGAAATTGTTTATATCATATATAACATATAACAATATGAATATGGGGAATAAATATACTATCGAGCCTCTTTATATAACTTTAGTTATTATCAACGTATATGAAATATGTTTCCTTAATTAATAGTCTTTTAACTGAGTTTTCTTAGTGATAAAGTAACCTAAAATTTGGTGACGGAAAAGAAGCAAAATATTGAAATTGTTTATATCATATATAACATATAACAATATAAATATGGGAAATAGATATACTATCGAGCCTCTTTATATAACTTTAGTTATTCCCAATGCATATGAAGTATGTGTCATTAAATAATAGTCTTTTAACTTAGTTTCTTAGTGATGAAGTAACGTAAAACTTAATGACGGGGAAGACGCAAAATATTGAAATTGTTTATATCATATATAACATATAACAATATGAATATTGGGAATAAATATACTATCGAGCCTCTTTATATAATTTTAATTATTACCAATGTATATGAAATATGTGTCATTAAATAATAGTCGTTTAACTTAGCTTCTTAATGAAGAAGTAACCTAAAATTTGCTAATGGGGGAAGAAGAAAAATGTTGAAATTGTTTATATCATATATAACATATAACGATATGAATATGGGGAATAGATATACTATCGAGCCTCTTTATATAACTTTAGTTATTCCTAATGCATATGAAATATGTGTCATTAATTAATAGTCTTTTAACTTAGTTTCTTAGTGATGAAGTAACCTAAAATTTGGTGACGGGGGAAGAAGCAAAATATTGAAATTCTTTATATCATATATAACATATAACAATATGAATATGGGGAATTGTTGTACCCCAAAATTTTCCCTCCCATATTCTTCAAGATTTAGCAAGATCAAACTTCAAAATCTCTCAAGGATTGCACAGTTCAATTGCCTCCTAACACAGTCAAAATTAGGGTTTTGGTTCTTGTAAAGAAAATGAGGTTTTCAAGGGTCCAACCAAGTCCCATGTGTCTATATACATTGTCAAGCATCTATATGTCAAGTTTCAAGACTCACAGTGTTGTACCCCAAAATTTGCCCTCCCATATTCTTCAAGGTTTGGCAAGATCAATCTCCAGATTAAGCTTCAAAATCTCTCAAGGGTTGCACAGTCCAATTGCCTCCTAACACAGTCAAAATTAGGGTTTTGGTTCTTGCAAAGAAATTGAGGTTTCCAAGGGTCCAATCAAGTCCCATATGCCTACATACATTGTCAAGCATTCATATGTCAAGTTTCAAGACTCACAGCATCAAGTTGCACAGTCAAAAAACCCTAATTGCTCCACAGTCAACTGCATGGGCAAAATGGTCATTTGACAGTCAAAAGTCAAAATTTTTGGTCAACATCTTATTTTGAAGCCACAATCATCATTTGATCAATTCTTGATCATGATTCTCAAAGCATGGCTCAAAAAGTCTCAAGGTGCAAAAGTTTCTATTTTTGGACAGTTGAAAAGTCAACTGCAAATTGACCAAGGCATAACTTCCTCATGGTTTATCAGAAAAATCCCATCCAAAGCTCATGTTGAAGGGGATGACATTTCCTACAACTCATCTTCATACTTCAAGTCCAAGAAATGCTCTCACAAAAAGTTATCAATTTCAACATTATAGGTCATTTTCAAAAGTCAACAAAAAGGAACTTTAAGTCAAAGACCATAACTTGAGATTGGTAAATCAAAATGACATGGGACCAAAGGCATTGGTTAGAGGACTTCAAGACCTTTCCAAAATGTCCAAGAACATGTTCATAGCTTCAAAATTGAGCAAGATATGCATTGGAGAAGTCAGGCCATACGGTTTGCTTTATTTTTCAAACTTGCATAACATGATTCATGCGCTTTTAACCATTTTTCTTGTTTGATTTACACTAATAGAGACCTTCTGAAGCGATTGGTACAGTTAAATTGAATTAACGTTGCCTGAATCAAGATTCACCATGGACGAAACCTAGGGTTTCTGAAGCTTCAAATTAGGGCTTTAGACATCAGGAAAAATTGGATCATGCCATGACCATGGTTGAATTCGTCAAGGCCAGACGAATTCAACCAACATATCGCGCCCTTTTTATGTTGATTCCTCTTCTATTCGCTATTTTTCACACTTTCACTTAGTGGGGGTTTAAAACCCCCGCTACTTGTTTCATGTTGCAGGTACAAACGAAGAAGAAAGCACGCGTGGCATCATGCTACTGGGACATTTAAACTTTAGCGCGTTTTCTTATGTTTCAGCATAATTGGCATGTTCCATATATTATATTTGTTGTATATATATTTAACAAATGCGCTTGGTAGCTCAGTTGGTTGGGAACGTGGATGGCAGGTATAGGGACCTGGGTTTGATTCCCAGGTCCCCCATATAATTGTTGTTATTTTTCTTAATCCATTCCAATGCAGCAATGACTCAACGTCCCACCATACGTCCTCACGCGCTGGCTTGCCAAGTGGCTTTGGTGGGCAATCAGGAGGCCAGGAGATGGAATCCATGGTGCACTCCAGTCAACGAGCGTGTACACAATCATGGAAAGTCAAACAAGCCTTGTGTTCTTGGGCCAGAATTCCTCAAATCACCTCCACATGGGCCAGACACCCCCCTTTGTTTGTATATTTAATTTTAATTTTCTTTTCTTTCTAATTCTTTTTAATTGTTTTAATTATTTTATTAATTCACCATTAATCAACTTTTCATAATAAAATCAGAAAATTAAATTGTAAAACATTTTAATTATTATTAATTTCACCACTAACCTATTGTTTGTAAATAAATGACTAACAATGAATTTAGTTTAATTTAGGTTTTAAATTTTAATCTTTTTTCTTAATAAATAAAAAATACATAGAATTTGGTTTTGACATTTTCATCTTTTTCTTAATTAATCATTTTCCTCATTATTTATTATTATTAATTACTATTATTTTTGTAAATAAACATGTAAATTAAATAATTTAGTTAATTAGCCTAATTTTGACCTTTTTCTTTAATAACTAAAAATAATTTAGAATTAGGGTTTCCTTTTAAATTCTTTTCTTTATTTTCATAATAAATACAAAAAATCATATAAAAAACACTTCTCTTCTTTAATAATTAATTAGGTCCTAATTTAATTCAATTTCAAGCAAAGGGTCAAAACCCTCGGACGTTCTCAGTTTAATCTTTTCGCATTATTTTTTCTTATTGATTATTATGTAACTGTTCAAGGATGTAATAGTAATTAGGTTTTTCTTTTACTTTCCGCATCTTTTAACAAAACGGGTCTTTGTATTTTGGCGATGTATAGACCCGCGCCTTGTAATAGCGTAGCTTTTATCTTTCCGTCTTTTAATTTTCCGCACTCCTAAATTCTAAATTGCATGAAAGAATGTATGGTAATTAAAAACAACGCGTAGCTCACAATGCCATGATCAAAGATAAATGTTAAACTGAAAACAACACACAATACACACACCACTTCTAGGGTACGCCTCACTCGTTGCCTTCGAAACGTGGTCGTCAAGTATAGGACGTTTTAGCGGTCGCTCTTATGTCCATGATCCAGTTGCCTCGAAACAGTTGCCTCGAAACGGTTGCCTCGGATTAAAAAAAGGATCTAGGATGTAAGGGTAGCTTCTAAGGTGTCCTACTGTTGCTTCGGTGACCACACTGTCCCTACAATCGAATTGACCCGAACACCTCCAACGGTGGTGCTACCTACCTCTCAATGGTGGGATGGCACTATCTTAAGGACTTTTACACAGCCTAATTCCTTAGGGTAGGTAGATGACTCATGGATATTTGCTCTCTTCAAAAACAAACAAAAACTTTTCACACCGACACTTTCAAAAGCTTTCCAAACAAATTTTTCAAACATTCTTGAGGACAGATACAAGAGTTATTCAGAAATCTTTCAAAGAAACTTTTTTCAAACCCACTCACATTTTGAAAAGCAAACATCATTTTGAAAACATAAGAGCAAGTATCTAAGAGCCCATGGATAACCATGGATAGAAAGGGTGCTAACACCTTCCCTTTCTATAAATCTACCTCCCGAACCGAGAAACGTTCTTATAAGGAATTTTGCTGTGCTTTTGTCCTGTCCATGTTGGAGAAAATAAAAGACGGTGGCGAATCTTGCTTCCGCGACATTTCGTGAATCAGCGTTAAACAGTCAGTTCTCATTCCCACCGATCACAGAACTGGCGACTCTGCTGGGGAAGCTATTAATAAGTGAGGTGTACCTTAGGATTAAACCACTCTTGTTTTCAATTTCTTGCTTTGTTTGCTTTAATATTGTGGGCTTGTTTTGGAGTTTCATAGATCCTAACCCGGATCTGGGGATACCCTTTTAGAAGTAGCAACAAGACTGTGAGGGAACTGTGCGTGGTATACCGACACGGTTGAAGCAGTCTGCTACGTTGATGTGGCACTTTGGTGAGTACCGGTAACCCTTGAGTCAAGTCAAGGAGAGTACGGGGCCACCGCATGGTGTCGTGAAGCATCAACTGACCTTAGGAACCTTACTTGACCATCCTGGCCTCTTTAGGGTAGTGAGATAACTGACTTTGGTGCAGTCCGAAGTTGGTTGATACTCGATACTACACTCATTGAGGGTTGTTTTCTTGGAATATTTTGATTGCCAGTTCAGTGGCTAAATAGAAACTATGAACACAGAAAACAATCCAATGATATTGAGATCCTTAGAACCCGGTTACGTTTGATAGGACAGGTTTTGAGCCCACCAACTTCAAGAGGGTAATACCTAGACCCCATGCTGGCCTAAACTCTAAGGGTTGTCCTGTGTGACTTGTGTGCCTTACCATGTTTGCTTTTTGTGGATACTTGTGGTGTGTTTTTATCATAACATCATAACATCATACAACATCATACAACATCATATGCATCCACTATCCACTTCAGGGGTTCGAATCTTCATCTTTGTTCTTGTTTTGTAGGACATGGAAACTATCCGCAGAAAGACAATTCAGGTCCACCTTGTAAGGGTCCCTCCTCAGCTTAAGGAACTTATATCCAGGATTCCCGATAGCTCTTCTTTCAGTGAGAAACATGGAAGACTCATCAGCTTGGTCAACACCAACATTGAGGAAGATATGATAAAGGTCCTCTTCCAGTTCTTTGACCCTCTGCACCATTGTTTTACTTTCCTGGATTATCAACTGGTGCCTACATTGGAAGAGTTCTCCCAGCTTCTGAAGATCCCTATCCTTAGTCAACTACCCTACAACGGTACGGAAAGGGAACCCAAACTTGAAGACATTGCTAAAGCATTACGCCTACAACCATCTGACATCAAGGGACATTGGGAAGTTAGAAGTGGTATCAAAGGGTTCTTGGCCAGGTTTCTGTTTGAGAAGGCCCAAGAATGTTGGAATTCCCTTGACCTACAAGCTTTTGAAGAAGTCGTGGCACTCCTGGTCTATGGGTTGGTGTTGTTCCCGAATCCCGATCAGCTTATAGATATCAATGCTGTCAAGATCTTCATGTCCAGAAATCATATACCTACGTTGCTTGGGGATATCCTTCACTCATGTTACACTCGAACCATGAGAAAAAGAGGTGTTCTTATGTGCTGCACTCCTCTCCTGGGAAGGTGGTTTATTTCGCACCTTCCACAATCAGTTTTGAAGAACGAGCGGGGTTTGAGATGGTCACAACGATTGATGACTCTTACACATGCTGATATACATTGGTGTTCTCGGTCCAGAGAAGACGTCACTATCATCGATCGTTGCGGGGAGTTTCCTAATGTTCCTTTACTTGGAATCAGAGGAGGTATTACTTACAACCCATGCTTGGCTTTGAGACAGTTTGGATATGCTCGGAGGGATGGCCCTCATGACATGTTAATTCCTGACATAGTTTTTAACTTCGACAACGATGCACAAGGACTTTGCCAGAGATTTATCAGAGCTTGGAGGATGCCCAACAAGGTAGACAGCAAGACTCTGGGGCACAGGAACTCCATCCCGTTGGAGCCTTATCTTAAGTGGGTACGAGCCCGCTCCCAGAAGTTAGTGATGCCATATCCTCATGTTCTCCCTGTGATCAAAGAGCCAGTGTTGGAAGGAGAGGTCTCGTACACCATTCAACATCCTGACATGCCTACATCCTGGGAAGAAATGCAGAAGAGCTGGATCCAGCTTAAGGAAGAACAAAATTCTCTTAAAGCCAATCTACATGCTAGTGAGAAGAAGGTCTTGGAGCTCACCCGCCTACTGCACGAGGAAAAGACTCTCAACACTTACATAGCTCCAAAGAGGATGCGCAGTGTCTTTTGGGATTAATTTACTTTGTAATGCTTTGCATATGAGGCCTTGATGTACTGAACAATTATTTCTTAATGATAACGTGTGTTCCTTTTTGTCTACAACAAATTTGAACTTTCGAACCCTTGAATGCATTGCATAAACATCATATCATGCATCATGTGAATAGCAGGTACTCTTTTTTACAGGTGGTTTAATCTTCTTCGCTGTTTATTTCAGCTCGCCATCATGAATCCTGAATCATCTACTGAGCAATCCATCAAGGCCCTCCAGGCTCAGAACGCCCAGTTCCAAGAGTTGATCATGAGTTTAGCCCAAGGTCAAGAGGAATTGAAGGCTCTGCTGGTCAAGAAGAAGAAGAAGAGAACTGTACTATTCAACACTGGTCGGAGGTTTGGTAACGCACTACAGAATGAGGTTGATCAAGCTGGTTCTTCTGTAGGGAAAGGCAGACCCCAAGGGGGAAGGGTTCCTAGTCCTTTGGTCTCTGACAACGAGACGGATTCCAATGAAGAGAAGTACCCTCCAGCTGAAGGCAAGTACAAGCAGTTAGAGGATCGTCTGAATGCCATGGAAATTCAACAAGTTCCTGGGTTGGATTTCGGAGACCTGGGTCTATCTTCTGGTGTGGTGATCCCACACAAGTTCAAAGCACCATCTTTCGCAAAGTATGACGGGGCATCCTGCCCTAAGCTATATCTCATATCTTATGTGCGGAAGATCCAGCCGTATACTGTGGACAAGAACTTATGGATCCATTTCTTCCAGGAGAGTCTTTCAGGGACTCATCTCGAATGGTTCTATCAGCTGGATGGAACCAAGGTTCGTAACTGGGAGGACTTGGCTACTGCTTTTTACAAGCAGTATCAGTATAATGCCGACCTCGCTCCTACACGTACCCAACTCTAGGGTATGTCGCTAGGATCGGGAGAAGGTTTTAAAGAATATGCGCAGAAGTGGAGGGACCTGGCTGGCAGGGTGCAGCCGCCGTTAACCGACCGTGAACTAGTGGACATGTTCTTAGGGACCCTATCCGGGCCATTCTTCAATCATCTCATTGGCAATTCGTCTGCAGGGTTTACAGATCTCATTCTGACTGGTGAAAGGATAGAGGCTGGTATGAAATCAGGGAAAATACAGAAAGGTGCATCCTCAAGTTCTGAGAAGAAGCCTTTCAAGAAGGAAGCCAGTGCTGTGTATGGGCCTAGAAGGCAAAATAAACCAGAGCGCCGCCAAGCTGTCAACGCGGTGGTAATTGCAAAGCCTGTTGCCGCTCCTCGGCAACCTAACCAACCAAGGGGTGAGAGACACAGAAGAGAATATACTCGGCTTAGTATGACCTTGTCGCAAATCTTGCCGCAACTGCTATCGACCAACTTGGTAACCGTCAGAGAAGCTCCGAAGGTGGTAAACACAACCTCTCTGAAGTATAATCCCAACGCCCGCTGTGCTTATCACTCCGATAGCCCGGGGAATTCTACTGATGATTGTTGGGCCCTGAGAAGTAAGGTTCAGGACCTTATCGATGCCAAGGAAATACAGTTTGAGGTGCCCGAAAGGCCCAACGTTGTGACTGCTCCTATGCCCCAGCATGGAGTAAATGCTATTGAGGAAGACCTGTATGCAGTTTCTGTGGATGATGTAGCTACTCCTTTGTTGACTGTCAAGAGGAACCTGTTGCTATCCGGTTTATTTCCGGGTTGTAGCAAGGGTTGCCTTCTGTGTGCTGTTTCCCCTGCTGGTTATCCGTTGCTGAAGTCAAGCATCCAAAACCTGATGGATAGCAAAGAGATTTTGTTCAAGAAGACCGTTGTTCCTATTGTTCCTACTGAAGAAGTATCTGTTGTCACCATCTTCAACAATCCTACCAAGGCTCCCCCGAGGAAGCCCGTCAAAATCATGTCTGTTGCACCTATTATCATTACTGTTCCGGGGCCCCTCCCCTATAAATCTGACAAGTCTGTCCCATGGCACTATGGGGCAGATGTGTATGTACTTGGAGTAAAGCAGGAGTTCAACACCAATACCGACATCAGTAACATCACCGGTCCCGCTAAAGTTACTCGCATTGGCAGGCTCTTCTCTCCTGACATTGCACCACCAGTTATCCGAAGACCTCTTATCATTACGCCTACAAGTGCGCCTGTTTCCCCCCTGATCAAGTTTCTACCCCTGCTACCGAGTCATCTGACACTCGGGGCAAAGGGATTACTGATGTGCCTGCCCAGATGAAGGCACCTAAGACTGTTAATGTTGAAGCCTCCCAGCAAGAGATGGAGGAAATCCTTAAGATCATCAAGAAGAGCGATTTCAACGTCGTTGAGCAGCTGGGGCACACCCCCTCTAAGATCTCTATGCTATCACTGCTGTTGTGCTCAGAGGCCCATGCCAAGGCCCTGATTTCATTTCTGAAGACGGCCCATGTGCCACAAGAGACGTCGGCTGATCAATTTACTGATTGTGTGGCCAACTTGACCGCTGACAATGGGCTGGGTTTCTCGGATGCTGATCTGACCGCTAAGGGTAAGAACCACAATGATGCCCTGCATGTCTCCATAGAATGCAGGGGCACTACTCTTGCACACGTGTTGGTAGATACCGGTTCTTCACTGAATGTATTGCCCAAGAAGGCCTTAGACAGGTTGGATTTTGAGGGTTTGGAGTTGAAGCCCAGTAACATCGTTGTCCGAGCCTTTGACGGGTCGAAGAGGATGGTACATGGTGAGGTAGATATTCCGATTCGTGTTGGTTCTCAAGTCTTTGATTCAACGTTCTATGTGATGGACATTCGTCCATCTTATTCCTGTTTGCTGGGTCGTCCTTGGATCCACAAGGCTGGGGCTGTAACCTCCACTCTACACCAAAAGCTCAAATACCCTGTCAGAGGGAAGATTGTTACAGTACAGGGGGAGGAAGAATACATGGTTAGTCATCTGAACTCGTTCCGGTATATAGAGATGGACGGGGAGTTCATTGAAACCCCCTTTCAACATTTTGAAGAGGTGCCTCCAACATTGGCGTCAGCTGAGACGGTGATTAAAGAAGACTTTCCTTTGAAGATGGCTTCCTTGAAGGACGCCCGGGCTGTAATTGAAAAAGAGGCTCAGAGGGCTGTACGCAAAGCAAGGATTGGAAGACCTCCCGTGTTCATCACCAACCCGGGAGTGAATAATATTGAAGGCGATGCGGAGGAATCTGAGTTTGATAGCTGGATCTACCCGACGACCGACGGTGGACTGAATAATTGGACTGTGAAAGACTACATACCTGTTACTTTTGTTACTCAGTAATTAATTCCTTTGTTTTTAATTTGTAATGAACAATAAATTGAAACTTTATGGCCCGGTGTCTTACCCGGGGCACCGTGGCTTCATTTGTGAGGGCTTATTACTTGTCATTTCCATATATCATGAATAAAGACATTGGACGTTTTTCGCATTTCAAATCTTGTGCTCCCTTTCTTTCTTTCTTTATATATTGCAAAACAGTTATATTTACACACACTCACCTATACAGGTTTCAATCCACTCTGGATCTCACTGGTAACGACTCTGCTACTGCCAGTTATGACTTCGAAAATCTGATCAACTTAGCCGAAGACGAAGGTGAAGATGATTGCGAAGTGCCTGGTGAGCTTGCAAGACTGTTACTCCAGGAAGAGAGGGTCATTCAGCCACATGAAGAGCCAGTGGAAACGGTAAATCTGGGTACTGAGACAGATAGAAAGGAAGTTAAGATTGGTGCCAATTTGGAGCTCAGCGTGAAACAGCGGTTGATTCAGATGTTGCATGATTATGTGGAAACCGCCTGGTCTTATGAAGACATGCCTGGGTTGGATACTGACATTGTGGTCCATCACTTGCCTACCAAGGAAGAATGCCCTCCGGTAAAGCAAAAGGTCCGCCGTATGCGTCCAGAGATGTCCGAGAAGATCAAAGCTGAGGTTATGAAGCAATTTGATGTCGGGTTTCTAGCAGTGACTTCTTACCCTCAGTGGGTTGCCAATGTGGTGCCGGTACCAAAAAAAGATGGTAAAGTCAGAATGTGTGTTGATTACAGGGATTTGAACAGGGCGAGCCCCAAGGATGACTTCCCCCTGCCTCACATCGACGTTCTGGTTGACAATACCGCTCAGCACAAGGTGTTCTCCTTCATGGATGGTTTTTCAGGTTATAATCAGATCAAGATGGCCCCTGAAGATATGAAAAAGACTACCTTTGTTACTCAGTGGGGCACCTTCTGCTACAAGGTCATTCCTTTTGGACTGAAAAATGCTGGGGCAACCTACCAACGTGCCATGGTTGCTTTATTTCATGACATGATCCACCATGAGATTGAAGTGTACGTCGATGATATGATTGTAAGGTCCCAAACTGAGGAGGAACACCTTGACCATCTACAGAAGCTGTTTGACCGGTTGAAGTTGTACAAGCTAAGGTTGAACCCGAACAAGTGCACATTTGGGGTAAGATCTGGAAAATTGCTAGGCTTCGTCGTGAGCGACAAGGGTATTCAAGTGGACCCTGCCAAGGTTAAAGCCATACAAGAGATGCCAGTTCCCAAGACAGAGAAAGAAGTCAGAGGCTTTCTAGGACGTCTGAATTACATTGCTCGATTCATCTCCCATCTAACTGCTACCTGTGAACCAATCTTCAAGCTGCTGAAGAAAGATCAGGTAGTACGTTGGAATGATGAATGTCAGGCCGCTTTCGACAGAATCAAAGAGTATCTCCAAGAACCACCCATTCTTATGCCACCGGTTGAAGGGAGACCTCTAATACTATACCTGACAGTACTTGACAGCTCAATGGGGTGTGTGCTGGGGCAGCATGACGAGTCTGGCCGAAAAGAGAACGCCATTTATTACCTTAGCAAAAAGTTTACCGACTGTGAGACCCGATACTCACTACTCGAGAAAACTTGTTGCGCTTTGGTATGGGCTGCTCGTCGGCTGAGACAGTATATGCTGACTCACACTACTCTGTTGATTTCAAAGATGGATCTAATAAAGTACATATTCGACAAGCCTGCTCTGTCTGGAAGAATGGCAAGATGGCAGATGATCTTGATAGAGTACGACATCCATTACACGACTCAGAAAGCTATCAAAGGAAGTGTATTGGCAGACCACTTGGCACACCAGGCAGTAGACGACTACCAGTCAATGAACTTTGAATTTCCTGACGAGATCATCATGGTAGTGACTGATTGTGAAGTACCTGGACCGGATGAAGGACCTGAGGAAGGATCCCGATGGTCTATGCACTTTGATGGAGCCTCCAACGCTTTGGGTAACGGTATCGACGCTATGATCATATCCCCAAAAGGCACTCATACTCCACTTACTGCCCGGCTATGTTTCAACTGCACCAACAACATGGCGGAGTATGAGGCATGCATCATTGGTCTTCAAGCTGCGATTGACTTAAGGATCAAGTTTCTGAGTGTCTTCGGAGATTCCGCTCTCGTGATCAATCAGATCAAAGGCGAGTGGGATACGAAACACCCAAACCTTATTCCTTACAAAGAGTGTGTGTTGACATTGATCCCCCATTTCACAGAGATAACTTTTGAACATTTCCCAAGAGAGGAGAATCAGTTGGCGGACGCGCTGGCTACGATGTCTTCTATGTTCAAAGTCAAATGGGATAACGAAGCTCCCCGGATCATTATCTGGAAACTGGATGAACCCGCATATTGCTGTAATCTTGAAGCTGAAGAGGTAACTGAAAAACCTTGGTATTATGAAGTGAAGAGGTACTTGGAAGCTCAAGAATACCCCGAGGGTGCATCTGTCAATGACAAAAAGTTTCTGAGAAGGTTCGCAGCAAAGTTCTTCCTCAGTAATGGCATCCTATACAAGCGAAACCATGATTCAACCTTACTGCGTTGTGTGGATAAGACCGAAGCAGAAAAGATCATGGCAGAGCTGCATGAAGGTACCTTCGGAATGCATTCCAGTGGACACACCATGGCAAAGAAAATCCTTCGGGCAGGATATTTCTGGTCCACAATGGAAGCTGATTGTTACCAACATTCTCGGACATGTCACAAGTGCCAGATTTATGCAGATAAGGTGCAAGTTCCTCCAGTTCCTCTGAATGTCTTGACTACACCTTGGCCTTTTGCAATGTGGGGCATTGATATGATCAACAAGATTAAACCTACGGCATCCAACGGGCATCGCTTCATCCTGGTGGCGATCGATTACTTTACAAAGTGGGTTGAAGCAGCTTCCTACGCTACCGTAACCAAGAACGTCGTGGCACGTTTCCTTCAGCATAACCTGATTTGTCAATACGGCGTCCTGGAAAGGATCATTACGGACAACGGTACCAATCTTAACAACAAGATGATCACTGAGCTCTGCGAGCAATTCAAAATACAGCACCACAACTCTTCTCCTTACCGGCCGAAGATGAATGGGGCTGTAGAAGCAGCTAATAAGAATATCAAAAAGATTGTGCAGAAGATGACAGTGACCTATAAAGATTGGCACGAGATGTTACCGTTTGCTCTTCATGGGTACCGTACCTCAGCAAGGACGTCAACAGGGGCAACACCCTTTTCCTTGGTCTATGGCATGGAGGCAGTCTTGCCTATTGAAGTACAGATACCCTCTCTCTGGATAATGAAGGATGTAGATTTGAGCGAAGATGACTGGATCCAGACTCGACTTGATCAGTTAAACCTAATTGACGAAAAGAGACTCACTGCTATTTGTCATGGTCAAACGTACCAAAAACGGATGATCAGGGCATTTAACAAGAAAGTCAGACCACAAGAGTATCAAGTTGGGGACCTGGTAATCAAGCGCATCATCCTTCCTCAAAGTGATCCCAGGGGAAAATGGACCCCCACGTACGAAGGGCCATTTATGGTTAAACATGTATTCTTAGGAGGAGCCATGATTCTAACCACCATGGATGGTGACGACCTTCCTCACCCCGCCAATGTAGACATAGTAAAAAGATACTACGCATGATAAAAGACCCGCTAGGTTGACATACCTAGGAAAAAATTAGGGCTTCCCGGCGAACGAAAAGGGTTCGGGCAAAAATAAGGGATGAAATGAAAAAATCTGTACACCCGACAAGTCGAAAACCTGAAAAGGCGGCTTGGGCAAAAATTGGTATCCCAGTGGACTGAAAACCCGAAAGGGCGGTCCAGGAAAAAGTTAGGGATTAAAGCGTAATACTATGTCTCATTGAATCACCTTGCATCCAGAATCCGGTATCAACGTCAAGTTCAGACGGCATCGACCAATAAGCTTCATCTTCAACTAAGCAGTCAAGTGATGAGACGCTCGAAGATATAAAGGCGATAGCAGAGTTGGAACCCAGTGGGATTATTCTTTTCACATAACTGTTTTGTTTTCCCTTTTCAAAAAATTGTATAAGCTCTGTTGTTCGGCGGCGTTCTCTTACTAGGACGTCAGCCTCTTGTACATAAACGCCTATTTACAGGAAAATTCGAAAAATCAATACAAATTCACTTTTCAGACCAACTGTTAATTGTTTTTCCTTTTTTCTGTTTTGTTTTGCGAAGAACGTCCAATGTTCAATTGTGATATATGCATTTGACACTAATTGCTAACTCATAAATATTTGCATGCGAAACAAAGGATTAATTACAGGTAACATCATAAATAGGGGCAATAATGAGTTGTCTAAGCAATCTAATTGCTCTGTCCACCAAGGTACCAAGGTAAGTTCGGTTGGAGAATGTAACCCAGATACTTTCACTCCCCGCCGAGTAAGACAAGATTCTACAGTTCTCCCCAAGTAGTTGGTCTCCAATCAGCCCTGAAAAGGAACAGTACCCCTAACAAGTCAGCAACACTCCCCCCGAGCAGAGTTAGCCTACAGTCAGCCGTATGGAAGTTGGGCACCCCCAGAAGATCTCAACATTCCCCAACGGAGTACACAAACATTCCTAACAAGAATCCCCGACAGTCTTAATATAAGATTATTCCCTGGCGGTATACCGGACATCCAGCGGAGCCATTCCCCAGTCCAATCTGAAAAGTTTCCCCAGGAGAGTTCAATCAATCTCCCCAATAGATTCAAGAAGCTTATCCCCAGTAGATTCTGGAAGCTTATCACCTGCAGAGTGCGAACGCTCCCCCAGCTTTATTCAAAGGTTATTTCCCCACCAGGATATAACTGGGTTATCCTCAGCCAATTGCCACGGAAAGATCGTCCCCGGCGAAGTCTTCCTATCCCCAGCGGAGTTCATCAAATCTTCCAACAAAGCTCAACAATGGTATCCCCAGCGGAGTTATCAGCAACATCTCAGCAAAGTGCCTCTCTCCCCACAGAGTATTCCCCGCAGAGTAATCTCTTCGCCAAGTTTATTCCCCAACGAAGTCATCTTCTTCTATCGGTTTATTCTTGCAACCATCATCCCCGGCAGAAATGAAGAACGCTACTCTTCAACATCAGCCCAGGAGTTAACTTCCCGGCACCCGTCAAGGATTTACTTTCCTAGGCAAAAATACAGTCATAAACATCACAATTTCATACGTTATAGCATGCACATACGCATCATGGACATACAATATCATTTATTCTTAGAACATCACGCATGTCATACATCATGACATTGCATACAACTAACGTTTTGTCTTTTCAGGACCAAGATCAATACAAAGATAATTACTATCAACTGTCGCAATTCCAGATTCGATACATGTATCCAGCCAGGGCATATCTGTGAGCGACTATTTTCCGGACTCGATTCCTGTATCCCGCCAGGGCACGTCTGAAGAGTTTGAAGATCTGATTCATGTATCCTTCCAGGGTGTATCTGTTGACGACTATATTCCAAACTCGATTCCTGTATCCCGCCAGGGCACGTCTGAAGAGTTTGAGGATCCGATTCCTGTATCTTGCCAGGGTGTATCTGTTGATGACTAATTCCAGACTCGATTCCTGTATCCTGCCAGGGCACGTCTGAAGAGTTTGAAGATCCGATTCCTGTATCTTGCCAGGGTGTATCTGTTGACGACTAATTCCAGACTCGATTCCTGTATCCTGCCAGGGCACGTCTGAAGAGTTTGAAGATCCGATTCCTGTATCTTGCCAGGGTGTATCTGTTGACGACTAATTCTAGACTCGATTCCTGTATCTTGCCAGGGCACGTCCGAAGAGTTTGAAGATCCGATTCCTGTATCTTGCCAGGGTGTATCTGTTAACGACTAATTCCAGACTCGATTCCTGTATCCTGCCAGGGCACGTCTGAAGAGTTTGAAGATCCGATTCCTGTATCTTGCCAAGGTGTATCTGTTGACGACTAATTCCGGACTCGATTCCTGTATCCCGCCAGGGCACGTCTGAAGAGTTTGAGGATCCGATTCCTGTATCTTGCCAGGGTGTATCTGTTGACGACTAATTCCAGACTCGATTCCTGTATCCTGCCAGGGCACGTCTGAAGAGTTTGAAGATCCGATTCCTGTATCTTGCCAGGGTGTATCTGTTGACGACTAATTCCAGACTCGATTCATGTATCCTGCCAGGGCACGTCTGAAGAGTTTGAAGATCCGATTCCCGTATCTCGCCAGGGTGTATCTGTTGACGAATAATTCCAGACTCGATTCCTGTATCCTGCCAGGGCACGTCTGAAGAGTTTGAAGATCCGATTCCTGTATCTCGCCAGGGTGTATCTGTTGACGACTAATTCCATACTCGATTCCTGTATCCTGCCAGGGCACGTCTGAAGAGTTTGAAGATCCGATTCATGTATCTTGCCAGGGTGTATCTGTTGACGACTATATTCCAGACTCGATTCCTGTATCTTGCCAGGGCACGTCTGAAGAGTTTGAAGATCCAATTCCTGTATCTCGCCAGGGTGTATCTGTTAACGACTAATTCCAGACTCGATTCCTGTATCCTACCAGGGCATGTCTGAAGAGTTTGAAGATCCGATTCCTGTATCTTGCCAAGGTGTATCTGTTGATGACTAATTCCGGACTCGATTCCTGTATCCCGCCAGGGCACGTCTGAAGAGTTTGAGGATCCGATTCCTGTATCTTGCCAGGGTGTATCTGTTGACGACTAATTCCAGACTCGATTCCTGTATCCTGCCAGGGCACGTTTGAAGAGTTTGAAGATCCGATTCCTGTATCTTGCCAGGGTGTATCTGTTGACGACTAATTCCAGACTCGATTCTTGTATCCTGCCAGGGCACGTCTGAAGAGTTTGAAGATCCGATTCCCGTATCTCGCCAGGGTGTATCTGTTGACGAATAATTTCAGACTCGATTCCTGTATCCTGCCAGGGCACGTCTGAAGAGTTTGAAGATCCGATTCCTGTATCTCGCCAGGGTGTATCTGTTGACGACTAATTCCATACTCGATTCCTGTATCCTGCCAGGGCACGTCTGAAGAGTTTGAAGATCCGATTCCTGTATCTTGCCAGGGTGTATCTGTTGACGACTATATTCCAGACTCGATTCCTGTATCTTGCCAGGGCACGTCTGAAGAGTTTGAAGATCCGATTCCTGTATCTCGCCAGGGTGTATCTGTTGACGACTAATTCCAGACTCGATTCCTGTATCCTGCCAGGGCACGTCTAAAGAGTTTGAAGATCCGATTCCTGTATCTTGCCAGGGTGTATCTGTTGACGAATATATTCCAGACTCGATTCCTGTATCTTGCCAGGGCACGTCTGAAGAGTTTGAAGATCTGATTCCTGTATCTCGCCAGGGTGTATCTGTTGACGACTAATTCCAGACTCGATTCCTGTATCCTGCCAGGGCACGTCTGAAGAGTTTGAAGATCCGATTCCTGTATCCAGCCAGGGCGTATCTGTTGACGACTAATTCCAGATTCGATTCCTGTATCTAGCCAAGGCACATCTGTGAGTAACTGATTGAAGATTCGATACCTGTATCCAGCCAGGGCACATCCACATGAAGAGTTTGAAGATCAACCCCTTTAACAGACCAGGTAATTATCTTTCTTTCTCAGGTACGCAAGTTCTCGCTGAGGAATCTCTTACGCGATCGACACCTAGATGGCATCTATAAGCCCATCCACATACCGACAGTCTCCAAATGGCATCCATAAGCCCATTCCCAACAAGGTTCTGTCACACTTCCCGATGGCATCTATAAGCCCATCCTCCTATCCATCAGTCTCCAAATGGCATCTGTAAGCCCATTCCCGCCATCACACTGCTAACATTTCTACTATGTGAGTGAAAATTTCTGGGCACTCTAGTGTTCAATCATCTTCCACCTTCGGATTACGAAAGGCACGCCAGCCAATCTACATCCCCAGGTCTAAGAAGATTGAACAGGGGCAACTGTTGTACCCCAAAATTTTCCCTCCCATATTCTTCAAGATTTAGCAAGATCAAACTTCAAAATCTCTCAAGGATTGCACAGTTCAATTGCCTCCTAACACAGTCAAAATTAGGGTTTTGGTTCTTGCAAAGAAAATGAGGTTTTCAAGGGTCCAACCAAGTCCCATGTGTCTATATACATTGTCAAGCATCTATATGTCAAGTTTCAAGACTCACAGCATCAAGTTGCACAGTCAAAAGCCCTAAATGCTTCACAATCAACTGTAGGGGCAAAATGGTCATTTGACAGTCAAAAGTCAAAATTTTTGGTCAACATCTTATTTTGAAGCCACAATCATCATTTGATCAATTCTTGATCATGATTCCACAAGCATGGCTCAAAAAGTCTCAAGATGCAAAAGTTTCTATTTTTGGACAGTTGAAAAGTCAACTGCAAATTGACCAAGGCATAACTTCTTCATGGTTCATAAGAAAAATCCCATACAAAGCTCATTTTGAAGGGGATGACATTTCCTACAACTCATCTTCACACTCCAAGTCCAAGAAATACTCTCACAAAAAGTTATCAATTTCAACATTATAGGTCATTTTCAAAAGTCAACAAAAAGGCACTTTAAGTCAAAGACCATAACTTGAGATTGGTAAATAAAAATTACATGGGACCAAAGACATTGGTTAGAGGACTTCAAGACCTTTCCAAAATGTCCAAGAACATGTTCATAGCTTCAAAATTGAGCAAGATATGCATTGGAGAAGTTGGGAAATTTTTGGGAACTTTCAAAAGTCAACTTTGCCTAAAAAGCTTCAAATTTGCTAATGAGCCTCAAATTCTTTCTTGAATCATTACCCAAAGCCTATGCACGACCCATTGAACTTAAAATAATTTATTTTCTTATTTTTAATTAATTAATTGGATTTATATTTATATTAATTCATTTAATTGGTTTTAATTATAAGAAAATTCAAAGATATGCTTTTTTAGATCTTTTTGTGCAGCAAATGTGACTAGGGCAAGCTGGAAATCCGTTTCTCAATCAACAAGGCAAAGAAATCCATGATTGGCAAGGTTTCATGAAAGAAAAGATTGGAAAAGATATGATTAGGCAATCAAATATTCAAGTCATAAATTCATGGACTTTTGGGCTCATTCTTGACCTAATTCACATCACATACATATGCATAAGCTAACCCTACTCAGACATACACGAAAAAGCTGCTGAAGCCATAGAATCACTTTGCAAAATTTCAATAAAAATTGTGAAACTGAAATCCTATTTGCAGGACAATTCAAGGCCAAAGATCGTTTCCATTACATTACTGACATTGCTAGGAAGCGTTTGCAATCAAAAACCAGTCCAAACGTGCAAAGAATTGAAGAACACAGGCCATACGGTTTGCTTTATTTTTCAAACTTGCATAACATGATTCATGCGCTTTTAACCATTTTTCTTGTTTGATTTACACTAATAGAGACCTTCTGAAGCGATTGGTACAATTCAATTGAATTAACGTTGCCTGAATCAAGATTCACCATGGACGAAACCTAGGGTTTCTGAAGCTTCAAATTAGGGCTTTAGACATCAGGAAAAATTGGATCATGCGATGACCATGGTTGAATTCGTCAAGGACAGACGAATTCAACCAACATATCGCGCCCTTTTTATGTTGATTCCTCTTCTATTCGCTATTTTTCACACTTTCACTTAGTGGGGGTTTAAAACCCCCGCTACTTGTTTCATGTTGCAGGTACAAACGAAGAAGAAATCATGCGTGGCATCATGCTACTGGGACATTTAATCTTTAGCGCGTTTTCTTATGTTTCAGCATAATTGGCATGTTCCATATATTATATTTGTTGTATATATATTTAACAAATGCGCTTGGTATCTCAGTTGGTTGGGAACGTGGCTGGCAGGTATAGGGACCTGGGTTCGATTCCCAGGTCCCCCATATAATTATTGTTATTTTTCTTAATCCATTCCAATGCAGCAATGACTCAACGTCCCACCATACGTCCTCACGCGCTGGCTTGCCAAGTGGCTTTGGTGGGCAATCAGGAGGCAAGGAGATGGAATCCATGGTGCACTCCAGTCAACGAGCGTGTACACAATCATGGAAAGTCAAACGAGCCTTGTGTTCTTGGGCCAGAATTCCTCAAATCACCTCCACATGGGCCAGACACCCCCCTTTGTTTGTATATTTAATTTTAATTTTCTTTTCTTTCTAATTCTTTTTAATTGTTTTAATTGTTTTATTAATTCACCATTAATCAACTTTTCATAATAAAATCAGAAAATCAAATTGTAAAACATTTTAATTATTATTAATTTCACCACTAACCTATTGTTTGTAAATAAATGACTAACAATGAATTTAGTTTAATTTAGGTTTTAAATTTTAATCTTTTTTCTTAATAAATAAAAAATACATAGAATTAGGTTTTGAAATTTTCATCTTTTTCTTAATTAATCATTTTCCTCATTATTTATTATTATTAATTACTATTATTTTTGTAAATAAACATGTAAATTAAATAATTTAGTTAATTAGCCTAATTTTGACCTTTTTCTTTAATAACTAAAAATAATTTAGAATTAGGGTTTCCTTTTAAATTCTTTTCTTTATTTTCATAATAAATACAAAAAAAACATATAAAAAACACTTCTCTTCTTTAATAATTAATTAGGTCCTAATTTAATTCAATTTCAAGCAAAGGGTCAAAACCCTCGGACGTTCTCAGTTTAATCTTTTCGCATTATTTTTTCTTATTGATTATTATGTAACTATTCAAGGATGTAATAGTAATTAGGTTTTTCTTTTACTTTCCGCATCTTTTATCAAAACGGGTCTTTGTATTTTGGCGATGTATAGACCCACGCCTTGTAATAGCGTAGCTTTTATCTTTCCGTCTTTTAATTTTCCGCACTCCTAAATTCTAAATTGCATGAAAGAATGTATGGTAATTAAAAACAACGCGTAGCTCACAATGCCATGATCAAAGATAACTGTTAAACTGAAAACAACACACAATACACACACCACTTCTAGGGTACGCCTCACTCGTTGCCTTCGAAACGTGGTCGTCAAGTATAGGACGTTTTAGCGGTCGCTCTTATGTCCATGATCCAGTTGCCTCGAAACAGTTGCCTCGAAACGGTTGCCTCGGATTAAAAAAAGGATCCAGGACGTAAGGGTAGCTTCTAAGGTGTCCTACTGTTGCTTCGGTGACCACACTGTCCCTACAATCGAATTGACCCGAACACCTCCAACGGTGGTGCTACCTACCTCTCAATGGTGGGATGGCACTACCTTAAGGACTTTTACACAGCCTAATTCCTTAGGGTAGGTAGATGACTCATGGATACTTGCTCTCTTCAAAAACAAACAAAAACTTTTCACACCGACAATTTCAAAAGCTTTCCAAACAAATTTTTCAAACACTCTTGAGGACAGATACAAGAGTTATTCAGAAATCTTTCAAAGAAACTTTTTTCAAACCCACTCACATTTTGAAAAGCAAACATCATTTTGAAAACATAAGAGCAAGTATCTAAGAGCCCATGGATAACCATGGATAGAAAGGGTGCTAACACCTTCCCTTTTTATAAATCTACCTCCCGAACCGAGAAACGTTCTCATAAGGAATTTTGCTGTGCTTTTGTCCTGTCCATGTTGGAGAAAATAAAAGACGGTGGCGACTCTTGCTTCCGCGACATTTCACGAACCAGCGTTAAACAGTCAGTTCTCATTCCCACCGATCACAGGAATAAATATACTATCGAGCCTCTTTATATAACTTTAGTTATTATCAACATATATGAAATATGTGTCCTTAATTAATAGTCTTTTAACTGAGTTTCTTAGTGATAAAGTAACCTAAAATTTGGTGACGGAAAAGAAGCAAAATATTGAAATTGTTTATATCATATATAACATATAACAATATAAATCTGGGGAATAGATATACTATCGAGCCTCTTTATATAACTTTAGTTATTCCCAATGCATATGAAATATGTGTCATTAATTAATAGTCTTTTAACTTAGTTTCTTAGTGATGAAGTAACGTAAAATTTGATGACGGGGAAGACGCAAAATATTGAAATTGTTTATATCATATATAACATATAACAATATGAATATTGGGAATAAATATACTATCGAGCCTCTTTATATAATTTTAATTATTACCAATGTATATGAAATATGTGTCATTAAATAATAGTCGTTTAACTTAGCTTCTTAATGAAGAAGTAACCTAAAATTTGCTAATGGGGAAGAAGAAAAATGTTGAAATTGTTTATATCATATATAACATATAACAATATGAATATGGGGAATAGATATACTATCGAGCCTCTTTATATAACTTTATTTATATCCAATGCATATGAAATATGTGTCATTAATTAATAGTCTTTTAACTTAGTTTCTTAGTGATGAAGTAACCTAAAATTTGATGACGGGGAAGACGCAAAATATTGAAATTGTTTATATCATATATAACATATAACAATATGAATATGGGGAATAAATATATTATCGAGCCTCTTGATATAATTGTAGTTATTATCAACGTGTATGAAATATGTATCCTTAATTAATAGTCTTTTATCTTAGTTTCTTAGTGATTAAGTAACCTAAAATTTGGTGACGGGAAAAAAGAAAAATATTGAAATTGTTTATATCATATATAACATATAACAATATGAATATTGGGAATAAATATACTATCGAGCCTCTTTATATAATTTTAATTATTACAAATGTATATGAAATATGTGACATTAAATAATAGTCGTTTAACTTTGCTTCTTAATGAAGAAGTAACCTAAAATTTGCTGATGGGGAAGAAGAAAAATATTGAAATTGTTTATATCATATATAACATATTACAATATGAATATGGGGAATAGATATACTATCGAGCCTCATTATGTAATTTTAATTATTCCTAATCTATGTGAAACATGTGTCATTATATAATAATCTTTTAACTTAGTTTCTTAATGATGAAGTAACTTAAAATTTGCTGATGGGGAAGAAGAAAAATATTGAAATTGTTTATATCATATATAATATATAACGATATGAATATGGGGAATAGATATACTATCGAGCCTTTTTATAAAATTGTAGTTATTATCAATGTATATGAAATATGTGTCATTAATTAATAGTCTTTTAACTTAGTTTCTTAGTGATGAAGTAACCTAAAATTTGTTGACGGGGAAGAAGCAAAATATTGAAATTGTTTATATCATATATAACATATAACAATATGAATATGGGGAATAGATATACTATCGATCCTCTTTATATAACTTTAGTTATTATCAATGTATATGAAATATGTGTCCTTAATTAACAGTCTTTTAACCTAGTTTCTTAATGATGAAGTAACCTAAAATTTAGTGACGGGGAAGAAGCAAAATATTGAAATTGTTTATAACATATAACAATATAAATATGGGGAATAGATATAGTATCGAGCCTCTTTATATAACTTTAGTTATTACCAATGTATAATGTTTCATTAATTAATAGTCTTTTAACTTAGTTTCTTAGTGATGAAGTAACCTAAAATTTGTTGACGGGGAAGAAGCAAAATATTGAAATTGTTTATATCATATATAACATATAACAATATGAATATGGGGAATAGATATAGTATCGAGCCTCTTTATATAATTGTAGTTATTATCAATGTATATGAAATATGTGTCATTAGTTAATAGGCTTTTAACTTAGTTTCTTAATGATGAAGTAACCTAAAATTTGTTGACGGGGAAGAAGCAAAATATTGAAATTGTTTATATCATATATAACATATAACAAAATGAATATGGGGAATAGATATACTATCGAGCCTCTTTATATAACTTTAGTTATTATCAATGTATATGAAATATGTGTCCTTAATTAATAGTCTTTTAACTTATTTTCTTAGTGATGAAGTAACCTAAAATTTGGTGACGGGGAAGAAGCAAAATATTGAAATTATTTATAACATGTAACAATATAAATATGGGGAATAGATATACTATCGAGCCTCTTTATATAACTTTAGTTATTACCAATGTATAATGTTTCATTAATTAATAGTCTTTTAACTTAGTTTCTTAGTGATGAAGTAACCTAAAATTTGGTGACTGGGAAGAAGCAAAATATTGAAATTGTTTATATCATATATAACATATAACAATATGAATGTGGGGAATAAATATACTATCGAGCCTCTTTATAGAACTTTAGTTATCATCAACGTATATGAAATATGTGTCCTTAATTAATAGTCTTTTAACTTAGTTTCTTAGTGATGAAGTAACCTAAAATTTGGTGACGGGGAAGAAGCAAAATATTGAAATTGTTTATAACATATAACAATATAAATATGGGGAATAGATATACTATTGAGCCTCTTTATATAACTTTAGTTATTACCAATGTATAATGTTTCATTAATTAATAGTCTTTTAACTTAGTTTCTTAGTGATGAAGTAACTTAAAATTTGGTGACAGGGAAGAAGCAAAATATTGAAATTGTTTATATCATATATAACATATAACAATATAAATATGTGGAATAGATATACTATCGAGCCTCTTTATATAACTTTAGTTATTCCCAATGCATATGAAATATGTGTCCTTAATTAATAGTCTTTTATCTTAGTTTCTTAGTGATTAAGTAACCTAAAATTTGGTGACGGGAAAAAAGAAAAATATTGAAATTGTTTATATCATATATAACATATAAAAATATGATTATTGGGAATAAATATACTATCGAGCCTCTTTATATAATTTTAATTATTACCAATGTATATGAAATATTTGACATTAAATAATAGTCGTTTAACTTAGCTTCTTAATGAAGAAGTAACCTAAAATTTGCCGATGGGGAAGAAGAAATATATTGAAATTGTTTATATCATATATAACATATTACAATATGAATATGGGGAATAGATATACTATCGAGCCTCATTATGTAATTTTAATTATTAGCAATGTATATGAAATATGTGTCATTATATAATAATCTTTTAACTTAGTTTGTTAATGATGAAGTAACTTAAAATTTGCTGATGGGGAAGAAGAAAAATATTGAAATTGTTTATATCATATATAACTTATAACGATATGAATATGGGGAATATATATACTATCAAGCCTCTTTATATAATTGTAGTTATTATCAATGTATATGAAATATGTGTCATTAATTAATAGTCTTTTAACTTAGTTTCTTAATGATGAAGTAACCTAAAATTTGTTGACGGGGAAGAAGCAAAATATTGAAATTGTTTATATCATATATAACATATAACAATATGAATATGGGGAATAGATATACTATCGAGCCTCTTTATATAACTTTAGTTATTATCAATGTATATGAAATATGTGTCCTTAATTAATAGTCTTTTAACTTATTTTCTTAGTGATGAAGTAACCTAAAATTTGGTGACGGGGAAGAAGCAAAATATTGAAATTATTTATAACATGTAACAATTTAAATATGGGGAATAAATATACTATCGAGCCTCTTTATATAACTTTAGTTATTACAAATGTATAATGTTTCATTAATTAATAGTCTTTTAACTTAGTTTCTTAGTGATAAAGTAATCTAAAATTTGATGACGTGGATGGAGCAAAATATTGAAATTGTTTATATCAAATATAACTTATAACAATATGAATATGGGGAATAGATATACTATCGAGCCTCTTGATATAATTGTAGTTATTATCAACATATATGAATTATGTGTCCTTAATTAATAGTCTTTTATCTTAGTTTCTTAGTGATTAAGTAACCTAAAATTTGGGGACGGGAAAAAAGAAAAATATTGAAATTGTTTATATCATATATAACATATAACAATATGAATATTGGGAATAAAAATACTATCGAGCCTCTTTATATAAATTTAATTATTACCAATGTATATGAAATATGTGACATTAAATAATAGTCGTTTAACTTAGCTTCTTAATGAAGAAGTAACCTAAAATTTGTTGATGGGGAAGAAGAAAAATATTGAAATTGTTTATATCATATATAACATATTACAATATGAATATGGGGAATAGATATACTATCGAGCCTCATTATGTAATGTTAATTATTACCAATCTATGTGAAATATGTGTCATTATATAATAATCTTTTAACTTAGTTTTTTAATGATGAAGTAACTTAAAATTTGCTGATGGGGAATAAGAAAAATATTGAAATTGTTTATATCATATATAACATATAACGATATGAATATGGGGAATAGATATACTATCGAACCTCTTTATATAATTGTAGTTATTATCAATGTATATGAAATATGTGTCATTAACTAATAGTCTTTTAACTTAGTTTCTTAATGATGAAGTAATCTAAAATTTGTTGACGGGGAAGAAGCAAAATATTGAAATTGTTTATATCATATATAACATATAACAATATGAATATGGGGAATAGATATACTATCGAGCCTCTTTATATAACTTTAGTTATTATCAATGTATATGAAATATGTGTCCTTAATTAATAGTCTTTTAACTTATTTTCTTAGTGATGAAGTAACCTAAAATTTGGTGACGGGGAAGAAGCAAAATATTGAAATTATTTATAACATGTAACAATTTAAATATGGGGAATAAATATACTATCGAGCCTCTTTATATAACTTTAGTTATTACAAATGTATAATGTTTCATTAATTAATAGTCTTTTAACTTAGTTTCTTAGTGATAAAGTAATCTAAAATTTGATGACGTGGATGGAGCAATATATTGAAATTGTTTATATCAAATATAACTTATAACAATATGAATATGGGGAATAGCTATACTATCGAGCCTCTTGATATAATTGTAGTTATTATCAACATATATGAATTATGTGTCCTTAATTAATAGTCTTTTATCTTAGTTTCTTAGTGATTAAGTAACCTAAAATTTGGGGACGGGAAAAAAGAAAAATATTGAAATTGTTTATATCATATATAACATATAACAATATGAATATTGGGAATAAAAATACTATCGAGCCTCTTTATATAAATTTAATTATTACCAATGTATATGAAATATGTGACATTAAATAATAGTCGTTTAACTTAGCTTCTTAATGAAGAAGTAACCTAAAATTTGTTGATGGGGAAGAAGAAAAATATTGAAATTGTTTATATCATATATAACATATTACAATATGAATATGGGGAATAGATATACTATCGAGCCTCATTATGTAATTTTAATTATTACCAATCTATGTGAAATATGTGTCATTATATAATAATCTTTTAACTTAGTTTTTTAATGATGAAGTAACTTAAAATTTGCTGATGGGGAATAAGAAAAATATTGAAATTGTTTATATCATATATAACATATAACGATATGAATATGGGGAATAGATATACTATCGAACCTCTTTATATAATTGTAGTTATTATCAATGTATATGAAATATGTGTCATTAACTAATAGTCTTTTAACTTAGTTTCTTAATGATGAAGTAACCTAAAATTTGTTGACGGGGAAGAAGCAAAATATTGAAATTGTTTATATCATATATAACATATAACAATATGAATATGGGGAATAGATATACTATCGAGCCTCTTTATATAACTTTAGTTATTATCAATGTATATGAAATATGTGTCCTTAATTAATAGTCTTTTAACTTAGTTTCTTAGTGATGAAGTAACCTAAAATTTGGTGACGGGGAAGAAGCAAAATATTGAAATTGTTTATAACATATAACAATATAAATATGGGGAATAGATATACTATCGAGCCTCTTTATATAACTTTATTTATTACCAATGTATAATGTTTCATTAATTAATAGTCTTTTAACTTAGTTTCTTAGTGATGAAGTAACCTAAAATTTGGAGACGGGGATGAAGCAAAATATTGAAATTGTTTATATCATATATAACATATAACAATATGAATATGGGGAATAGATATACTATCGAGCCTCTTGATATAATTGTAGTTATTATCAACGTATATGAAATATGTGTCCTTAATTAATAGTCTTTTATCTTATTTTCTTAGTGATTAAGTAACCTAAAATTTGGTGACGGGAAAAAAGAAAAATATTGAAATTGTTTATATCATATATAACATATAACAATATGAATATTGGGAATAAATATACTATCGAGCCTCTTTATATAATTTTAATTATTACAAATGTATATGAAATATGTGACATTAAATAATAGTCGTTTAACTTAGCTTCTTAATGAAGAAGTAACCTAAAATTTGTTGATGGGGAAGAAGAAAAATATTGAAATTGTTTATATCATATATAACATATTACAATATGAATATGGGGAATAGATATACTATCGAGCCTCATTATGTAATGTTAATTATTACCAATCTATGTGAAATATGTGTCATTATATAATAATCTTTTAACTTAGTTTTTTAATGATGAAGTAACTTAAAATTTGCTGATGGGGAATAAGAAAAATATTGAAATTGTTTATATCATATATAACATATAACGATATGAATATGGGGAATAGATATACTATCGAACCTCTTTATATAATTGTAGTTATTATCAATGTATATGAAATATGTGTCATTAACTAATAGTCTTTTAACTTAGTTTCTTAATGATGAAGTAACCTAAAATTTGTTGACGGGGAAGAAGCAAAATATTGAAATTGTTTATATCATATATAACATATAACAATATGAATACGGGGAATAGATATACTATCGAGCCTCTTTATATAACTTTAGTTATTATCAATGTATATGAAATATGTGTCCTTAATTAATAGTCTTTTAACTTAGTTTCTTAGTGATGAAGTAACCTAAAATTTGGTGACGGGGAAGAAGCAAAATATTGAAATTGTTTATAACATATAACAATATAAATATGGGGAATAGATATACTATCGAGCCTCTTTATATAACTTTATTTATTACCAATGTATAATGTTTCATTAATTAATAGTCTTTTAACTTAGTTTCTTAGTGATGAAGTAACCTAAAATTTGGAGACGGGGATGAAGCAAAATATTGAAATTGTTTATATCATATATAACATATAACAATATGAATATGGGGAATAGATATACTATCGAGCCTCTTGATATAATTGTAGTTATTATCAACGTATATGAAATATGTGTCCTTAATTAATAGTCTTTTATCTTATTTTCTTAGTGATTAAGTAACCTAAAATTTGGTGACGGGAAAAAAGAAAAATATTGAAATTGTTTATATCATATATAACATATAACAATATGAATATTGGGAATAAATATACTATCGAGCCTCTTTATATAATTTTAATTATTACAAATGTATATGAAATATGTGACATTAAATAATAGTCGTTTAACTTAGCTTCTTAATGAAGAAGTAACCTAAAATTTGCTGATGGGGAAGAAGAAAAATATTGAAATTGTTTATATCATATATAACATATTACAATATGAATATGGGGAATAGATATACTATCGAGCCTCATTATGTAATTTTAATTATTACCAATCTATGTGAAATATGTGTCATTATATAAGAATCTTTTAACTTAGTTTCTTAATGATGAAGTAACTTAAAATTTGCTGATGGGGAAGAAGAAAAATATTGAAATTGTTTATATCATATATAACATATAACGATATGAATATGGGGAATAGATATACTATCGAACCTCTTTATATAATTGTAGTTATTATCAATGTATATGAAATATGTGTCATTAACTAATAGTCTTTTTATTTAGTTTCTTAATGATGAAGTAACCTAAAATTTGTTGACGGGGAAGAAGCAAAATATTGAAATTGTTTATATCATATATAACATATAACAATATGAATACGGGGAATAGATATACTATCGAGCCTCTTTATATAACTTTAGTTAATATCAATGTATATGAAATATGTGTCCTTAATTAATAGTCTTTTAACTTAGTTTCTTAGTGATGAAGTAACCTAAAACTTGGTGACGGGGAAGAAGCAAAATATTGAAATTGTTTATAACATATAACAATATAAATATGGGGAATAGATATACTATCGAGCCTCTTTATATAACTTTATTTATTACCAATGTATAATGTTTAATTAATTAATAGTCTTTTAACTTAGTTTCTTAGTGATGAAGTAACCTAAAATTTGGTGACGGGGATGAAGCAAAATATTGAAATTGTTTATATCATATATAACATATAACAATATGAATATGGGGAATAGATATACTATCGAGCCTCTTGATATAATTGTAGTTATTATCAACGTATATGAAATATGTGTCCTTAATTAATAGGCTTTTATCTTATTTTCTTAGTGATTAAGTAACCTAAAATTTGGTGACGGGCAAAAAGAAAAATATTGAAATTGTTTATATCATATATAACATATAACAATATGAATATTGGGAATAAAAATACTATCGAGCCTCTTTATATAAATTTAATTATTACCAATGTATATGAAATATGTGACATTAAATAATAGTCGTTTAACTTAGCTTCTTAATGAAGAAGTAACCTAAAATTTGTTGATCGGGAAGAAGAAAAATATTGAAATTGTTTATATCATATATAACATATTACAATATGAATATGGGGAATAGATATACTATCGAGCCTCATTATGTAATGTTAATTATTACCAATCTATGTGAAATATGTGTCATTATATAATAATCTTTTAACTTAGTTTTTTAATGATGAAGTAACTTAAAATTTGCTGATGGGGAATAAGAAAAATATTAAAATTGTTTATATCATATATAACATATAACGATATGAATATGGGGAATAGATATACTATCGAACCTCTTTATATAATTGTAGTTATTATCAATGTATATGAAATATGTGTCATTAACTAATAGTCTTTTAACTTAGTTTCTTAATGATGAAGTAACCTAAAATTTGTTGACGGGGAAGAAGCAAAATATTGAAATTGTTTATATCATATATAACATATAACAATATGAATACGGGGAATAGATATACTATCGAGCCTCTTTATATAACTTTAGTTATTATCAATCTATATGAAATATGTGTCCTTAATTAATAGTCTTTTAACTTAGTTTCTTAGTGATGAAGTAACCTAAAATTTGGTGACGGGGAAGAAGCAAAATATTAAAATTGTTTATAACATATAACAATATAAATATGGGGAATAGATATACTATCGAGCCTCTTTATATAACTTTATTTATTACCAATGTATAATGTTTCATTAATTAATAGTCTTTTAACTTAGTTTCTTAGTGATGAAGTAACCTAAAATTTGGAGACGGGGATGAAGCAAAATATTGAAATTGTTTATATCATATATAACATATAACAATATGAATATGGGGAATAGATATACTATCGAGCCTCTTGATATAATTGTAGTTATTATAAACGTATATGAAATATGTGTCCTTAATTAATAGTCTTTTATCTTATTTTCTTAGTGATTAAGTAACCTAAAATTTGGTGACGGGAAAAAAGAAAAATATTGAAATTGTTTATATCATATATAACATATAACAATATGAATATTGGGAATAAATATACTATCGAGCCTCTTTATATAATTTTAATTATTACAAATGTATATGAAATATGTGACATTAAATAATAGTCGTTTAACTTAGCTTCTTAATGAAGAAGTAACCTAAAATTTGCTGATGGGGAAGAAGAAAAATATTGAAATTGTTTATATCATATATAACATATTACAATATGAATATGGGGAATAGATATACTATCGAGCCTCATTATGTAATTTTAATTATTACCAATCTATGTGAAATATGTGTCATTATATAATAATCTTTTAACTTAGTTTTTTAATGATGAAGTAACTTAAAATTTGCTGATGGGGAATAAGAAAAATATTAAAATTGTTTATATCATATATAACATATAACGATATGAATATGGGGAATAGATATACTATCGAACCTCTTTATATAATTGTAGTTATTATCAATGTATATGAAATATGTGTCATTAACTAATAGTCTTTTAACTTAGTTTCTTAATGATGAAGTAACCTAAAATTTGTTGACGGGGAAGAAGCAAAATATTGAAATTGTTTATATCATATATAACATATAACAATATGAATACGGGGAATAGATATACTATCGAGCCTCTTTATATAACTTTAGTTATTATCAATGTATGTGAAATATGTGTCCTTAATTAATAGTCTTTTAACTTAGTTTCTTAGTGATGAAGTAACCTAAAATTTGGTGACGGGGAAGAAGCAAAATATTGAAATTGTTTATAACATATAACAATATAAATATGGGGAATAGATATACTATCGAGCCTCTTTATATAACTTTATTTATTACCAATGTATAATGTTTCATTAATTAATAGTCTTTTAACTTAGTTTCTTAGTGATGAAGTAACCTAAAATTTGGAGACGGGGATGAAGCAAAATATTGAAATTGTTTATATCATATATAACATATAACAATATGAATATGGGGAATAGATATACTATCGAGCCTCTTGATATAATTGTAGTTATTATCAACGTATATGAAATATGTGTCCTTAATTAATAGTCTTTTATCTTATTTTCTTAGTGATTAAGTAACCTAAAATTTGGTGACGGGAAAAAAGAAAAATATTGAAATTGTTTATATCATATATAACATATAACAATATGAATATTGGGAATAAATATACTATCGAGCCTCTTTATATAATTTTAATTATTACAAATGTATATGAAATATGTGACATTAAATAATAGTCGTTTAACTTAGCTTCTTAATGAAGAAGTAACCTAAAATTTGTTGATGGGGAAGAAGAAAAATATTGAAATTGTTTATATCATATATAACATATTACAATAAGAATATGGGGAATAGATATACTATCGAGCCTCATTATGTAATTTTAATTATTACCAATCTATGTGAAATATGTGTCATTATATAATAATCTTTTAACTTAGTTTTTTAATGATGAAGTAACTTAAAATTTGCTGATGGGGAATAAGAAAAATATTGAAATTGTTTATATCATATATAACATATAACGATATGAATATGGGGAATAGATATACTATCGAACCTCTTTATATAATTGTAGTTATTATCAATGTATATGAAATATGTGTCATTAACTAATAGTCTTTTAACTTAGTTTCTTAATGATGAAGTAACCTAAAATTTGTTGACGGGGAAGAAGCAAAATATTGAAATTGTTTATATCATATATAACATATAACAATATGAATACGGGGAATAGATATACTATAGAGCCTCTTTATATAACTTTAGTTATTATCAATGTATATGAAATATGTGTCCTTAATTAATAGTCTTTTAACTTAGTTTCTTAGTGATGAAGTAACCTAAAATTTGGTGACGGGGAAGAAGCAAAATATTGAAATTGTTTATAACATATAACAATATAAATATGGGGAATAGATATACTATCGAGCCTCTTTATATAACTTTATTTATTACCAATGTATAATGTATCATTAATTAATAGTCTTTTAACTTAGTTTCTTAGTGATGAAGTAACCTAAAATTTGGAGACGGGGATGAAGCAAAATATTGAAATTGTTTATATCATATATAACATATAACAATATGAATATGGGGAATAGATATACTATCGAGCCTCTTGATATAATTGTAGTTATTATCAACGTATATGAAATATGTGTCCTTAATTAATAGTCTTTTATCTTATTTTCTTAGTGATTAAGTAACCTAAAATTTGGTGACGGGAAAAAAGAAAAATATTGAAATTGTTTATATCATATATAACATATAACAATATGAATATTGGGAATAAATATACTATCGAGCCTCTTTATATAATTTTAATTATTACAAATGTATATGAAATATGTGACATTAAATAATAGTCGTTTAACTTAGCTTCTTAATGAAGAAGTAACCTAAAATTTGCTGATGGGGAAGAAGAAAAATATTGAAATTGTTTATATCATATATAACATATTACAATATGAATATGGGGAATAGATATACTATCGAGCCTCATTATGTAATTTTAATTATTCCTAATCTATGTGAAATATGTGTCATTATATAATAATCTTTTAACTTAGTTTCTTAATGATGAAGTAACTTAAAATTTGCTGATGGGGAAGAAGAAAAATATTGAAATTGTTTATATCATATATAACATATAACGATATGAATATGGGGAATAGATATACTATCGAACCTCTTTATATAATTGTAGTTATTATCAATGTATATGAAATATGTGTCATTAACTAATAGTCTTTTTATTTAGTTTCTTAATGATGAAGTAACCTAAAATTTGTTGACGGGGAAGAAGCAAAATATTGAAATTGTTTATATCATATATAACATATAACAATATGAATACGGGGAATAGATATACTATCGAGCCTCTTTATATAACTTTAGTTAATATCAATGTATATGAAATATGTGTCCTTAATTAATAGTCTTTTAACTTAGTTTCTTAGTGATGAAGTAACCTAAAACTTGGTGACGGGGAAGAAGCAAAATATTGAAATTGTTTATAACATATAACAATATAAATATGGGGAATAGATATACTATCGAGCCTCTTTATATAACTTTATTTATTACCAATGTATAATGTTTCATTAATTAATAGTCTTTTAACTTAGTTTCTTAGTGATGAAGTAACCTAAAATTTGGTGACGGGGATGAAGCAAAATATTGAAATTGTTTATATCATATATAACATATAACAATATGAATATGGGGAATAGATATACTATCGAGCCTCTTGATATAATTGTAGTTATTATCAACGTATATGAAATATGTGTCCTTAATTAATAGGCTTTTATCTTATTTTCTTAGTGATTAAGTAACCTAAAATTTGTTGACGGGAAAAAAGAAAAATATTGAAATTGTTTATATCATATATAACATATAACAATATGAATATTGGGAATAAATATACTATCGAGCCTCTTTATATAATTTTAATTATTACAAATGTATATGAAATATGTGACATTAAATAATAGTCGTTTAACTTAGCTTCTTAATGAAGAAGTAACCTAAAATTTGCTGATGGGGAAGAAGAAAAATATTGAAATTGTTTATATCATATATAACATATTACAATATGAATATGGGGAATAGATATACTATCGAGCCTCATTATGTAATTTTAATTATTACCAATCTATGTGAAATATGTGTCATTATATAATAATCTTTTAACTTAGTTTCTTAATGATGAAGTAACTTAAAATTTGCTGATGGGGAAGAAGAAAAATATTGAAATTGTTTATATCATATATAACATATAACGATATGAATATGGGGAATAGATATACTATCGAGCCTCTTTATATAATTGTAGTTATTATCAATGTATATGAAATATGTGTCATTAACTAATAGTCTTTTAACTTAGTTTCTTAATGATGAAGTAACCTAAATTTTGTTGACGGGGAAGAAGCAAAATATTGAAATTGTTTATATCATATATAACATATAACAATATAAATATGGGGAATAGATATACTATCGAGCCTCTTTATATAACTTTAGTTATTATCAATGTATATGAAATATGTGTCCTTAATTAATAGTCTTTTAACTTAGTTTCTTGGTGATGAAGTAACCTAAAATTTGGTGACGGGGAAGAAGCAAAATATTGAAATTGTTTATAACATATAATAATATAAATATTGGGAATAGATATACTATCGAGCCTCTTTATATAACTTTAGTTATTACCAATGTATAATGTTTCATTAATTAATAGTCTTTTAACTTAGTTTCTTAGTGATGAAGTAACCTAAAATTTGGTGACGGGGAAGAAGCAAAATATTGAAATTGTTTATAACATATAACAATATAAATATGGGGAATAGATATACTATCGAGCCTCTTTATATAACTTTATTTATTACCAATGTATAATGTTTCATTAATTAATAGTCTTTTAACTTAGTTTCTTAGTGATGAAGTAACCTAAAATTTGGAGACGGGGATGAAGCAAAATATTGAAATTGTTTATATCATATATAACATATAACAATATGAATATGGGGAATAGATATACTATCGAGCCTCTTGATATAATTGTAGTTATTATCAACGTATATGAAATATGTGTCCTTAATTAATAGTCTTTTATCTTATTTTCTTAGTGATTAAGTAACCTAAAATTTGGTGACGGGAAAAAAGAAAAATATTGAAATTGTTTATATCATATATAACATATAACAATATGAATATTGGGAATAAATATACTATCGAGCCTCTTTATATAATTTTAATTATTACAAATGTATATGAAATATGTGACATTAAATAATAGTCGTTTAACTTAGCTTCTTAATGAAGAAGTAACCTAAAATTTGCTGATGGGGAAGAAGAAAAATATTGAAATTGTTTATATCATATATAACATATTACAATATGAATATGGGGAATAGATATACTATCGAGCCTCATTATGTAATTTTAATTATTACCAATCTATGTGAAATATGTGTCATTATATAATAATCTTTTAACTTAGTTTTTTAATGATGAAGTAACTTAAAATTTGCTGATGGGGAATAAGAAAAATATTGAAATTGTTTATATCATATATAACATATAACGATATGAATATGGGGAATAGATATACTATCGAACCTCTTTATATAATTGTAGTTATTATCAATGTATATGAAATATGTGTCATTAACTAATAGTCTTTTAACTTAGTTTCTTAATGATGAAGTAACCTAAAATTTGTTGACGGGGAAGAAGCAAAATATTGAAATTGTTTATATCATATATAACATATAACAATATGAATACGGGGAATAGATATACTATCGAGCCTCTTTATATAACTTTAGTTATTATCAATGTATATGAAATATGTGTCCTTAATTAATAGTCTTTTAACTTAGTTTCTTAGTGATGAAGTAACCTAAAATTTGGTGACGGGGAAGAAGCAAAATATTGAAATTGTTTATAACATATAACAATATAAATATGGGGAATAGATATACTATCGAGCCTCTTTATATAACTTTATTTATTACCAATGTATAATGTTTCATTAATTAATAGTCTTTTAACTTAGTTTCTTAGTGATGAAGTAACCTAAAATTTGGAGACGGGGATGAAGCAAAATATTGAAATTGTTTATATCATATATAACATATAACAATATGAATATGGGGAATAGATATACTATCGAGCCTCTTGATATAATTGTAGTTATTATCAACGTATATGAAATATGTGTCCTTAATTAATAGTCTTTTATCTTATTTTCTTAGTGATTAAGTAACCTAAAATTTGGTGACGGGAAAAAAGAAAAATATTGAAATTGTTTATATCATATATAACATATAACAATATGAATATTGGGAATAAATATACTATCGAGCCTCTTTATATAATTTTAATTATTACAAATGTATATGAAATATGTGACATTAAATAATAGTCGTTTAACTTAGCTTCTTAATGAAGAAGTAACCTAAAATTTGCTGATGGGGAAGAAGAAAAATATTGAAATTGTTTATATCATATATAACATATTACAATATGAATATGGGGAATAGATATACTATCGAGCCTCATTATGTAATTTTAATTATTACCAATCTATGTGAAATATGTGTCATTATATAATAGTCGTTTAACTTAGCTTCTTAATGAAGAAGTAATCTAAAATTTGTTGATGGGGAAGAAGAAAAATATTGAAATTGTTTATATTATATATAACATATTACAATATGAATATGGGGAATAGATATACTATCGAGCCTCATTATGTAATTTTAATTATTACCAATGTATATGAAATATGTGTCATTATATGATAATCTTTTAACGTAGTTTCTTAATGATGAAGTAACTTAAAATTTGCTGATGGGGAAGAAGAAAAATATTGAAATTGTTTATAGCATATATAACATATAACGATATGAATATGGGGAATAGATATACTATCGAGCCTCTTTATAAAATTGTAGTTATTATCAATGTATATGAAATATGTATCATTAATTAATAGTCTTTTAACTTAGTTTCTTAGTGATGAAGTAACCTAAAATTTGTTGACGGGGAAGAAGCAAAATATTGAAATTGTTTATATCATATATGTTGTACCCCAAAATTTGCCCTCCCATATTCTTCAAGATTTCTCAAGGGATTGCACAGTCCAAACATCTCCTAAGCCAGTCAAAATTAGGGTTTTGGTTCTTGCAAAGAATTTGAGGTTTTAAATGGCTCAATCAAGTCCCATAGGCCTATATACATTGCCAAGCATCTACATGCCAAGTCTCAAGACTCACAGAGGCAAATTGCACAATCAAAAAGTCCATTTGCTTCACAATCAACTGCAGGGTCAAAATGGTCATTTTACAGTCAAAAGTCAAAAATTTTGGTCAATATCTTATTTTGAAGCCACAATCATCATTTGATCAAGTCTTGATCATGATTCCTCAAGCATGGCTCAAAAATCATCAAAGATGCAAAAGTTACTATTTTTGGACAGCTGAAAAGTCAACTGTAACTTGACCAGGGCATAACTTTTTCATGGTTCATCAGAAAAATCCCATCCAATGCTCATTTTGAAGGGGATGACATTTCCTACAAATCATCTTCACATTCCAAGTCCAAGAAATGCTCTCATAAAAAGTTATCAATTTCTACATTATAGGTCAATTTCAAAAGTCAACAAAAATGCACTTTAAGTCAAAGACCATAACTTGAGATTGGTAAATCCAAATGACATGGGACCAAAGGCATTGGTTAGAGGGCTTCAAAAACTTTCCAAAATGTCCAAGAACATGTTGATAGGATCAAAATGGAGCAAGATATGCATTGGAGAAGTTGGGGAACTTTCATGAATTTTCAAAAGTCAACTTTGCTCAAAACACATCATTTTTGCTAATGGGCCTCAAATTCCTTCTTGAAACTTTATCCAAGGCTTATGAACGACCCATTGACATTAAATTGAATTATTTTCTTATTTTTATTAATTAATTGGATTTTTAATTGATTTTTAATTCATTTAATTAATTTAATTGTAGGAAAATACCAAGATATGATTTCTAAATCTTTTTGTGAAGCAAAAGTGGTCAACATGTGCTGGAGATTTCGTGTACACATCAAGGGGACAAAATCTCCCAATTTGGCAAGGTTTTTCAATCAAAAATATGCAAAAAGATTTGATTAAAAATCAAATATTGAAAACATGAATTCCATGGATCTTTGGGCCAAGACTTGACCTAATTCCCTTCCATTACATATGCATAACCAAACCCTAATGCCATTCACGTGAGATTGCTGCATACAGAGCCATAACCAATATTGAAAAATCAAGAAAAAAGCCAAAACTGTTTTCTCACTTCCAGGCCAATTCAAGGGCTTTTGTGGATTCAGAGACATTGCTGGGAGTTTCCTGGACGATTTGCAATCAGTTTCCAGCTTCATAGCTCCAAGAATCGCCCATTACAGTGTCACGGTTTGAACAATTTTTCCAAAATCGCAATCATTGATTCATGCATATTTAACATCTTTTGTTGATTGTTTTGTGTTCACAGGACTCATATGAAGCTAATGGTGTGATTTAATTGCGTTGAAATGCCCTGAAACAGAAATTGCCATTAATGGATTTTCGGTTTTCCAAGCTCTCAAATTGGGGCTTTGTGATATAAGAAAAATTGGACCTTCTCACGCCTATGGTTGAATTCGTCAAGGCCAGACGAATCAAACCCCATGCTCGCGAACAATTTATATAGAGCACAACTCTATTCGTTATTTTTTCTTATTGCAGGTTGTGGGGGTTAAAAACCCCCGCTAATTGTTTTTGTTTTACAGGGAATCTGGGGAAGACGAAGGACATGGTGCCATGCCATTGGTTCATTCAAACGTGCGCGCTATTTTATTTTCTCTTTCCAGCATATGATTGTTCTTTGTATATTATTTTCAATTGTTAATATAATATCAAATACAGGCGCATGGCTCGGTGGAAGATGATGTGGCTGGCAATCATTGGGACCTGGGTTCGATTCCCAGGTCCCCCCAATATTTGTTTCATATTTTTCCTAACATGATTGTATGCAGGCTTTAAGCAACGTTCCACCATACGCTTTCAACATCCATGTGCCATGTGTCTCCTAACACAAATCCAATGGCTACAAGGGAAGGAACACCATGTTCCCAGTCAATGCGTACTTAGCCAATTACTAAAGTCAACGAAGGCTTGATGTTAATGGGCCTGGGAATTCCAATAACACCTCCATACATGGGCCAGCACCCCCCCTGGTTTACTATTTCCTTTTATTTTCTTTTTACTTTTAATTTCTTTTATTATTTATTATTATCATTAGTAATTAACAAATTATTTTTTATAATAAATTCAGTAAAAATATATTATTATTATTATTATTTAATTATCTCGCAAATTATTTTTCATAATAAATTCAGACCATTAAAAAATGTAAATATTTTTATTAATTATTATTATTATCAATTTCACCTTAATTATTATTTTCGTAAATAAATTCTAACTAATTAATTTAGTTGTTTTAATTAGGTTTAATTTCAATTTTCCTTCACAATAAATAAAATAGATTAGACTTAGGGTTTTACTAACTTTTTTTATTTTTATTTCATTAAAATATAAAAACACAAAAAACACAAAAAAATACTTTCTTTTTCTTTTAAATAATTAATTAATTAGTTTTAGAGTTAATATTTAATTAAATGCAAAAAAGGACAAATTCAATTCTTTTCTCAAAAAGGGTCAAAACCCTAAGGACGTCCCGATTCAACTCTTTCGCGCGCATATTTAATTTTAATTCTTATTTTGATTATATTTATGTAACTGCTCCAAGGATGTAATAGTTAATTAAGACCTCTTTTATCGCTTTCTTTACTTTCCGCAAATTTAATTTCCAAAGGGTTATGTTTTTGGCGATGTAAAACCCGATGCCTTGTAATAGCGTAGATTCAACTTTCCGCAATTTATTTTCCGCACTCTTAACTGTTAATATGCATGCAAGACTTGCTTGAAAAATAAAACCAACTCGTAGCTCACCAATAACATGTACAAGATAATCTTAACTGAATTTAACACACATGCACATGCCACTCCTAGGGTACGCCTCACTTGGTTGCCTCGAGGTGGTCGTCAAGTATAGGGTGTTTTAGAGGTCGCCCTCCTGTTCAAAGATCCAGTTGCCTCGAAACGGTTGCCTCGGATAAAAAAAGGATTTAAGACATTAGGGTTACCGCTAAGGCGTCCTATTATTGCTTTGGTGACCACACATGTCCCTAATAATCGAATTGACCCGAATAACTCCAACGACGGTGCTACCTACTTCTCCATAGTGGGATAGTACTGTCTAAAGGATTCTTACACATCTTAATTCTTTAGAGTAGGTAGATTTCTCCTGGGTACTTGCTCTTTCAAAAACAAAAACAACTTTTCGCACTCACACTTTCAAAATGTTTTCAAACAAACACTTCATACACTCTTGAGGACTGATACAAGAGTTACCTAGAAGTTTTTCAAACTAAACTTTTTCAAAACCCGCAAACACTTGAAAAGCAAACAATTTTTGAAAACATAGTGAGCAAGTACCTAAGAGCCCGTGGATAACCACAGATAGAAAGGGTGCTAACACCTTCCCTTTCTATAAACCTACCTCCCGAACCGAGAAACATCTCGAAAAGGAATTTTGCTGTGCTTTTGTCCTTTCCTTGTTGGAGAACATAAAAGACGGTGGCGACTCTTGCTTACCGCGACATTTCGCGTACCAGCTTTAAAACAGTCAGTTCTATTTCCACCGATCACATAACTGGCGACTCTGCTGGGGACTCTTAATAAGTGAGGTGTACCTTAGGATTAGACCACTCTTATGTTTTCAATTGTATGTCTTGATTGCTTTTATATTTGTGGGCTTGCATCGGAGTTTCATAGATCCTAACCCGGATCTGGGGAATACCCTTTAGGTAGCATAAGCTGTGAGGGACCTGTCTGGCGTAGACCGACACGGGTGAAGCAGTGGCTACGTTGGTGTGGCGCCTTGGTCTGTACCAATATCCCTTGTGTTGCAACGAGGAGAATATGGGTCTTCTGAGGAGTCATTAAGCACCAACCGACCTTAGAACCCTAAATTGACCCAACTTGGCCATAGAACAGTAGCAGTATGCTACACTCATTGAGGCTAAACTCTCGCGATGGTTCTGGCCGCAAGAAAAGATTGCGACGCTGGAGTTATGACCGATTGAGGGTAGTCAGTGATATTGAGATCCTCTAGAACCCGGTTACTATTTTCTAGGACAGGTCTTAACCAACTGAAACTGAAAGAGGGTAGTACCTAAACTTCATGCTGGCCTAAACTCTAAGGGCTTTCTGGTGTGACTTGTGTGCCTTAAAACTTGAACTACTTGCATCTTCTTATCTGACACATGAGCTTCTTGCAGGTTTTGTTTATAGTCCTTAATCTGGGCTTATAACAGGGTTTACTTACATCACTTCATGCATAGCATACCATCATAACATTGCATACATCAAACATAAGGACTAATCCATTTCAAGGATCTCAAAGGATTGTGATGCAGGTCATAATGAACCAACTGTCTAGCAAGGGGCAAAGGGGATTTATTTTCCTCTAGCCGAAGTTGTTTGGAGATCAAAACATAACAGCTTGAGTCAGGGGCTATGACCCACTCGATATGGTGAGCTTTGACTCTTGAAGAAGGACCCTCAACAACATGAAGTTCCTTCAATCAAGCCACCGAATTCAAATTCTAACGAGCTTCTCTGTCTACCCCGCGAGATCCTTGAAAACATTGCATGCATATATACACATCATTGCATTACAGGTACCCTTGGTACAGGTCACTTACCTTCTTCGCTGTTTATTTTAGCAATGGCTTCCCAACAAAACAACCAGGATCTTCATGCTCAAGAGACTCAGTTCAGGGAAATCTTCCTAAACCTATCCAAGGGGCAGGAAGAGTTGAGGACACTCCTCATGGGGAATTTGGTCAGGAAGAGTCCTGAAGACGACAAGGACGAATAGCTGAAACATCTGCAAACTGAGGTGGATGCAATGAGAACCCAGATGCTGGGGCAAATGGCTCTTATCCAAGGCTTGGCTCGGGAGCAAGAAGAGTTGAGAACCATGGTCAACCAGCTTCACTAAGAGAGATACAACATGAAGCAAACAGTCCAAGTCAGGGACCAGGTCATTGATCAGCTTCCAAGAGGACAAGAGTCTGGTATTGTGAAGAATAGACCTCTCCAAATTGCTACCACTTCACAGGTCCAACCACAACCTCGCCCAGAGCAACGGGTTGATCAGAGTAAGCCCCGAAGGCAATTTACCAAGCTCAACACGTCGTTGTCTCAAGCTTTACAACACCTGTTGAGGTTGAATTTGGTAACTCTAAGGGCTCCTCCCCGGAATCCCAACATCTCTGCTCCTACTTATCATCCCAATAGAAGATGTGCATACCACTCTGATGGTCCGGGACATGACACAAACGACTGCTGGTCTCTGAAGAACAAGATCCAGGACCTGATTGATGAAGGAGCAGTGGAATTCACCCAAGATGGCCAGGCTGAGTTCTTCTACTATCCCTGCAAGATTCACCATTTGAAGTGACAAGTCCTGAGACTAGAAGATTTTTTGTTCATTGGAATTTTCAAGTTGTATTTTTCTTTGCTTACACAAACAATTATTGTCATAGCAAACTTTATTACTTTCATTAATGCATTGCATATGTCTGTTTTGAATCAATCCATTTGTATTCACTATATTCAAATTGCTTTCATTTTTTTTGTGATGTTCAACTTTTGATTAAAAAAAATTCTAAGCCTTTTGAGGGAGGATGACAAAAACGATACCACGATTTTTACAGTATGCTTTTGAACAGACCCCGCTGATGAGGTACAGGCATTGTTTCAATTCCTAAACACTGGAGTTATAAGGAAGATAATCCCTCGTCAACCCCTTTGAGCCAAAGAAGTCGGAGTTTTTCTTTTCGAAAATTAAAACCCTTAATCATAACCTGGGGCATGGTAGTTCTCTCAGCTGATCCAAGTGCACAACGAATGGCACCAAAGAAGTCCTTCCGAAACAAGAGACAGTGATGGTTCCGAATAATCATAAAGACAGGCAGTCATTATCTCTCAAAAAATAAAAACCCAATAAGTCAAAATCTATGAAGGAGACTTACAAAACTGGGGCATCCCGCTGACTGTAATCACAAAAGAAACAGTTCAGGCAAAAAATAGGGATAATGAAATCAAAAAGAAAGAGGTCCTACAGACTCTAAAAAAAAATCGTCTGCCTATTCAAAATAAGCTATCAGCATCTGAACCATCACTGGAATATCAGAGCAAAGACTCAAACAAGGTCTGACGCACGATTAGCTGAGTTTGGGTTTGAAGAACATCACGAAGAACGGGTGGGTACAAATAAAATTTGAGCCTTTATCTTTTGTTTCTTAAACCATGAACCAGGCCACGTTATAACCCTTAAAAGTCCTAGCTGAAGCATGGGTTAGTTCGAAAGCATACTGTTACAAAAGGTATCCTGACTCCTTAAGGCTCGCTGTAAAATAACGAGTTGACATCACATTTTACAAAATTTGCTTGTTTTACCGAAAAATGCATTTTCAAAAACTTCAAGACAGACATAAGCTTTGCATTCTTAAAATAATATTGTTTGCATATGACTATTTGTTCAACAGCAAAGAAATTCGCACGACGAATATCTAGTGAACAAAAACCTTCTCAACAAAAGAGTCATCTCAAGTGGAAGAAACACTTCCAATCAAGGGGCACTGCATGATCATTGTCTATCATCTGGGGCAGTCAAGTCAAGATTCAGAGAATCTCTCAAAATGCCAAAGCACCAGGGGCAGATCTCCATCTGAATCAACTAGGGCATTGGGCGTGAATTCCAGCAACGAATCTTGCCTAATCAGACATCTTCTGGTAGTACGGCAACACAACGCTAATAAAAGTGACAACTCCCTACACTCTGAGAGCGTGGACATAGTCGGAAAAAATACTACGCATAATCAAAGACCCGCTAGGTTGACACACCTAGGAAAAAATAAGGGCTTCCCGGCGAACCAAAAGGGTTCGGGCAAAAATTAGGGATGAAAATGAAAAATCTGTACACCCGGCAAGTCGAAAACCTGAAAAGGCGGCTTGGGCAAAAATGGGTATCCCGGTGGACTGAAAACCCGAAAGGGCGGTCCAGGAAAAAATTCAGGATCAAAGTGTACGACCATGTCCCGTAATCTCGTCACTTGCCTACCAGAAGAAGATCTGTCAATCGGCAGTCATCAAGCACCTCATAGGCCTTCTTCTCCCGCAGAAACTGGGGCAATAAGAATTGTCTGAACTGCACAAACTGCTGTGTCCACCAAGGTACCAAGGTAAGATTCAGCTGAAGAATACGACCAAGATGCCTCCACTCCCCGGGAGTGAGACAAATCAGCAATACTCTCTCCGGGAAGAGTTGGTCTCCCGTCAGTCCTAAAAGGCACAGTATCTCCAGCAAGTCAGCGATACTCTCCCCAAGCAGAGTTAGTCTACTGTCAGCCCCAAGGAAGTTGGACCTCCCCAGAAGATCTCAATAGTCCCCAGTGGAGTATACAGATATTCCCAAACAAGCATCCCCGGCAATCTTAATATAAGATTGTTCCCCGGCGGAATACCAGACACCCCAGTGGAGCCACTTCCCCAGTGCAGTCCAAAAAGTTTCCCCAGGAGAGTTGAACCATCTCCCCAGTAGATTCTGAAATCTTATCCCCAGTAGAGTCTGGAAGCTTATCACCTGCAGAGTACATACGTCTCTCCCCGACCATATTCAAAGGTTATTCCCCACCAGAGCTTATAACTGGGTTATCCTCAGCTAATTACCACGGAAAGATCGTCCTCGGCGAAGTTCTTCCTATCCCCAGCGAAGTTCATCAAATTCCCCAACATAACCTATCAACGGAATCCCCAGCGGAGTTCTCATTAAAACCTCAGCAAAGCATCTCTTCCACACAGAGTATTTCCCCGCAGAATAATCTCTCCAACAAGTTTATTCCCCGGCGGAGTCATCTTCTCCTACCAGTTTATTCTTGCAATCATCATCCCCAGCAGAAACGAAGAACTCTACTCTTCAACATCAGCCCAGGATTTAACGAACTTCCCGGCATTCGTCAAAGATTTATTTTCCCAGACGAAAATACATTCATAAACATCACATTGTCATACATCATGACACATGCATATACGCATCATATCACCAAATCTCATTTATTTTTGGGAACATCATGCATTTCATATATCATGACACTGCATGCAACTAATGTTTTGCCTTTTCAGGAAAAAGTCCAGTCAAAGAAGACAACTCCAGTCAAAGAAGACAAATCCAGTTAAATCAATTCTTAAAAGGTTTTTATGATGCAAACCCGTCATTATAGACACCCATCATTGAAGACAACCCATCGTTATAGACACCCGTCATTATAGACACCCGTCATTATAGACACCCGTCATTATAGACACCCGTCATTATAGACACCCGTCATTATAGACACCTGTCATCATAGACACCCTTCATTATAGACACCCGTCATTTTAGACAACCCGTCATTTTAGACAACCCGTCATTTTAGACAACCCGTCATTTTAGACAACCCGTCATTATAGACACCCGTCATTATAGACACCCGTCGTTAAAGACAACCCGTCGTTAAAGACAACCTGTCACTGAAGACAACTCGTCAATAAAGACAACTCGTCGTTGAAGACAACCCACCATGAAAACAACTCGTCAAAGAAGACAACACCTCCCCCGGTTCAGTTAAATCGATTCTTGAAGATTTTCTGAGATAACCTGTCAGTAGAGACAACCCATCAACCTTTTGAAGTTCCAGATTCGATACTTGTATCTAGCCAGGGCATATCTGTGAGCGATTGATTCGATACCTGTATCTAGCCAGGGCATATATGCATGAAGAGTTTGAAGTTCCAGATTCGATACCTGTATCTAGCCAGGGCATATCTGTGAGCGATTGATTGTAGATTCGGTACCTGTATCTAGCCAGGGCATATCTGCATGAAGAGTTTGAATATCAACACCTGTAATAGGCCAGGAAACTATCTTTCTTTCTCAAGTACGCAAGTTCTCGCTAAGGAATCTCTTACGCGATCAACACGTCCAGATGGCATCTTTAAGCCCATCTCCACAACTATCCATTACACTTCCAAATGGCATCTATAAGTCCATTCTCGACAAGGTTCTGTCACACCTCTAGATGGCATCTATAAGCCCATCCTCCTATCCACCATCTTTCCGAATGGAATCTGTAAGCCCATTCCCGACATCACATTGCTGATACTCCACTATGTGAGTGCAAATTTTCGGGCACTCTAGTGTTCAATCATCTTCCACCTTTGGATCACGAAAGGCACGCAAGCCAATATACATCCTCAGGTCTAAGAAGATTGAACAGGGGCAACTGTTGTACCCCAAAATTTGCCCTCCCATATTCTTCAAGATTTCTCAAGGGATTGCACAGTCCAAACATCTCCTAAGCCAGTCAAAATTAGGGTTTTGGTTCTTGCAAAGAATTTGAGGTTTTCAATGGCTCAATCAAGTCCCATAGGCCTATATACATTGCCAAGCATCTACATGCCAAGTCTCAAGACTCACAGAGGCAAATTGCACAGTCAAAAAGTCCATTTGCTTCACAATCAACTACAGGGGCAAAATGGTCATTTTACAGTCAAAAGTCAAAAATTTTGGTCAACATCTTATTTTGAAGCCACAATCATCATTTGATCAAGTCTTGATCATGATTCCTCAAGCATGGCTCAAAAATCATCAAAGATGCAAAAGTTACTATTTTTGGACAGTTGAAAAGTCAACTGTAACTTGACCAGGGCATAACTTTTTCATGGTTCATCAGAAAAATCCCATCCAATGCTCATTTTGAAGGGGATGACATTTCCTACAACTCATCTTCACATTCCAAGTCCAAGAAATGCTCTCACAAAAAGTTATCAATTTCTACATTATAGGTCAATTTTAAAAGTCAACAAAAATGCACTTTAAGTCAAAGACCATAACATGAGATTGATAAATCCAAATGACATGGGACCAAAGGCATTGGTTAGAGTACTTCGAGACCTTTCCAAAATGTCCAAGAACATGTTCATAGGATCAAAATTGAGCAATATATGCATTGGAGAAGTTGGGAAATTTTCATGAATTTGCAAAAGTCAACTTTGCTCAAAACACATGATTTTTGCTAATGGGCCTCAAATTCCTTCTTGAAACTTTATCCAAGGCTTATGCACGACCCATTGAGATTAAATTGAATTATTTTCTTATTTGTATTAATTAATTGGATTTTTAATTCATTTAATTAATTTAATTGTAGGAAAATACCAAGATATGATTTCTAAATCTTTTTGTGAAGCAAAAGTGGTCAACATGTGCTGGAGATTTCGTGTACACATCAAGGGGACAAAATCTCCCAATTTGGCAAGGTTTTTCAATCAAAAATATGCAAAAATATTTGATTGAAAATCAAATATTGAAAACATGAATTCCATGGATCTTTGGGCCAAGACTTGACCTAATTCCCTTCCATTACATATGCATAACCAAACCCTAATGCCATTCACGTGAGATTGCTGCATACAGAGCCATAACCAATATTGAAAAATCAAGAAAAAAGCCAAAACTGTTTTCTCACTTCTATGCCAATTCAAGGGCTTTTGTGGATTCAGAGACATTGCTGGGAGTTTCCTGGACGATTTGCAATCAGTTTCCAGCTTCCTAGCTCCAAGAATCGCCCATTATAGTGTCACGGTTTGAATAATTTTTCCAAAATCGCAATCATTGATTCATGCATATTTAACATCTTTTGTTGATTGTTTTGTGTTCACAGGACTCATATGAAGCTAATGGTGTGATTTAATTGCGTTGAAATGCCCTGAAACAGAAATTTCCATTAATGGATTTTAGGTTTTCCAAGCTCTCAAATTGGGGCTTTGTGATATAAGAAAAATTGGACCTTCTCACGCCTATGGATGAATTGTCAAGTCCAGACGAATCAAACCCCATGCTCGCGAACAATTTATATAGAGCACAGCTCTATTCGTTATTTTTTCTTATTGCAGGTTGTGGGGGTTAAAAACCCCCGCTAATTGTTTTTGTTTTACAGGGAATCTGGGGAAGACGAAGGACGTGGTGCCATGCCATTGGTTCATTCAAATGCGCGCGCTATTTTTTTTTCTCTTTCCAGCATATGATTGTTCTTTGTATATTATTTTCAATTGTTAATATAATATCAAATACAGGCGCATGGCTCAGTGGAAGATGATGTGGCTGGCAATCATTGGGACCTGGGTTCGATTCCCAGGTCCCCCCAATATTTGTTTCATATTTTTCCTAACATGATTGTATGCAGGCTTTAAGCAACGTTCCACCATACGCTTTCAACATCCATGTGCCATGTGTCTCCTAACACAAATCCAATGGCTACAAGGGAAGGAACACCATGTTCCCAGTCAATGCGTACTTAGCCAATTACCAAAGTCAACGAAGGCTTGATGTTAATGGGCCTGGGAATTCCAATAACACCTCCATACATGGGCCAGCACCCCCCCTGGTTTATGATTTCCTTTTATTTTCTTTTTACTTTTAATTTATTTTATTATTTATTATTATCATTAGTAATTAACAAATTATTTTTTATAATAAATTCAGTAAAAATATATTATTATTATTATTATTTAATTATCTCGCAAATTATTTTTCATAATAAGTTCAGACCATTAAAAAATGTAAATATTTTTATTAATTATTATTATTATTATCAATTTCACCTTAATTATTATTTTCGTAAATAAATTCTAACTAATTAATTTAGTTGTTTTAATTAGGTTTAATTTCAATTTTCTTTCACAATAAATAAAATAGATTAGACTTAGGGTTTTACTAACTTTTTTTATTTTTATTTCATTAAAATATAAAAACACAAAAAAAACAAAAAAAATACTTTCTTTTTCTTTTAATTAATTAATTAATTAGTTTTAGGGTTAATATTTAATTAAATGCAAAAAAGGACAAATTCAATTCTTTTCTCAAAAAGGGTCAAAACCCTAAGGACGTCCTGATTCAACTCTTCCGCGCGCATATTTAATTTTAAATCTTATTTTGATTATATTTATGTAACTGCTCCAAGGATGTAATAGTTAATTAAGACCTCTTTTATCGCTTTCTTTACTTTCCGCAAATTTATTTTCCAAAGGGTTATGTTTTTGGCGATGTAAAACCCGACGCCTTGTAATAACGTAGATTCAACTTTCCGCAATTTATTTTCCGCACTCTTAACTTTTAATATGCATACAAGACTTGCTTGAAAAATAAAACCAACTCGTAACTCACCAATAACATGTACAAGATAATCTTAACTGAATTTAACACACATGCACATGCCACTCCTAGGGTACGCCTCACTTGGTTGCCTCGAGGTGGTCGTCAAGTATAGGGTGTTTTAGAGGTCTCCTTCCTGTTCAAAGATCCAGTTGCCTCGAAACGGTTGCCTCGAATAAAAAAAGGATTTAAGACATTAGGGTTACCGCTAAGGCGTCCTACTATTGCTTTGGTGACCACACATGTCCCTAATAATCAAATTGACCCGAATAACTCCAACGACGGTGCTACCTACTTCTCCATAGTGGGATAGTACTGTCTAAAGGATTCTTACACAGCTTAATTCTTTAGAGTAGGTAGATTTCTCCTGGGTACTTGCTCTTTCAAAAACAAAAACAACTTTTCGCACTCACACTTTCAAAAAGTTTTCAAACAAACACTTCATACACTCTTGAGGACTGATACAAGAGTTACCTAGAAGTTTTTCAAACTAAACTTTTTCAAAACCCGCAAACACTTGAAAAGCAAACAATTTTTGAAAACATAGTGAGCAAGTACCTAAGAGCCCGTGGATAACCACGGATAGAAAGGGTGCTAACACCTTCCCTTTCTATAAACCTACCTCCCGAACCGAGAAACATCTCGAAAAGGAATTTTGATGTGCTTTTGTCCTTTCCTTGTTGGAGAACATAAAAGACGGTGGCGACTCTTGCTTACCGCGATATTTCGCGAACCAGCTTTAAAACAGTCAGTTCTATTTCCACCGATCACAATATATAACATATAACAATATGAATATGGGGAATAGATATACTATCGAGCCTCTTTATATAATTTTAATTATTATCAATGTATATGAAATATGTGACATTAAATAATAGTCGTTTAACTTAGCTTCTTAATGAAGAAGTAACCTAAAATTTGCTGATGGGGAAGAAGAAAAATATTGAAATTGTTTATATCATATATAACATATTACAATATGAATATGGGGAATAGATATACTATCGAGCCTCATTATGTGATTTTAATTATTACCAATGTATATGAAATATGTGTCATTATATAATAATCTTTTAACGTAGTTTCTTAATGATGAAGTAACTTAAAATTTGCTGATGGGGAAGAAGAAAAATATTGAAATTGTTTATATCATATATAATATATAACGATATGAATATGGGGAATAAATATACTATCGAGCCTCTTTATAAAATTGTAGTTATTATCAATGTATATGAAATATGTGTCATTAATTAATAGTCTTTTAACATAGTTTCTTAGTGATGAAGTAACCTAAAATTTGTTGACGGGGAAGAAGCAAAATATTGAAATTGTTTATATCATATATAACATATAACAATATGAATATGGGGAATAGATATACTATCGATCCTCTTTATATAACTTTAGTTATTATCAATGTATATGAAATATGTGTCTTCAATTAACAGTCTTTTAACTTAGTTTCTTAATGATGAAGTAACCTAAAATTTAGTGACGGGGAATAAGCAAAATATTGAAATTGTTTATAACATATAACAATATAAATATGGGGAATAGATATACTATCGAGCCTCTATATATAACTTTAGTTATTACCAATGTATAATGTTTCATTAATTAATAGTCTTTTAACTTAGTTTCTTAGTTATGAAGTAACCTAAAATTTGTTAACGGGGAAGAAGCAAAATATTGAAATTGTTTATATCATATATAACATATAACAATATGAATATGGGAAATAAATATACTATCTAGCCTCTTTATATAACTTTAGTTATTATCAACGTATATGAAATATGTGTCCTTAATTAATAGTCTTTTAACTGAGTTTCTTAGTGATAAAGTAACCTAAACTTTGGTGACAGAAAAGAAGCAAAATATTGAAATTGTTTATATCATATATAACATATAACAATATAAATATGGGGAATAGATATACTATCGAGCCTCTTTATATAACTTTAGTTATTCCAAATGCATATGAAATATGTGTCATTAATTAATAGTGTTTTAACTTAGTTTCTTAGTGATGAAGTAACCTAAAATTTGATGACTGGGAAGAAGAAAAATATTGAAATTGTTTATATTATATATAACATATTACAATATGAATATGGGGAATAGATATACTATCGAGCCTCATTATGTAATTTTAATTACTACCAATGTATATGAAATATGTGTCATTAAATAATAGTCTTTTAACTTAGTTTCTTAATGATAAAGTAACTTAAAATTTGCTGATGGGGAAGAAGAAAAATATTGAAATTGTTTATATCATATATAACATATAACGATATGAATATGGGGAATAGATATAGTATCGAGCCTCTTTATATAATTGTAGTTATTACCAATGTATATGAAATATGTGTCATTAATTAATAGGCTTTTAACTTAGTTTCTTAATGATGAAGTAACCTAAAATTTGTTGACGGGGAAGAAGCAAAATATTGAAATTGTTTATATCATATATAACATATAACAAAATGAATATGGGGAAGAGATATACTATCGAGCCTCTTTATATAACTTTAGTTATTATCAATGTATATGAAATATGTGTCCTTAATTAATATTCTTTTAACTTATTTTCTTAGTAATGAAGTAACCTAAAATTTGGTGACGGGGAAGAAGCAAAATATTGAAATTATTTATAACATGTACCAATATAAATATGGGGAATAAATATACTACCGAGTCTCTTTATATAAATTTAGTTATTACCAATGTATAATGTTTCATTAATTAATAGTCTTTTAACTTAGTTTCTTAGTGATGAAGTAACCTAAAATTTGGTGACCGGTAAGAAGCAAAATATTTAAATTGTTTATATCATATATAACATATAACAATATAAATATGGGGAATAAATATACTATCGATCCTCTTTATATAACTTTAGTTATTATCAATGTATATGAAATATGTATCCTTAATTAATAGTCTTTTAACTTAGTTTCTTAGTGATGAAATAACCTAAAATTTGGTGACGGGGAAGAAGCAAAATATTGAAATTGTTTATAACATATAACAATATAAATATGGGGAATAGATATACTATTGAGCCTCTTTATATAACTTTAGTTATTACCAATGTATAATGTTTCATTAATTAATAGTCTTTTAACTTATTTTCTTAGTGATGAAGTAACTTAAAATTTGGTGACGGGGAAGAAGCAAAATATTGAAATTGTTTATATCATATATAACATATAACAATATAAATATGGGGAATAGATATACTATCGAGCCTCTTTATATAACTTTAGTTATTCCCAATGCATATGAAATATCTGTCCTTAATTAATAGTCTTTTATCTTAGTTTCTTAGTGATTAAGTAACCTAAAATTTGGTGACGGGAAAAAAGAAAAATATTGAAATTGTTTATATCATATATAACATATAACAATATGATTAGTGGGAATAAATACACTATCGAGCCTCTTTATATAATTTTAATTATTACCAATGTATATGAAATATGTGACATTAAATAATAGTCGTTTAAATTAGCTTCTTAATGAAGAAGTAACCTAAAATTTGCTGATGCGGAAGAAGAAAAATATTGAAATTGTTTATATCATATATAACATATTACAATTTGAATATGGGGAATAGATATACTATCGAGCCTCATTATGTAATTTTAATTATTACCAATGCATATGAAATATGTGTCATTATATAATAATCTTTTAACTTGGTTTCTTAATGATGAAGTAACTTAAAATTTGTTGATGGGGAAGAAGAAAAATATTGAAATTGTTTATATCATATATAACATATAACGATATGAATATGGAGAATATATATACTATCGAGTCTCTTTATATAATTGTAGTTATTATCAATGTATATGAAATATGTGTCATTAATTAATAGTCTTTTAACTTAGTTTCTTAATGAAGAAGTAACCTAAAATTTGTTGACGGGGAAGAAGCAAAATATTGAAATTGTTTATATCATATATAACATATAACAATACGAATATGGGGAATAGATATACTATCGAGCCTCTTTATATAACTTTAGTTATTATCAATGTATATGAAATATGTGTCCTTAATTAATAGTCTTTTAACTTATTTTCTTAGTGATGAAGTAACCTAAAATTTGGTGACGGGGAAGAAGCAAAATATTGAAATTATTTATAACATGTAAAAATATAAATATGGGGAATAGATATACTATCGAGCCTCTTTATATAACTTTAGTTATTAACAATGTATAATGTTTCATTAATTAATAGTCTTTTAACTTAGTTTCTTAGTGATGAAGTAACCTTAAATTTGGTGACCGGGAAGAAGCAAAATATTGAAATTGTTTATATGATATATAACATATAACAATATGAATATGGGGAATAAATATACTATCGAGCCTCTTTATACAACTTTAGTTATTATCAACGTATATGAAATATGTGTCCTTAATTAATAGTCCTTTAACTTAGTTTCTTAGTGATGAAGTAACCTAAAATTTGGTGACGGGGAAGAAGCAAAATATTGAAATTGTTTATAACATATAACAATATAAATATGGGGAATAGATATACTATTGAGCCTCTTTATATAACTTTAGTTATTACCAATGTATAATGTTTCATTAATTAATAGTCTTTTAATTTAGTTTCTTAGTGATGAAGTAACTTAAAATTTGGTGACGGGGAAGAAGCAAAATATTGAAATTGTTTATATCATATATAACATATAACAATATAAATATGGGGAATAGATATACTATCGATCCTCTTTATATAACTTTAGTTATTCCCAATGCATAAAAAATATGTGTCCTTACTTAATAGTCTTTTATCTTAGTTTCTTAGTGATTAAGTAACCTAAAATTTGGTGACGGGAAAAAAGAAAAATATTGAAATTGTTTATATCATATATAACATATAACAATATGATTATTGGGAATAATTATACTATCGAGCCTCTTTATATGATTTTAATTATTACCAATGTATATGAAATATGTGACATTAAATAATAGTCGTTTAACTTAGTTTCTTAATGATGAAGTAACTTAAAATTTGCTGATGGGGAAGAAGAAAAATATTGAAATTGTTTATATCATATATAACATATAACGATATGAATATGGGGAATATATATATACTATCGAGCCTCTTTATATAATTGTAGTTATTATCAATGTATATGAAATATGTGTCATTAATTAATAGTCTTTTAACTTAGTTTCTTAATGAAGAAGTAACCTAAAATTTGTTGACGGGGAAGAAGCAAAATATTGAAATTGTTTATATCATATATAACATATAACAATATGAATATGGGGAATAGATATACTATCGAGCCTCTTTATATAACTTTAGTTATTATCAATGTATATGAAATATGTGTCCTTAATTAATAGTCTTTTAACTTATTTTCTTAGTGATGAAGTAACCTAAAATTTGGTGACGGGGAAGAAGCAAAATATTGAAATTATTTATAACATGTAACAATATAAATATGAGGAATAGATATACTATCGAGCCTCTTTATATAACTCTGGTTATTACCAATGTATAATGTTTCATTAATTAATAGTCTTTTAACTTAGTTTCTTAGTGATGAAGTAACCTAAAATTTGGTGACCGGGAAGAAGCAAAATATTGAAATTGTTTATATCATATATAACATATAACAATATGAATATGGGGAATAAATATACTATCGAGCCTCTTTATATAACTTTAGTTATTATCAACGTATATGAAATATGTGTCCTTAATTAATAGTCTTTTAACTTAGTTTCTTAGTGATGAAGTAACCTAAAATTTGGTGACGGGGAAGAAGCAAAATATTGAAATTGTTTATAACATATAACAATATAAATATGGGGAATAGATATACGATTGAGCCTCTTTATATAACTTTAGTTATTACCAATGTATAATGTTTCATTAATTAAGAGTCTTTTAACTTAGTTTCTTAGTGATGAAGTAACTTAAAATTTGGTGACGGGGAAGAAGCAAACTATTGAAATTGTTTATATCATATATAACATATAACAATATAAATATGGGGAATAGATATACTATCGAGCCTCTTTATATAACTTTAGTTATTCCCAATGCATATGAAATATGTGTCCTTAATTAATAGTCTTTTATCTTAGTTTCTTAGTGATTAAGTAACCTAAAATTTGGTGACGGGAAAAAAGAAAAATATTGAAATTGTTTATATCATATATAACATATAACAATATGATTATTGGGAATAAATATACTATCGAGCCTCTTTATATAATTTTAATTATTACCAATGTATATGGAATATGTGACATTAAATAATAGTCGTTTAACTTAGCTTCTTAATGAAGAAGTAACCTAAAATTTGCTGATGGGGAAGAAGAAAAATATTGAAATTGTTTATATCATATATAACATATTACAATATGAATATGGGGAATAGATATACTATCGAGCCTCATTATGTAATTTTAATTATTACCAATGCATATGAAATATGTGTCATTATATAATAATCTTTTAACTTAGTTTCTTAATGATGAAGTAACTTAAAATTTGTTGATGGGGAAGAAGAAAAATATTGAAATTGTTTATATCATATATAACATATAACGATATGAAAATGGGGAATATATATACTCTCGAGTCTCTTTATATAATTGTAGTTATTATCAATGTATATGAAATATGTGTCATTAATTAATAGTCTTTTAACTTAGTTTCTTAATGAAGAAGTAACCTAAAATTTGTTGACGGGGAAGAAGCAAAATATTGAAATTGTTTATATCATATATAACATATAACAATATGAATATGGGGAATAGATATACTATCGAGCCTCTTTATATAACTTTAGTTATTATCAATGTATATGAAATATGTGTCCTTAATTAATAGTCTTTTAACTTATTTTCTTAGTGATGAAGTAACCTAAAATTTGGTGACGGAGAAGAAGCAAAATATTGAAATTATTTATAACATGTAACAATATAAATATGAGGAATAGATATACTATCGAGCCTCTTTATATAACTTTGGTTATTACCAATGTATAATGTTTCATTAATTAATAGTCTTTTAACTTAGTTTCTTAGTGGTGAAGTAACCTAAAATTTGGTGACCGGGAAGAAGCAAAATATTGAAATTGTTTATATCATATATAACATATAACAATATGAATATGGGGAATAAATATACTATCGAGCCTCTTTATATAACTTTAGTTATTATCAACGTATATGAAATATGTGTCCTTAATTAATAGTCTTTTAACTTAGTTTCTTAGTGATGAAGTAACCTAAAATTTGGTGACGGGGAAGAAGCAAAATATTGAAATTGTTTATAACATATAACAATATAAATATGGGGAATAGATATACTATTGAGCCTCTTTATATAACTTTAGTTATTACCAATGTATAATGTTTCATTAATTAATAGTCTTTTAACTTAGTTTCTTAGTGATGAAGTAACTTAAAATTTGGTGACGGGGAAGAAGCAAACTATTGAAATTGTTTATATCATATATAACATATAACAATATAAATATGGGGAATAGATATACTATCGAGCCTCTTTATATAACTTTAGTTATTCCCAATGCATATGAAATACGTGTCCTTAATTAATAATCTTTTATCTTAGTTTCTTAGTGATTAAGTAACCTAAAATTTGGTGACGGGAAAAAAGAAAAATATTGAAATTGTTTATATCATATATAACATATAACAATATGATTATTGGGAATAAATATACTGTCGAGCCTCTTTATATAATTTTAATTATTACCAATGTATATGAAATATGTGACATTAAATAATAGTGGTTTAACTTAGCTTCTTAATGAAGAAGTAACCTAAAATTTGCTGATGGGGAAGAAGAAAAATATTGAAATTGTTTATATCATATATAACATATTACAATATGAATATGGGGAATAGATATACTATCGAGCCTCATTATGTAATTTTAATTATTACCAATGCATATGAAATATGTGTCATTATATAATAATCTTTTAACTTAGTTTCTTAATGATGAAGTAACTTAAAATTTGTTGATGGGGAAGAAGAAAAATATTGAAATTGTTTATATCATATATAACATATAACGATATGAATATGGGGAATATATATACTATCGAGTCACTTTATATAATTGTAGTTATTATCAATGTATATGAAATATGTGTCATTAATAAATAGTCTTTTAACTTAGTTTCTTAATGAAGAAGTAACCTAAAATTTGTTGACGGGGAAGAAGCAAAATATTGAAATTGTTTATATCATATATAACATATAACAATATGAATATGGGGAATAGATATACTATCGAGCCTCTTTATATAACTTTAGTTATTATCAATGTATATGAAATATGTGTCCTTAATTAATAGTCTTTTAACTTATTTTCTTAGTGATGAAGTAACCTAAAATTTGGTGACGGAGAAGAAGCAAAATATTGAAATTATTTATAACATGTAACAATATAAATATGTGGAATAGATATACTATCGAGCCTCTTTATATAACTTTGGTTAATACCAATGTATAATTTTTCATTAATTAATAGTCTTTTAACTTAGTTTCTTAGTGATGAAGTAACCTAAAATTTGGTGACCGGGAAGAAGCAAAATATTGAAATTGTTTATATCATATATAACATATAACAATATGAATATGGGGAATAAATATACTATCGAGCCTCTTTATATAACTTTAGTTATTACCAATGTATATGAAATATGTGACATTAAATAATAGTCGTTTAACTTAGCTTTTTAATGAAGAAGTAACCTAAAATTTGCTGATGGGGAAGAAGAAAAATATTGAAATTGTTTATATCATATATAACATATTACAATATGAATATGGGGAATATATATACTATCGAGCCTCATTATGTAATTTTAATTATTACCAATACATATGAAATATGTGTCATTATATAATAATCTTTTAACTTAGTTTCTTAATGATGAAGTAACTTAAAATTTGTTGATGGGGAAGAAGAAAAATATTGAAATTGTTTATATCATATATAACATATAACGATATGAATATGGGGAATATATATACTATCGAGTCTCTTTATATAATTGTAGTTATTATCAATGTATATGAAATATGTGTCATTAATTAATAGTCTTTTAACTTAGTTTCTTAATGAAGAAGTAACCTAAAATTTGTTGACGGGGAAGAAGCAAAATATTGAAATTGTTTATATCATATATAACATATAACAATATGAATATGGGGAATAGATATACTATCGAGCCTCTTTATATAACTTTAGTTATTATCAATGTATATGAAATATGTGTCCTTAATTAATAGTCTTTTAACTTATTTTCTTAGTGATGAAGTAACCTAAAATTTGGTGACGGAGAAGAAGCAAAATATTGAAATTATTTATAACATGTAACAATATAAATATGTGGAATAGATATACTATCGAGCCTCTTTATATAACTTTGGTTAATACCAATGTATAATTTTTCATTAATTAATAGTCTTTTAACTTAGTTTCTTAGTGATGAAGTAACCTAAAATTTGGTGACCGGGAAGAAGCAAAATATTGAAATTGTTTATATCATATATAACATATAACAATATGAATATGGGGAATAAATATACTATCGAGCCTCTTTATATAACTTTAGTTATTATCAACGTATATGAAATATGTGTCCTTAATTAATAGTCTTTTAACTTAGTTTCTTAGTGATGAACTAACCTAAAATTTGGTGACGGGGAAGAAGCAAAATATTGAAATTGTGTATAACATATAACAATATAAATATGGGGAATAGATATACTATTGAGCCTCATTATATAACTTTAGTTATTACCAATGTATAATGTTTCATTAATTAATAGTCTTTTAACTTAGTTTCTTAGTGATGAAGTAACTTAAAATTTGGTGACGGGGAAGAAGCAAACTATTGAAATTGTTTATATCATATATAACATATAACAATATAAATATGGGGAATAGATATACTATCGAGCCTCTTTATATAACTTTAGTTATTCCCAATGCATATGAAATATGTGTCCTTAATTAATAGTCTTTTATCTTAGTTTCTTAGTGATTAAGTAACCTAAAATTTGGTGACGGGAAAAAAGAAAAATATTGAAATTGTTTATATCATATATAACATATAACAATATGATTATTGGGAATAAATATACTATCGAGCCTCTTTATATAATTTTAATTATTACCAATGTATATGAAATATGTGACATTAAATAATAGTGGTTTAACTTAGCTTCTTAATGAAGAAGTAACCTAAAATTTGCTGATGGGGAAGAAGAAAAATATTGAAATTGTTTATATCATATATAACATATTACAATATGAATATGGGGAATAGATATACTATCGAGCCTCATTATGTAATTTTAATTATTACCAATGCATATGAAATATGTGTCATTATATAATAATCTTTTAACTTAGTTTCTTAATGATGAAGTAACTTAAAATTTGTTGATGGGGAAGAAGAAAAATATTGAAATTGTTTATATCATATATAACATATATCGATATGAATATGGGGAATATATATACTATCGAGTCACTTTATATAATTGTAGTTATTATCAATGTATATGAAATATGTGTCATTAATTAATAGTCTTTTAACTTAGTTTCTTAATGAAGAAGTAACCTAAAATTTGTTGACGGGGAAGAAGCAAAATATGAAATTGTTTATATCATATATAACATATAACAATATGAATATGGGGAATAGATATACTATCGAGCCTCTTTATATAACTTTAGTTATTATCAATGTATATGAAATATGTGTCCTTAATTAATAGTCTTTTAACTTATTTTCTTAGTGATGAAGTAACCTAAAATTTGGTGACGGAGAAGAAGCAAAATATTGAAATTATTTATAACATGTAACAATATAAATATGTGGAATAGATATACTATCGAGCCTCTTTATATAACTTTGGTTATTACCAATGTATAATTTTTCATTAATTAATAGTCTTTTAACTTAGTTTCTTAGTGATGAAGTAACCTAAAATTTGGTGACCGGGAAGAAGCAAAATATTGAAATTGTTTATATCATATATAACATATAACAATATGAATATGGGGAATAAATATACTATCGAGCCTCTTTATATAAATTTAGTTATTATCAACGTATATGAAATATGTGTCCTTAATTAATAGTCTTTTAACTTAGTTTCTTAGTGATGAACTAACCTAAAATTTGGTGACGGGGAAGAAGCAAAATATTGAAATTGTTTATAACATATAGCAATATAAATATGGGGAATAGATATACTATTGAGCCTCTTTATATAACTTTAGTTATTACCAATGTATAATGTTTCATTAATTAATAGTCTTTTAACTTAGTTTCTTAGTGATGAAGTAACTTAAAATTTGGTGACGGGGAAGAAGCAAACTATTGAAATTGTTTATATCATATATAACATATAACAATATAAATATGGGGAATAGATATACTATCAAAGCCTCTTTATATAACTTTAGTTATTCCCAATGCATATGAAATATGTGTCCTTAATTAATAGTCTTTTATCTTAGTTTCTTAGTGATTAAGTAACCTAAAATTTGGTGACGGGAAAAAAGAAAAATATTGAAATTGTTTATATCATATATAACATATAACAATATGATTATTGGGAATAAATATACTATCGAGCCTCTTTATATAATTTTAATTATTACCAATGTATATGAAATATGTGACATTAAATAATAGTGGTTTAACTTAGCTTCTTAATGAAGAAGTAACCTAAAATTTGCTGATGGGGAAGAAGAAAAATATTGAAATTGTTTATATCATATATAACATATTACAATATGAATATGGGGAATAGATATACTATCAAGCCTCATTATGTAATTTTAATTATTACCAATACATATGAAATATGTGTCATTATATAATAATCTTTTAACTTAGTTTCTTAATGATGAAGTAACTTAAAATTTGTTGATGGGGAAGAAGAAAAATATTGAAATTGTTTATATCATATATAACATATAACGATATGAATATGGGGAATATATATACTATCGAGTCTCTTTATATAATTGTAGTTATTATCAATGTATATGAAATATGTGTCATTAATTAATAGTCTTTTAACTTAGTTTCTTAATGAAGAAGTAACCTAAAATTTGTTGACGGGGAAGAAGCAAAATATTGAAATTGTTTATATCATATATAACATATAACAATATGAATATGGGGAATAGATATACTATCGAGCCTCTTTATATAACTTTAGTTATTATCAATGTATAATGTTTCATTAATTAATAGTCTTTTAACTTAGTTTCTTAGTGATGAAGTAACTTAAAATTTGGTGACGGGGAAGAAGCAAACTATTGAAATTGTTTATATCATATATAACATATAACAATATAAATATGGGGAATAGATATACTATCGAGCCTCTTTATATAACTTTAGTTATTCCCAATGCATATGAAATATGTGTCCTTAATTAATAGTCTTTTATCTTAGTTTCTTAGTGATTAAGTAACCTAAAATTTGGTGACGGGAAAAAAGAAAAATATTGAAATTGTTTATATCATATATAACATATAACAATATGATTATTGGGAATAAATATACTATCGAGCCTCTTTATATAATTTTAATTATTACCAATGTATATGAAATATGTGACATTAAATAATAGTCGTTTAACTTAGTTTCTTAATGATGAAGTAACTTAAAATTTGTTGATGGGGAAGAAGAAACATATTGAAATTGTTTATATCATATATAACATATAACGATATGAATATGGGGAATATATATACTATCGAGTCTCTTTATATAATTGTAGTTATTATCAATGTATATGAAATATGTGTCATTAATTAATAGTCTTTTAACTTAGTTTCTTAATGAAGAAGTAACCTAAAATTTGTTGACGGGGAAGAAGCAAAATATTGAAATTGTTTATATCATATATAACATATAACAATATGAATATGGGGAATAGATATACTATCGAGCCTCTTTATATAACTTTAGTTATTATCAATGTATATGAAATATGTGTCCTTAATTAATAGTCTTTTAACTTATTTTCTTAGTGATGAAGTAACATAAAATTTGGTGACGGAGAAGAAGCAAAATATTGAAATTATTTATAACATGTAACAATATAAATATGAGGAATAGATATACTATCGAGCCTCTTTATATAACTTTGGTTATTACCAATGTATAATGTTTCATTAATTAATAGTCTTTTAACTTAGTTTCTTAGTGATGAAGTAATCTAAAATTTGGTGACCGGGAAGAAGCAAAATATTGAAATTGTTTATATCATATATAACATATAACAATATGAATATGGGGAATAAATATACTATCGAGCCTCTTTATATAACTTTAGTTATTATCAACGTATATGAAATATGTGTCCTTAATTAATAGTCTTTTAACTTAGTTTCTTAGTGATGAAGTAACCTAAAATTTGGTGACGGGGAAGAAGCAAAATATTGAAATTGTTTATAACATATAACAATATAAATATTGGGAATAGATATACTATTGAGCCTCTTTATATAACTTTAGTTATTACCAATGTATAATGTTTCATTAATTAATAGTCTTTTAACTTAGTTTCATAGTGATGAAGTAACTTAAAATTTGGTGACGGGGAAGAAGCAAACTATTGAAATTGTTTATATCATATATAACATATAACAATATAAATATGGGGAATAGATATACTATCGAGCCTCTTTATATAACTTTAGTTATTCCCAATGCATATGAAATACGTGTCCTTAATTAATAATCTTTTATCTTAGTTTCTTAGTGATTAAGTAACCTAAAATTTGGTGACGGGAAAAAAGAAAAATATTGAAATTGTTTATATCATATATAACATATAACAATATGATTATTGGGAATAAATATACTATCGAGCCTCTTTATATAATTTTAATTATTACCAATGTATATGAAATATGTGACATTAAATAATAGTGGTTTAACTTAGCTTCTTAATGAAGAAGTAACCTAAAATTTGCTGATGGGGAAGAAGAAAAATATTGAAATTGTTTATATCATATATAACATATTACAATATGAATATGGGGAATAGATATACTATCGAGCCTCATTATGTAATTTTAATTATTACCAATGCATATGAAATATGTGTCATTATATAATAATCTTTTAACTTAGTTTCTTAATGATGAAGTAACTTAAAATTTGTTGATGGGGAAGAAGAAAAATATTGAAATTGTTTATATCATATATAACATATAACGATATGAATATGGGGAATATATATACTATCGAGTCACTTTATATAATTGTAGTTATTATCAATGTATATGAAATATGTGTCATTAATAAATAGTCTTTTAACTTAGTTTCTTAATGAAGAAGTAACCTAAAATTTGTTGACGGGGAAGAAGCAAAATATTGAAATTGTTTATATCATATATAACATATAACAATATGAATATGGGGAATAGATATACTATCGAGCCTCTTTATATAACTTTAGTTATTATCAATGTATATGAAATATGTGTCCTTAATTAATAGTCTTTTAACTTATTTTCTTAGTAATGAAGTAACCTAAAATTTGGTGACGGAGAAGAAGCAAAATATTGAAATTATTTATAACATGTAACAATATAAATATGTGGAATAGATATACTATCGAGCCTCTTTATATAACTTTGGTTATTACCAATGTATAATTTTTCATTAATTAATAGTCTTTTAACTTAGTTTCTTAGTGATGAAGTAACCTAAAATTTGGTGACCGGGAAGAAGCAAAATATTGAAATTGTTTATAGCATATATAACATATAACAATATGAATATGGGGAATAAATATACTATCGAGCCTCTTTATATAAATTTAGTTATTATCAACGTATATGAAATATGTGTCCTTAATTAATAGTCTTTTAACTTAGTTTCTTAGTGATGAACTAACCTAAAATTTGGTGACAGGGAAGAAGCAAAATATTGAAATTGTTTATAACATATAACAATATAAATATGGGGAATAGATATACTATTGAGCCTCTTTATCTAACTTTAGTTATTACCAATGTATAATGTTTCATTAATTAATAGTCTTTTAACTTAGTTTCTTAGTGATGAAGTAACTTAAAATTTGGTGACGGGGAAGAAGCAAACTATTGAAATTGTTTATATCATATATAACATATAACAATATAAATATGGGGAATAGATATACTATCGAGCCTCTTTATATAACTTTAGTTATTCTCAATGCATATGAAATATGTGTCCTTAATTAATAGTCTTTTATCTTAGTTTCTTAGTGATTAAGTAACCTAAAATTTGGTGACGGGAAAAAAGAAAAATATTGAAATTGTTTATATCATATATAACATATAACAATATGATTATTGGGAATAAATATACTATCGAGCCTCTTTATATAATTTTAATTATTACCAATGTATATGAAATATGTGACATTAAATAATAGTCGTTTAACTTAGCTTCTTAATGAAGAAGTAACCTAAAATTTGCTGATGGGGAAGAAGAAAAATATTGAAATTGTTTATATCATATATAACATATTACAATATGAATATGGGGAATAGATATACTATCGAGCCTCATTATGTAATTTTAATTATTACCAATGCATATGAAATATGTGTCATTATATAATAATCTTTTAACTTAGTTTCTTAATGATGAAGTAACTTAAAATTTGTTGATGGGGAAGAAGAAAAATATTGAAATTGTTTATATCATATATAACATATAACGATATGAATATGGGGAATATATATACTATCGAGTCACTTTATATAATTGTAGTTATTATCAATGTATATGAAATATGTGTCATTAATAAATAGTCTTTTAACTTAGTTTCTTAATGAAGAAGTAACCTAAAATTTGTTGACGGGGAAGAAGCAAAATATTGAAATTGTTTATATCATATATAACATATAACAATATGAATATGGGGAATAGATATACTATCGAGCCTCTTTATATAACTTTAGTTATTATCAATGTATATGAAATATGTGTCCTTAATTAATAGTCTTTTAACTTATTTTCTTAGTAATGAAGTAACCTAAAATTTGGTGACGGAGAAGAAGCAAAATATTGAAATTATTTATAACATGTAACAATATAAATATGTGGAATAGATATACTATCGAGCCTCTTTATATAACTTTGGTTATTACCAATGTATAATTTTTCATTAATTAATAGTCTTTTAACTTAGTTTCTTAGTGATGAAGTAACCTAAAATTTGGTGACCGGGAAGAAGCAAAATATTGAAATTGTTTATAGCATATATAACATATAACAATATGAATATGGGGAATAAATATACTATCGAGCCTCTTTATATAAATTTAGTTATTATCAACGTATATGAAATATGTGTCCTTAATTAATAGTCTTTTAACTTAGTTTCTTAGTGATGAACTAACCTAAAATTTGGTGACAGGGAAGAAGCAAAATATTGAAATTGTTTATAACATATAACAATATAAATATGGGGAATAGATATACTATTGAGCCTCTTTATCTAACTTTAGTTATTACCAATGTATAATGTTTCATTAATTAATAGTCTTTTAACTTAGTTTCTTAGTGATGAAGTAACTTAAAATTTGGTGACGGGGAAGAAGCAAACTATTGAAATTGTTTATATCATATATAACATATAACAATATAAATATGGGGAATAGATATACTATCGAGCCTCTTTATATAACTTTAGTTATTCTCAATGCATATGAAATATGTGTCCTTAATTAATAGTCTTTTATCTTAGTTTCTTAGTGATTAAGTAACCTAAAATTTGGTGACGGGAAAAAAGAAAAATATTGAAATTGTTTATATCATATATAACATATAACAATATGATTATTGGGAATAAATATACTATCGAGCCTCTTTATATAATTTTAATTATTACCAATGTATATGAAATATGTGACATTAAATAATAGTCGTTTAACTTAGCTTCTTAATGAAGAAGTAACCTAAAATTTGCTGATGGGGAAGAAGAAAAATATTGAAATTGTTTATATCATATATAACATATTACAATATGAATATGGGGAATATATATACTATCGAGCCTCATTATGTAATTTTAATTATTACCAATACATATGAAATATGTGTCATTATATAATAATCTTTTAACTTAGTTTCTTAATGATGAAGTAACTTAAAATTTGTTGATGGGGAAGAAGAAAAATATTGAAATTGTTTATATCATATATAACATATAACGATATGAATATGGGGAATATATATACTATCGAGTCTCTTTATATAATTGTAGTTATTATCAATGTATATGAAATATGTGTCATTAATTAATAGTCTTTTAACTTAGTTTCTTAATGAAGAAGTAACCTAAAATTTGTTGACGGGGAAGAAGCAAAATATTGAAATTGTTTATATCATATATAACATATAACAATATGAATATGGGGAATAGATATACTATCGAGCCTCTTTATATAACTTTAGTTATTATCAATGTATATGAAATATGTGTCCTTAATTAATAGTCTTTTAACTTATTTTCTTAGTGATGAAGTAACATAAAATTTGGTGACGGAGAAGAAGCAAAATATTGAAATTATTTATAACATGTAACAATATAAATATGTGGAATAGATATACTATCGAGCCTCTTTATATAACTTTGGTTAATACCAATGTATAATTTTTCATTAATTAATAGTCTTTTAACTTAGTTTCTTAGTGATGAAGTAACCTAAAATTTGGTGACCGGGAAGAAGCAAAATATTGAAATTGTTTATATCATATATAACATATAACAATATGAATATGGGGAATAAATATACTATCGAGCCTCTTTATATAACTTTAGTTATTATCAACGTATATGAAATATGTGTCCTTAATTAATAGTCTTTTAACTTAGTTTCTTAGTGATGAACTAACCTAAAATTTGGTGACGGGGAAGAAGCAAAATATTGAAATTGTGTATAACATATAACAATATAAATATGGGGAATAGATATACTATTGAGCCTCATTATATAACTTTAGTTATTACCAATGTATAATGTTTCATTAATTAATAGTCTTTTAACTTAGTTTCTTAGTGATAAAGTAACTTAAAATTTGGTGACGGGGAAGAAGCAAACTATTGAAATTGTTTATATCATATATAACATATAACAATATAAATATGGGGAATAGATATACTATCGAGCCTCTTTATATAACTTTAGTTATTCCCAATGCATATGAAATATGTGTCCTTAATTAATAGTCTTTTATCTTAGTTTCTTAGTGATTAAGTAACCTAAAATTTGGTGACGGGAAAAAAGAAAAATATTGAAATTGTTTATATCATATATAACATATAACAATATGATTATTGGGAATAAATATACTATCGAGCCTCTTTATATAATTTTAATTATTACCAATGTATATGAAATATGTGACATTAAATAATAGTGGTTTAACTTAGCTTCTTAATGAAGAAGTAACCTAAAATTTGCTGATGGGGAAGAAGAAAAATATTGAAATTGTTTATATCATATATAACATATTACAATATGAATATGGGGAATATATATACTATCGAGCCTCATTATGTTATTTTAATTATTACCAATACATATGAAATATGTGTCATTATATAATAATCTTTTAACTTAGTTTCTTAATGATGAAGTAACTTAAAATTTGTTGATGGGGAAGAAGAAAAATATTGAAATTGTTTATATCATATATAACATATAACGATATGAATATGGGGAATATATATACTATCGAGTCACTTTATATAATTGTAGTTATTATCAATGTATATGAAATATGTGTCATTAATAAATAGTCTTTTAACTTAGTTTCTTAATGAAGAAGTAACCTAAAATTTGTTGACGGGGAAGAAGCAAAATATTGAAATTGTTTATATCATATATAACATATAACAATATGAATATGGGGAATAGATATACTATCGAGCCTCTTTATATAACTTTAGTTATTATCAATGTATATGAAATATGTGTCCTTAATTAATAGTCTTTTAACTTATTTTCTTAGTAATGAAGTAACCTAAAATTTGGTGACGGAGAAGAAGCAAAATATTGAAATTATTTATAACATGTAACAATATAAATATGTGGAATAGATATACTATCGAGCCTCTTTATATAACTTTGGTTATTACCAATGTATAATTTTTCATTAATTAATAGTCTTTTAACTTAGTTTCTTAGTGATGAAGTAACCTAAAATTTGGTGACCGGGAAGAAGCAAAATATTGAAATTGTTTATAGCATATATAACATATAACAATATGAATATGGGGAATAAATATACTATCGAGCCTCTTTATATAAATTTAGTTATTATCAACGTATATGAAATATGTGTCCTTAATTAATAGTCTTTTAACTTAGTTTCTTAGTGATGAACTAACCTAAAATTTGGTGACAGGGAAGAAGCAAAATATTGAAATTGTTTATAACATATAACAATATAAATATGGGGAATAGATATACTATTGAGCCTCTTTATCTAACTTTAGTTATTACCAATGTATAATGTTTCATTAATTAATAGTCTTTTAACTTAGTTTCTTAGTGATGAAGTAACTTAAAATTTGGTGACGGGGAAGAAGCAAACTATTGAAATTGTTTATATCATATATAACATATAACAATATAAATATGGGGAATAGATATACTATCGAGCCTCTTTATATAACTTTAGTTATTCTCAATGCATATGAAATATGTGTCCTTAATTAATAGTCTTTTATCTTAGTTTCTTAGTGATTAAGTAACCTAAAATTTGGTGACGGGAAAAAAGAAAAATATTGAAATTGTTTATATCATATATAACATATAACAATATGATTATTGAGAATAAATATACTATCGAGCCTCTTTATATAATTTTAATTATTACCAATGTATATGAAATATGTGACATTAAATAATAGTCGTTTAACTTAGCTTCTTAATGAAGAAGTAACCTAAAATTTGCTGATGGGGAAGAAGAAAAATATTGAAATTGTTTATATCATATATAACATATTACAATATGAATATGGGGAATATATATACTATCGAGCCTCATTATGTAATTTTAATTATTACCAATACATATGAAATATGTGTCATTATATAATAATCTTTTAACTTAGTTTCTTAATGATGAAGTAACTTAAAATTTGTTGATGGGGAAGAAGAAAAATATTGAAATTGTTTATATCATATATAACATATAACGATATGAATATGGGGAATATATATATTATCGAGTCTCTTTATATAATTGTAGTTATTATCAATGTATATGAAATATGTGTCATTAATTAATAGTCTTTTAACTTAGTTTCTTAATGAAGAAGTAACCTAAAATTTGTTGACGGGGAAGAAGCAAAATATTGAAATTGTTTATATCATATATAACATATAACAATATGAATATGGGGAATAGATATACTATCGAGCCTCTTTATATAACTTTAGTTATTATCAATGTATATGAAATATGTGTCCTTAATTAATAGTCTTTTAACTTATTTTCTTAGTGATGAAGTAACCTAAAATTTGGTGACGGAGAAGAAGCAAAATATTGAAATTATTTATAACATGTAACAATATAAATATGTGGAATAGATATACTATCGAGCCTCTTTATATAACTTTGGTTAATACCAATGTATAATTTTTCATTAATTAATAGTCTTTTAACTTAGTTTCTTAGTGATGAAGTAACCTAAAATTTGGTGACCGGGAAGAAGCAAAATATTGAAATTGTTTATATCATATATAACATATAACAATATGAATATGGGGAATAAATATACTATCGAGCCTCTTTATATAACTTTAGTTATTATCAACGTATATGAAATATGTGTGCTTAATTAATAGTCTTTTAACTTAGTTTCTTAGTGATGAACTAACCTAAAATTTGGTGACGGGGAAGAAGCAAAATATTGAAATTGTGTATAACATATAACAATATAAATATGGGGAATAGATATACTATTGAGCCTCATTATATAACTTTAGTTATTACCAATGTATAATGTTTCATTAATTAATAGTCTTTTAACTTAGTTTCTTAGTGATAAAGTAACTTAAAATTTGGTGACGGGGAAGAAGCAAACTATTGAAATTGTTTATATCATATATAACATATAACAATATAAATATGGGGAATAGATATACTATCGAGCCTCTTTATATAACTTTAGTTATTCCCAATGCATATGAAATATGTGTCCTTAATTAATAGTCTTTTATCTTAGTTTCTTAGTGATTAAGTAACCTAAAATTTGGTGACGGGAAAAAAGAAAAATATTGAAATTGTTTATATCATATATAACATATAACAATATGATTATTGGGAATAAATATACTATCGAGCCTCTTTATATAATTTTAATTATTACCAATGTATATGAAATATGTGACATTAAATAATAGTGGTTTAACTTAGCTTCTTAATGAAGAAGTAACCTAAAATTTGCTGATGGGGAAGAAGAAAAATATTGAAATTGTTTATATCATATATAACATATTACAATATGAATATGGGGAATAGATATACTATCGAGCCTCATTATGTAATTTTAATTATTACCAATGCATATGAAATATGTGTCATTATATAATAATCTTTTAACTTAGTTTCTTAATGATGAAGTAACTTAAAATTTGTTGATGGGGAAGAAGAAAAATATTGAAATTGTTTATATCATATATAACATATATCGATATGAATATGGGGAATATATATACTATCGAGTCACTTTATATAATTGTAGTTATTATCAATGTATATGAAATATGTGTCATTAATTAATAGTCTTTTAACTTAGTTTCTTAATGAAGAAGTAACCTAAAATTTGTTGACGGGGAAGAAGCAAAATATGAAATTGTTTATATCATATATAACATATAACAATATGAATATGGGGAATAGATATACTATCGAGCCTCTTTATATAACTTTAGTTATTATCAATGTATATGAAATATGTGTCCTTAATTAATAGTCTTTTAACTTATTTTCTTAGTGATGAAGTAACCTAAAATTTGGTGACGGAGAAGAAGCAAAATATTGAAATTATTTATAACATGTAACAATATAAATATGTGGAATAGATATACTATCGAGCCTCTTTATATAACTTTGGTTAATACCAATGTATAATTTTTCATTAATTAATAGTCTTTTAACTTAGTTTCTTAGTGATGAAGTAACCTAAAATTTGGTGACCGGGAAGAAGCAAAATATTGAAATTGTTTATATCATATATAACATATAACAATATGAATATGGGGAATAAATATACTATCGAGCCTCTTTATATAACTTTAGTTATTATCAACGTATATGAAATATGTGTCCTTAATTAATAGTCTTTTAACTTAGTTTCTTAGTGATGAACTAACCTAAAATTTGGTGACGGGGAAGAAGCAAAATATTGAAATTGTGTATAACATATAACAATATAAATATGGGGAATAGATATACTATTGAGCCTCATTATATAACTTTAGTTATTACCAATGTATAATGTTTCATTAATTAATAGTCTTTTAACTTAGTTTCTTAGTGATAAAGTAACTTAAAATTTGGTGACGGGGAAGAAGCAAACTATTGAAATTGTTTATATCATATATAACATATAACAATATAAATATGGGGAATAGATATACTATCGAGCCTCTTTATATAACTTTAGTTATTCCCAATGCATATGAAATATGTGTCCTTAATTAATAGTCTTTTATCTTAGTTTCTTAGTGATTAAGTAACCTAAAATTTGGTGACGGGAAAAAAGAAAAATATTGAAATTGTTTATATCATATATAACATATAACAATATGATTATTGGGAATAAATATACTATCGAGCCTCTTTATATAATTTTAATTATTACCAATGTATATGAAATATGTGACATTAAATAATAGTGGTTTAACTTAGCTTCTTAATGAAGAAGTAACCTAAAATTTGCTGATGGGGAAGAAGAAAAATATTGAAATTGTTTATATCATATATAACATATTACAATATGAATATGGGGAATAGATATACTATCGAGCCTCATTATGTAATTTTAATTATTACCAATGCATATGAAATATGTGTCATTATATAATAATCTTTTAACTTAGTTTCTTAATGAGGAAGTAACTTAAAATTTGTTGATGGGGAAGAAGAAAAATATTGAAATTGTTTATATCATATATAACATATAACGATATGAATATGGGGAATATATATACTATCGAGTCTCTTTATATAATTGTAGTTATTATCAATGTATATGAAATATGTGTCATTAATTAATAGTCTTTTAACTTAGTTTCTTAATGAAGAAGTAACCTAAAATTTGTTGACGGGGAAGAAGCAAAATATTGAAATTGTTTATATCATATATAACATATAACAATATGAATATGGGGAATAGATATACTATCGAGCCTCTTTATATAACTTTAGTTATTATCAATGTATATGAAATATGTGTCCTTAATTAATAGTCTTTTAACTTATTTTCTTAGTGATGAAGTAACCTAAAATTTGGTGACGGTGAAGAAGCAAAATATTGAAATTATTTATAACATGTAACAATATAAATATGTGGAATAGATATACTATCGAGCCTCTTTATATAACTTTGGTTATTACCAATGTATAATTTTTCATTAATTAATAGTCTTTTAACTTAGTTTCTTAGTGATGAAGTAACCTAAAATTTGGTGACCGGGAAGAAGCAAAATATTTAAATTGTTTATATCATATATAACATATAACAATATGAACATGGGGAATAAATATACTATCGAGCCTCTTTATATAAATTTAGTTATTATCAACGTATATGAAATATGTGTCCTTAATTAATAATCTTTTAACTTAGTTTCTTAGTGATGAACTAACCTAAAATTTGGTGACGGGGAAGAAGCAAAATATTGAAATTGTTTATAACATATAACAATATAAATATGGGGAATAGATATACTATTGAGCCTCTTTATATAACTTTAGTTATTTCCAATGTATAATGTTTCATTAATTAATAGTCTTTTAACTTAGTTTCTTAGTGATGAAGTAACTTAAAATTTGGTGACGGGGAAGAAGCAAACTATTGAAATTGTTTATATCATATATAACATATAACAATATAAATATGGGGAATAGATATACTATCGAGCCTCTTTATATAACTTTAGTTATTCCCAATGCATATGAAATATGTGTCCTTAATTAATAGTCTTTTATCTTAGTTTCTTAGTGATTAAGTAACCTAAAATTTGGTGACGGGAAAAAAGAAAAATATTGAAATTGTTTATATCATATATAACATATAACAATATGATTATTGGGAATAAATATACTATCGAGCCTCTTTATATAATTTTAATTATTACCAATGTATATGAAATATGTGACATTAAATAATAGTGGTTTAACTTAGCTTCTTAATGAAGAAGTAACCTAAAATTTGCTGATGGGGAAGAAGAAAAATATTGAAATTGTTTATATCATATATAACATATTACAATATGAATATGGGGAATAGATATACTATCAAGCCTCATTATGTAATTTTAATTATTACCAATACATATGAAATATGTGTCATTATATAATAATCTTTTAACTTAGTTTCTTAATGATGAAGTAACTTAAAATTTGTTGATGGGGAAGAAGAAAAATATTGAAATTGTTTATATCATATATAACATATAACGATATGAATATGGGGAATATATATACTATCGAGTCTCTTTATATAATTGTAGTTATTATCAATGTATATGAAATATGTGTCATTAATTAATAGTCTTTTAACTTAGTTTCTTAATGAAGAAGTAACCTAAAATTTGTTGACGGGGAAGAAGCAAAATATTGAAATTGTTTATATCATATATAACATATAACAATATGAATATGGGGAATAGATATACTATCGAGCCTCTTTATATAACTTTAGTTATTATCAATGTATATGAAATATGTGTCCTTAATTAATAGTCTTTTAACTTATTTTCTTAGTGATGAAGTAACCTAAAATTTGGTGACGGAGAAGAAGAAAAATATTGAAATTATTTATAACATGTAACAATATAAATATGTGGAGTAGATATACTATCGAGCCTCTTTATATAACTTTGGTTATTACCAATGTATAATTTTTCATTAATTAATAGTCTTTTAACTTAGTTTCTTAGTGATGAAGTAACCTAAAATTTGGTGACCGGGAAGAAGCAAAATATTGAAATTGTTTATATCATATATAACATATAACAATATGAATATGGGGAATAAATATACTATCGAGCCTCTTTATATAACTTTAGTTATTATCAACGTATATGAAATATGTGTCCTTAATTAATAGTCTTTTAACTTAGTTTCTTAGTGATGAAGTAACCTAAAATTTGGTGACGGGGAAGAAGCAAAATATTGAAATTGTTTATAACATATAACAATATAAATATGGGGAATAGATATACTATTGAGCCTCTTTATATAACTTTAGTTATTACCAATGTATAATGTTTCATTAATTAATAGTCTTTTAACTTAGTTTCTTAGTGATGAAGTAACTTAAAATTTGGTGACGGGGAAGAAGCAAACTATTGAAATTGTTTATATCATATATAACATATAACAATATAAATATGGGGAATAGATATACTATCGAGCCTCTTTATATAACTTTAGTTATTCCCAATGCATATGAAATATGTGTCCTTAATTAATAGTCTTTTATCTTAGTTTCTTAGTGATTAAGTAACCTAAAATTTGGTGACGGGAAAAAAGAAAAATATTGAAATTGTTTATATCATATATAACATATAACAATATGATTATTGGGAATAAATATACTATCGAGCCTCTTTATATAATTTTAATTATTACCAATGTATATGAAATATGTGACATTAAATAATAGTCGTTTAACTTAGCTTCTTAATGAAGAAGTAACCTAAAATTTGCTGATGGGGAAGAAGAAAAATATTGAAATTGTTTATATCATATATAACATATTACAATATGAATATGAGGAATAGATATACTATCGAGCCTCATTATGTAATTTTAATTATTACCAATGCATATGAAATATGTGTCATTATATAATAATCTTTTAACTTAGTTTCTTAATGATGAAGTAACTTAAAATTTGTTGATGGGGAAGAAGAAACATATTGAAATTGTTTATATCATATATAACATATAACGATATGAATATGGGGAATATATATACTATCGAGTCTCTTTATATAATTGTAGTTATTATCAATGTATATGAAATATGTGTCATTAATTAATAGTCTTTTAACTTAGTTTCTTAATGAAGAAGTAACCTAAAATTTGTTGACGGGGAAGAAGCAAAATATTGAAATTGTTTATATCATATATAACATATAACAATATGAATATGGGGAATAGATATACTATCGAGCCTCTTTATATAACTTTAGTTATTATCAATGTATATGAAATATGTGTCCTTAATTAATAGTCTTTTAACTTATTTTCTTAGTGATGAAGTAACATAAAATTTGGTGACGGAGAAGAAGCAAAATATTGAAATTATTTATAACATGTAACAATATAAATATGAGGAATAGATATACTATCGAGCCTCTTTATATAACTTTGGTTATTACCAATGTATAATGTTTCATTAATTAATAGTCTTTTAACTTAGTTTCTTAGTGATGAAGTAACCTAAAATTTGGTGACCGGGAAGAAGCAAAATATTGAAATTGTTTATATCATATATAACATATAACAATATGAATATGGGGAATAAATATACTATCGAGCCTCTTTATATAACTTTAGTTATTATCAACGTATATGAAATATGTGTCCTTAATTAATAGTCTTTTAACTTAGTTTCTTAGTGATGAAGTAACCTAAAATTTGGTGACGGGGAAGAAGCAAAATATTGAAATTGTTTATAACATATAACAATATAAATATGGGGAATAGATATACTATTGAGCCTCTTTATATAACTTTAGTTATTACCAATGTATAATGTTTCATTAATTAATAGTCTTTTAACTTAGTTTCATAGTGATGAAGTAACTTAAAATTTGGTGACGGGGAAGAAGCAAACTATTGAAATTGTTTATATCATATATAACATATAACAATATAAATATGGGGAATAGATATACTATCGAGCCTCTTTATATAACTTTAGTTATTCCCAATGCATATGAAATATGTGTCCTTAATTAATAGTCTTTTATCTTTGTTTCTTAGTGATTAAGTAACCTAAAATTTGGTGACGGGAAAAAAGAAAAATATTGAAATTGTTTATATCATATATAACATATAACAATATGATTATTGGGAATAAATATACTATCGAGCCTCTTTATATAATTTTAATTATTACCAATGTATATAAAATATGTGACATTAAATAATAGTGGTTTAACTTAGCTTCTTAATGAAGAAGTAACCTAAAATTTGCTGATGGGGAAGAAGAAAAATATTGAAATTGTTTATATCATATATAACATATTACAATATAAATATGGGGAATAGATATACTATCGAGCCTCATTATGTAATTTTAATTATTACCAATGCATATGAAATATGTGTCATTATATAATAATCTTTTAACTTAGTTTCTTAATGATGAAGTAACTTAAAATTTGTTATTGGGGAAGAAGAAAAATATTGAAATTGTTTATATCATATATAACATATAACGATATGAATATGGGGATTATATATACTATCGAGTCTCTTTATATAATTGTAGTTATTATCAATGTATATGAAATATGTGTCATTAATTAATAGTCTTTTAACTTAGTTTCTTAATGAAGAAGTAACCTAAAATTTGTTGACGGGGAAGAAGCAAAATATTGAAATTGTTTATATCATATATAACATATAACAATATGAATATGGGGAATAGATATACTATCGAGCCTCTTTATATAACTTTAGTTATTATCAACGTATATGAAATATGTGTCCTTAATTAATAGTCTTTTAACTTATTTTCTTAGTGATGAAGTAACCTAAAATTTGGTGACGGGGAAGAAGCAAAATATTGAAATTATTTATAACATGTAACAATATAAATATGAGGAATAGATATACTATCGATCCTCTTTATATAACTTTGGTTATTACCAATGTATAATGTTTCATTAATTAATAGTCTTTTAACTTAGTTTCTTAGTGATGAAGTAACCTAAAATTTGGTGACCGGGAAGAAGGAAAATATTGAAATTGTTTATATCATATATAACATATAACAATATGAATATGGGGAATAAATATACTATCGAGCCTCTTTATATAACTTTAGTTATTATCAATGTATATGAAATATGTGTCCTTAATTAATAGTCTTTTAACTTAGTTTCTTAGTGATGAACTAACCTAAAATTTGGTGACGGGGAAGAAGCAAAATATTGAAATTGTTTATAACATATAACAATATAAATATGGGGAATAGATATACTATTGAGCCTCTTTATATAACTTTAGTTATTACCAATGTATAATGTTTCATTAATTAATAGTCTTTTAACTTAGTTTCTTAGTGATGAAGTAACTTAAAATTTGGTGACGGGGAAGAAGCAAACTATTGAAATTGTTTATATCATATATAACATATAACAATATAAATATGGGGAATAGATATACTATCGAGCCTCTTTATATAACTTTAGTTATTCCCAATGCATATGAAATATGTGTCCTTAATTAATAGTCTTTTATCTTAGTTTCTTAGTGATTAAGTAACCTAAAATTTGGTGACGGGAAAAAAGAAAAATATTGAAATTGTTTATATCATATATAACATATAACAATATGATTATTGGGAATAAATATACTATCGAGCCTCTTTATATAATTTTAATTATTACCAATGTATATGAAATATGTGTCATTAAATAATAGTCGTTTAACTTAGCTTCTTAATGAAGAAGTAACCTAAAATTTGCTGATGGGGAAGAAGAAAAATATTGAAATTGTTTATATCATATATAACATATAACGATATGAATATGGGGAATAGATATACTATCGAGCCTCATTATGTAATTCTAATTATTACCAATGCATATGAAATATGTGTCATTATATAATAATCTTTTAACTTAGTTTCTTAATGATGAAGTAACTTAAAATTTGTTGATGGGGAAGAAGAAAAATATTGAAATTGTTTATATCATATATAACATATAACGATATGAATATGGGGAATATATATATACTATCGAGTCTCTTTATATAATTGTAGTTATTATCAATGTATATGAAATATGTGTCATTAATTAATAGTCTTTTAACTTAGTTTCTTAATGAAGAAGTAACCTAAAATTTGTTGACGGGGAAGAAGCAAAATATTGAAATTGTTTATATCATATATAACATATAACAATATGAATATGGGGAATAGATATACTATCGAGCCTCTTTATATAACTTTAGTTATTATCAATGTATATGAAATATGTGTCCTTAATTAATAGTCTTTTAACTTATTTTCTTAGTGATGAAGTAACCTAAAATTTGGTGACGGGGAAGAAGCAAAATATTGAAATTATTTATAACATGTAACAATATAAATATGAGGAATAGATATACTATCGATCCTCTTTATATAACTTTGGTTATTACCAATGTATAATGTTTCATTAATTAATAGTCTTTTAACTTAGTTTCTTAGTGATGAAGTAACCTAAAATTTGGTGACCGGGAAGAAGCAAAATATTGAAATTGTTTATATCATATATAACATATAACAATATGAATATGGGGAATAAATATACTATCTAGCCTCTTTATATAACTTTAGTTATTATCAACGTATATGAAATATGTGTCCTTAATTAATAGTCTTTTAACTTAGTTTCTTAGTGATGAAGTTACCTAAAATTTGGTGACGGGGAAGAAGCAAAATATTGAAATTGTTTATAACATATAACAATATAAATATGGGGAATAGATATACTATTGAGCCTCTTTATATAACTTTAGTTATTACCAATGTATAATGTTTCATTAATTAATAGTCTTTTAACTTAGTTTCTTAGTGATGAAGTAACTTAAAATTTGGTGACGGGGAAGAAGCAAAGTATTGAAATTGTTTATATCATATATAACATATAACAATATAAATATAGGGAATAGATATACTATCGAGCCTCTTTATATAACTTTAGTTATTCCCAATGCATATGAAATATGTGTCCTTAATTAATAGTCTTTTATCTTAGTTTCTTAGTGATTAAGTAACCTAAAATTTGGTGACGAGAAAAAAGAAAAATATTGAAATTGTTTATATCATATATAACATATAACAATATGATTATTGGGAATAAATATACTATCGAGCCTCTTTATATAATTTTAATTATTACCAATGTATGTGACATTAAATAATAGTCGTTTAACTTAGCTTCTTAATGAAGAAGTAACCTAAAATTTGCTGATGGGGAAGAAGAAAAATATTGAAATTGTTTATATCATATATAACATATTACAATATGAATATGAGGGATAGATATACTATCGAGCCTCATTATGTAATTTTAATTATTACCAATGCATATGAAATATGTGTCATTATATAATAATCTTTTAACTTAGTTTCTTAATGATGAAGTAACTTAAAATTTGTTGATGGGTAAGAAGAAAAACATTGAAATTGTTTATATCATATATAACATATAACGATATGATTATGGGGAATATATATACTATCGAGTCTCTTTATATAATTGTAGTTATTATCAATGTATATGAAATATGTGTCATTAATTAATAGTCTTTTAACTTAGTTTCTTAATGAAGAAGTAACCTAAAATTTATTGACGGGGAAGAAGCAAAATATTGAAATTGTTTATATCATATATAACATATAACAATATGAATATGGGGAATAGATATACTATCGAGCCTCTTTATATAACTTTAGTTATTATCAATGTATATGAAATATGTGTCCTTAATTAATAGTATTTTAACTTATTTTCTTAGTGATGAAGTAACCTAAAATTTGGTGACGGGGAAGAAGCAAAATATTGAAATTATTTATAACATGTAACAATATAAATATGGGGAATAGATATACTATCGAGCCTCTTTATATAACTTTAGTTATTACCAATGTATAATGTTTCATTAATTAATAGTCTTTTAACTTAGTTTCTTAGTGATGAAGTAACCTTAAATTTGATGACCGGGAAGAAGCAAAATATTGAAATTGTTTAAATCATATATAACATATAACAATATGAATATGGGGAATAAATATACTATCGAGCCTCTTTATACAACTTTAGTTATTATCAACGTATATGAAATATGTGTCCTTAATTAATAGTCTTTTAACTTAGTTTCTTAGTGATGAAGTAACCTAAAATTTGGTGACGGGGAAGAAGCAAAATATTGAAATTGTTTATAACATATAACAATATAAATATGGGGAATAGATATACTATTGAGCCTCTTTATATAACTTTAGTTATTACCAATGTATAATGTTTCATTAATTAATAGTCTTTTAACTTAGTTTCTTAGTGATGAAGTAACTTAAAATTTGGTGATGGGGAAGAAGCAAAATATTGAAATTGTTTATATCATATATAATATATAACAATATAAATATGGGGAATAGATATACTATCGAGCCTCTTTATATAACTTTAATTATTCCCAATGCATATTAAATATGTGTCCTTAATTAAGAATCTTTTATCTTAGTTTCTTAGTGATTAAGTAACCTAAAATTTGGTGACGGGAAAAAAGAAAAATATTGAAATTGTTTATTTCATATATAACATATAACAATATGATTATTGGGAATAAATATACTATCGATCCTCTTTATATAATTTTAATTATTACCAATGTATATTAAATATGTGACATTAAATAATAGTCGTTTAACTTAGCTTCTTAATGAAGAAGTAACCTAAAATTTGCTGATGGGGAAGAAGAAAAATATTGAAATTGTTTATATCATATATAACATATTACAATATGAATATGGGGAATAGATATACTATCGAGCCTCATTATGTAATTTTAATTATTACCAATGTATATGAAATATGTGTCATTATATAATAATCTTTCAACTTAGTTTCTTAATGATGAAGTAACTTAAAATTTGCTGATGGGAAAGAAGAAAAATATTGAAATTGTTTATATCATATATAACATATAACGATATTGATATGGGGAATATATATACTATCGAGCCTCTTTATATAATTGTAGTTATTATCAATGTATATGAAATATGTGTCATTAATTAATAGGCTTTTAACTTAGTTTCTTAATGAAGAAGTAACCTAAAATTTGTTGACGGGGAAGAAGCAAAATATTGAAATTGTTTATATCATATATAACATATAACAATATGAATATGGGGAATAGATATACTATCAAGCCTCTTTATATAACTTTAGTTATAATCAATGTATATGAAATATGTGTCCTTAATTAATAGTCTTTTAACTTATTTTCTTAGTGATGAAGTAACCTAAAATTTGGTGACGGGGAAGAAGCAAAATATTGAAATTATTTATAACATGTAACAATATAAATATGGGGAATAGATATACTATCGAGCCTCTTTATATAAATTTAGTTATTACCAATGTATAATGTTTCTTTAATTAAAAGTCTTTTAACTTAGTTTCTTATTGATGAAGTAACCTAAAATTTGGTGACCGGGAAGAAGCAAAATATTGAAATTGTTTATATCATATATAACATATAACAATATAAATATGGGGAATAGATATACTATCGAGCCTCTTTATATAACTTTAGTTATTCCCAATGCATATGAAATATGTGTCCTTAATTAATAGTCTTTTATCTTAGTTTCTTAGTGATTAAGTAACCTAAAATTTGGTGACGGGAAAAAATAAAAATATTGAAATTGTTTATATCATATATAACATATAACAATATGATTATTGGGAATAAATATACTATCGAGCCTCTTTATATAATTTTAATTATTACCAATGTATATGAAATATGTGACATTAAATAATAGTCGTTTAACTTAGCTTCTTAATGAAGAAGTAACCTAAAATTTGCTGATGGGGAAGAAGAAAAATATTGAAATTGTTTATATCATATATAACATATTACAATATGAATATGGGGAATAGATATACTATCGAGCCTCATTATGTAATTTTAATTATTAACAATGTATATGAAATATGTTTCATTATATAATAATCTTTTAACTTAGTTTCTTAATGATGAAGTAACTTAAAATTTGTTAATGGGGAAGACGAAAAATATTAAAATTGTTTATATCATATATAACATATAACGATATGAATATGGGGAATATATATTCTATCGAGCCTCTTTATATAATTGTAGTTATTATCAATGTATATGAAATATGTGTCATTAATTAATAGTCTTTTAACTTAGTTTCTTAATGATGAAGTAACCTAAAATTTGTTGACGGGGAAGAAGCAAAATATTGAAATTGTTTATATCATATATAACATATAACAATATGAATATGGGGAATAGATATACTATCGAGCCTCTTTATATAACTTTAGTTATTATCAATGTATATGAAATATGTGTCCTTAATTAATAGTCTTTTAACTTAGTTTCTTAGTGATGAAGTAACCTAAAATTTGATGACGGGGATGAACCAAAATATTGAAATTGTTTATATCATATAACAATATAAATATGGGGAATAGATATACTATCGAGCCTCTTTATATAACTTTAGTTATTACCAATGTATAATGTTTCATTAATTAATAGTCTTTTAACTTAGTTTCTTAGTGATGAAGTGACTTAAAATTTGGTGACGGAGAAGAAGCAAAATATTGAAATTGTTTATATCGTATATAACATATAACAATATAAATATGGGGAATAGATATACTATCGAGCCTCTTTATATAACTTTAGTTATTCCCAATGCATATGAAATATGTGTCCTTAATTAATAGTCTTTTATCTTAGTTTCTTTGTGATTAAGTAACCTAAAATTTGGTGACGGGAAAAAAGAAAAATATTGAAATTGTTTATATCATATATAACATATAACAATATGATTATTGGGAATAAATATACTATCAAGTCTCTTTATATAATTTTAATTATTACCAATGTATATGAAATATGTGACATTAAATAATAGTCGTTTAACTTAGCTTCTTAATGAAGAAGTAACCTAAAATTTGCTGATGGGGAAGAAGAAAAATATTGAAATTGTTTATATCATATATAACATATTACAATATGAATATGGGGAATAGATATACTATCGAGCCTCATTATGTAATTTAAAATATTACCAATGTATATGAAATATGTGTCATTATATAATAATCTTTCAACTTAGTTTCTTAATGAGGAAGTAACTTAAAATTTGCTGATGCGGAAGAAGAAAAATATTGAAATTGTTTATATCATTAATAACATATAACGATATGAATATGGGGAATATATATACTATCGACCCTCTTTATATAATTGTAGTTATTATCAATGTATATGAAATATGTGTCATTAATTAATAGGCTTTTAACTTAGTTTCTTAATGATGAAGTAACTTAAAATTTGTTGACGGGAAAGAAGCAAAATATTGAAATTGTTTATATCATATATAACATATAACAAAATGAATATAGGGAATAGATATACTATCGAGCCTCTTTATATAACTTTAGTTATTATCAATGTATATGAAATATGTGTCCTTAATTAATAGTCTTTTAACTTATTTTCTTAGTTATGAAGTAAACTAAAATTTGGTGACGGGGAAGAAGCAAAATATTGAAATTATTTATAACATGTAACAATATAAATATGGGGAATAGATATACTATCGAGCCTCTTTATATAAATTTAGTTATTACCAATGTATAATGTTTCATTAATTAATAGTCTTTTAACTTAGTTTCTTAGTGATGAAGTAACCTAAAATTTGGTGACCGGGAAGAAGCAAAATATTGAAATTGTTTATATCATATATAACATATAACAATATAAATATGGGGAATAAATATACTATCAAGCCTTTTTATATAACTTTAGTTATTATCAACGTATATGAAATATGTGTCCTTAATTAATAGTCTTTTAACTTAGTTTCTTAGTGATGAAGTAACCTAAAATTTGGTGACGAGGAAGAAGCAAAATATTGAAATTGTTTATATCGTATATAACATATAACAATATAAATATGGGGAATAGATATACTATCGAGCCTCTTTATATAACTTTAGTTATTCCCAATGCATATGAAATATGTGTCCTTAATTAATAGTCTTTTATCTTAGTTTCTTTGTGATTAAGTAACCTAAAATTTGGTGACGGGAAAAAAGAAAAATATTGAAATTGTTTATATCATATATAACATATAACAATATGATTATTGGGAATAAATATACTATCGAGTCTCTTTATATAATTTTAATTATTACCAATGTATATGAAATATGTGACCTTAAATAATAGTCGTTTAACTTAGCTTCTTAATGAAGAAGTAACCTAAAATTTGTTGATGGGGAAGAAGAAAAATATTGAAATTGTTTATATCATAGATAACATATTACAATATGAATATGGGGAATAGATATACTATCGAGCCTCATTATGTAATTTTAATTATTAACAATGTATATGAAATATGTTTCATTATATAATAATCTTTTAACTTAGTTTCTTAATGATGAAGTAACTTAAAATTTGTTAATGGGAAAGACGAAAAATATTGAAATTGTTTATATCATATATAACATATAACGATATGAATATGGGGAATATATATTCTATCGAGCCTCTTTATATAATTGTAGTTATTATCAATGTATATGAAATATGTGTCATTAATTAATAGTCTTTTAACTTAGTTTCTTAATGATGAAGTAACCTAAAATTTGTTGACGGGGAAGAAGCAAAATATTGAAATTGTTTATATCATATATAACATATAACAATATGAATATGGGGAATAGATATACTATCGAGCCTCTTTATATAACTTTAGTTATTATCAATGTATATGAAAAATGTGTCCTTAATTAATAGTCTTTTAACTTATTTTCTTAGTGATGAAGTAAACTAAAATTTGGTGACGGGGAAGAAGCAAAATATTGAAATTATTTATAACATGTAACAATATAAATATGGGGAATAAATATACTATCGAGCCTCTTTATATAAATTTAGTTATTACCAATGTATAATGTTTAATTAATTAATAGTCTTTTAACTTAGTTTCTTAGAGATGAAGTAACCTAAAATTTGGTGACCGGGAAGAAGCAAAATATTGAAATTGTTTATATCATATATAACATATAACAATATGAATATGGGGAATAAATATACTATCAAGCCTTTTTATATAACTTTAGTTATTATCAACGTATATGAAATATGTGTCCTTAATTAATAGTCTTTTAACTTAGTTTCTTAGTGATGAAGTAACCTAAAATTTGGTGACGGGGAAGAAGCAAAATAATGAAATTGTTTATAACATATAACAATATAAATATGGGGAATAGATATACTATTGAGCCTCTTTATATAACTTTAGTTATTACCAATGTATAATAATTCATTAATTAATAGTCTTTTAACTTAGTTTCTTAGAGAAGAAGTAACTTAAAATTTGGTGACAGGGAACAAGCAAAATATTGAAATTGTTTATATCATATATAACATATAACAATATAAATATGGGGAATAGATATACTATCAAGCCTCTTTATATAACTTTAGTTATTCCCAATGCATATGAAATATGTGTCCTTAATTAATAGTCTTTTATCTTAGTTTCTTAGTGATTAAGTAACCTAAAATTTGGTGACGGGAAAAAATAAAAATATTGAAATTGTTTATATCATATATAACATATAACAATATGATTATTGGGAATAAATATACTATCGAGCCTCTTTATATAATTTTAATTATTACCAATGTATATGAAATATGTGACATTAAATAATAGTCGTTTAACTTAGCTTATTAATGAAGAAGTAACCTAAAATTTGCTGATGGGGAAGAAGAAAAATATTGAAATTGTTTATATCATATATAACATATTACAATATGAATATGGGGAATAGATATACTATCGAGCCTCATTATGTAATTTTAATTATTACCAATGTATATGAAATATGTGTCATTATATAATAATCTTTTAACTTAGTTTCTTAATGATGAAGTAACTTAAAATTTGCTGATGGGAAAGAAGAAAAATATTGAAATTCTTTATATCATATATAACATATAACGATATGAATATGGGGAATATATATACTATCGAGCCTCTTTATATAATTGTAGTTATTATCAATGTATATGAAATATGTATCATTAATTAATAGTCTTTTACTTAGTTTCTTAATGAAGATGTAACCTAAAATTTGTTGACGGGGAAGTAGCAAAATATTGAAATTGTTTATATCATATATAACATATAACAATATGAATATGGGGAATAGATATACTATCGAGCCTTTTTATATAACTTTAGTTATAATCAATGTATATGAAATATGTGTCCTTAATTAATAGTCTTTTAACTTATTTTCTTAGTGATGAAGTAACCTAAAATTTGGTGACGGGGAAGAAGCAAAATATTGAAATTATTTATAACATGTAACAATATAAATATGGGGAATAGATATACTATCGAGCCTCTTTATATAACTTTAGTTATTACCAATGTATAATGTTTCATTAATTAATAGTCTTTTAACTTAGTTTCTTAGTGATGAAGTAACCTAAAATTTGGTGACCGGGAAGAAGCAAAATATTGAAATTGTTTATATCATATATAACATATAACAATATAAATATGGGGAATAGATATACTATCGAGCCTCTTTATATAACTTTAGTTATTCCCAATGCATATGAAATATGTGTCCTTAATTAATAGTCTTTTATCTTAGTTTCTTAGTGATTAAGTAACCTAAAATTTGGTGATGGGAAAAAAGAAAAAAATTGAAATTGTTTATATCATATATAACATATAACTATATGATTATTGGGAATAAATATACTATCGAGCCTCTTTATATAATTTTAATTATTACCAATGTATATGAAATATGTGACATTAAATAATAGTCGTTTAACTTAGCTTATTAATGAAGAAGTAACCTAAAATTTGCTGATGGGGAAGAAGAAAAATATTGAAATTGTTTATATCATATATAACATATTACAATATGAATATGGGGAATAGATATACTATCGAGCCTCATTATGTAATTTTAATTATTACCAATGTATATGAAATATGTGTCATTATATAATAATCTTTTAACTTAGTTTCCTAATGATGAAGTAACTTAAAATTTGCTGATGGGAAAGAAGAAAAATATTGAAATTCTTTATATCATATATAACATATAACGATATGAATATGGGGAATATATATACTATCGAGCCTCTTTATATAATTGTAGTTATTATCAATGTATATGAAATATGTATCATTAATTAATAGTCTTTTACTTAGTTTCTTAATGAAGAAGTAACCTAAAATTTGTTGACGGGGAAGAAGCAAAATATTGAAATTGTTTATATCATATATAACATATAACAATATGAATATGGGGAATAGATATACTATCGAGCCTCTTTATATAACTTTAGTTATAATCAATGTATATGAAATATGTGTCCTTAATTAATAGTCTTTTAACTTATTTTCTTAGTGATTAAGTAACCTAAAATTTGGTGACGGGGAAGAAGCAAAATATTGAAATTATTTATAACATGTAACAATATAAATATGGGGAATAGATATACTATCAAGCCTTTTTATATAACTTTAGTTATTATCAACGTATATGAAATATGTGTCCTTAATTAATAGTCTTTTAACTTAGTTTCTTAGTGATGAAGTAACCTAAAATTTGGTGACGGGGAACAAGCAAAATATTGAAATTGTTTATATCATATATAACATATAACAATATAAATATGGGGAATAGATATACTATCGAGCCTCTTTATATAACTTTAGTTATTCCCAATGCATATGAAATATGTGTCCTTAATTAATAGTCTTTTATCTTAGTTTCTTAGTGATTAAGTAACCTAAAATTTGGTGATGGGAAAAAATAAAAATATTGAAATTGTTTATATCATATATAACATATAACAACATGATTATTGGGAATAAATATACTATCGAGCCTCTTTATATAATTTTAATTATTACCAATGTATATGAAATATGTGACATTAAATGATAGTCGTTTAACTTAGCTTATTAATGAAGAAGTAACCTAAAATTTTCTGATGGGGAAGAAGAAAAATATTGAAATTGTTTATATCATATATAACATATTACAATATGAATATGGGGAATAGATATACTATCGAGCCTCATTATGTAATTTTAATTATTACCAATGTATATGAAATATGTGTCATTATATAATAATCTTTTAACTTAGTTTCTTAATGATGAAGTAACTTAAAATTTGCTGATGGGAAAGAAGAAAAATATTGAAATTGTTTATATCATATATAACATATAACGATATGAATATGGGGAATATATATACTACTGAGACTCTTTATATAATTGTAGTTATTATCAATGTATATGAAATATGTGTCATTAATTAATAGTCTTTTAACTTAGTTTCTTAATGAAGAAGTAACCTAAAATTTATTGACGGGGAAGAAGCAAAATATTGAAATTGTTTATATCATATATAACATATAACAATATGAATATGGGGAATAGATATACTATCGAGCCTCTTTATATAACTTTAGTTATTATCAATGTATATGAAATATGTGTCCTTAATTAATAGTATTTTAACTTATTTTCTTAGTGATGAAGTAACCTAAAATTTGGTGACGGGGAAGAAGCAAAATATTGAAATTATTTATAACATGTAACAATATAAATATGGGGAATAGATATACTATCGAGCCTCTTTATATAACTTTAGTTATTACCAATGTATAATGTTTCATTAATTAATAGTCTTTTAACTTAGTTTCTTAGTGATGAAGTAACCTTAAATTTGATGACCGGGAAGAAGCAAAATATTGAAATTGTTTAAATCATATATAACATATAACAATATGAATATGGGGAATAAATATACTATCGAGCCTCTTTATACAACTTTAGTTATTATCAACGTATATGAAATATGTGTCCTTAATTAATAGTCTTTTAACTTAGTTTCTTAGTGATGAAGTAACCTAAAATTTGGTGACGGGGAAGAAGCAAAATATTGAAATTGTTTATAACATATAACAATATAAATATGGGGAATAGATATACTATTGAGCCTCTTTATATAACTTTAGTTATTACCAATGTATAATGTTTCATTAATTAATAGTCTTTTAACTTAGTTTCTTAGTGATGAAGTAACTTAAAATTTGGTGACGGGGAAGAAGCAAAATATTGAAATTGTTTATATCATATATAATATATAACAATATAAATATGGGGAATAGATATACTATCGAGCCTCTTTATATAACTTTAATTATTCCCAATGCATATGAAATATGTGTCCTTAATTAAGAATCTTTTATCTTAGTTTCTTAGTGATTAAGTAACCTAAAATTTGGTGACGGGAAAAAAGAAAAATATTGAAATTGTTTATTTCATATATAACATATAACAATATGATTATTGGGAATAAATATACTATCGATCCTCTTTATATAATTTTAATTATTACCAATGTATATTAAATATGTGACATTAAATAATAGTCGTTTAACTTAGCTTCTTAATGAAGAAGTAACCTAAAATTTGCTGATGGGGAAGAAGAAAAATATTGAAATTGTTTATATCATATATAACATATTACAATATGAATATGGGGAATAGATATACTATCGAGCCTCATTATGTAATTTTAATTATTACAAATGTATATGAAATATGTGTCATTATATAATAATCTTTTAACTTAGTTTCTTAATGATGAAGTAACTTAAAATTTGTTGATGGGGAAGACGAAAAATATTGAAATTGTTTATATCATATATAACATATAACAATATGAATATGGGGAATATATATACTATTGAGCCTCTTTATATAATTGTAGTTATTATCAATGTATATGAAATATGTGTCATTAATTAATAGTCTTTTAACTTAGTTTCTTAATGATGAATTAACCTAAAATTTGTTGACGGGGAAGAAGCAAAATATTGAAATTGTTTATATCATATATAACATATAATAATATGAATATATGGAATAGATATACTATCGAGCCTCTTTATATAACTTTAGTTATTATCAATGTATATGAAATATGGGTCCTTAATTAATAGTCTTTTAACTTAGTTTCTTAGTGATGAAGTAACCTAAAATTTGATGACGGGGATGAACCAAAATATTGAAATTGTTTATATCATATAACAATATAAATATGGGGAATAGATATACTATCGAGCCTCTTTATATAACTTTAGTTATTCCCAATGCATATGAAATATGTGTCCTTAATTAATAGTCTTTTATCTTAGTTTCTTAGTGATAAGTAACCTAAAATTTGGTGACGGGAAAAAAGAAAAATATTGAAATTGTTTATATCATATATAACATATAACAATATGATTATTGGGAATAAATATACTATCGAGTCTCTTTATATAATTTTAATTATTACCAATGTATATGAAATATGTGACATTAAATAATAGTCGTTTAACTTAGCTTCTTAATGAAGAAGTAACCTAAAATTTGTTGATGGGGAAGAAGAAAAATATTGAAATTGTTTATATCATATATAACATATTACAATATTAATATGGGGAATAGATATACTATCGAGCCTCATTATGTAATTTTAATTATTACCAATGTATATGAAATATGTGTCATTATATAATAATCTTTCAACTTAGTTTCTTAATGATGAAGTAACTTAAAATTTGCTGATGGGAAAGAAGAAAAATATTGAAATTGTTTATATCATATATAACATATAACGATATTGATATGGGGAATATATATACTATCGAGCCTCTTTATATAATTGTAGTTATTATCAATGTATATGAAATATGTGTCATTAATTAATAGGCTTTTAACTTAGTTTCTTAATGAAGAAGTAACCTAAAATTTGTTGACGGGGAAGAAGCAAAATATTGAAATTGTTTATATCATATATAACATATAACAATATGAATATGGGGAATAGATATACTATCAAGCCTCTTTATATAACTTTAGTTATAATCAATGTATATGAAATATGTGTCCTTAATTAATAGTCTTTTAACTTATTTTCTTAGTGATGAAGTAACCTAAAATTTGGTGACGGGGAAGAAGCAAAATATTGAAATTATTTATAACATGTAACAATATAAATATGGGGAATAGATACACTATCGAGCCTCTTTATATAAATTTAGTTATTACCAATGTATAATGTTTCTTTAATTAAAAGTCTTTTAACTTAGTTTCTTATTGATGAAGTAACCTAAAATTTGGTGACCGGGAAGAAGCAAAATATTGAAATTGTTTATATCATATATAACATATAACAATATAAATATGGGGAATAGATATACTATCGAGCCTCTTTATATAACTTTAGTTATTCCCAATGCATATGAAATATGTGTCCTTAATTAATAGTCTTTTATCTTAGTTTCTTAGTGATTAAGTAACCTAAAATTTGGTGACGGGAAAAAATAAAAATATTGAAATTGTTTATATCATATATAACATATAACAATATGATTATTGGGAATAAATATACTATCGAGCCTCTTTATATAATTTTAATTATTACCAATGTATATGAAATATGTGACATTAAATAATAGTCGTTTAACTTAGCTTCTTAATGAAGAAGTAACCTAAAATTTGCTGATGGGGAAGAAGAAAAATATTGAAATTGTTTATATCATATATAACATATTACAATATGAATATGGGGAATAGATATACTATCGAGCCTCATTATGTAATTTTAATTACTAACAATGTATATGAAATATGTTTCATTATATAATAATCTTTTAACTTAGTTTCTTAATGATGAAGTAACTTAAAATTTGTTAATGGGGAAGACGAAAAATATTAAAATTGTTTATATCATATATAACATATAACGATATGAATATGGGGAATATATATTCTATCGAGCCTCTTTATATAATTGTAGTTATTATCAATGTATATGAAATATGTGTCATTAATTAATAGTCTTTTAACTTAGTTTCTTAATGATGAAGTAACCTAAAATTTGTTGACGGGGAAGAAGCAAAATATTGAAATTGTTTATATCATATATAACATATAACAATATGAATATGGGGAATAGATATACTATCGAGCCTCTTTATATAACTTTAGTTATTATCAATGTATATGAAATATGTGTCCTTAATTAATAGTCTTTTAACTTAGTTTCTTAGTGATGAAGTAACCTAAAATTTGATGACGGGGATGAACCAAAATATTGAAATTGTTTATATCATATAACAATATAAATATGGGGAATAGATATACTATCGAGCCTCTTTATATAACTTTAGTTATTACCAATGTATAATGTTTCATTAATTAATAGTCTTTTAACTTAGTTTCTTAGTGATGAAGTGACTTAAAATTTGGTGACGGAGAAGAAGCAAAATATTGAAATTGTTTATATCGTATATAACATATAACAATATAAATATGGGGAATAGATATACTATCGAGCCTCTTTATATAACTTTAGTTATTCCCAATGCATATGAAATATGTGTCCTTAATTAATAGTCTTTTATCTTAGTTTCTTTGTGATTAAGTAACCTAAAATTTGGTGACGGGAAAAAAGAAAAATATTGAAATTGTTTATATCATATATAACATATAACAATATGATTATTGGGAATAAATATACTATCAAGTCTCTTTATATAATTTTAATTATTACCAATGTATATGAAATATGTGACATTAAATAATAGTCGTTTAACTTAGCTTCTTAATGAAGAAGTAACCTAAAATTTGCTGATGGGGAAGAAGAAAAATATTGAAATTGTTTATATCATATATAACATATTACAATATGAATATGGGGAATAGATATACTATCGAGCCTCATTATGTAATTTAAAATATTACCAATGTATATGAAATATGTGTCATTATATAATAATCTTTCAACTTAGTTTCTTAATGATGAAGTAACTTAAAATTTGCTGATGCGGAAGAAGAAAAATATTGAAATTGTTTATATCATTAATAACATATAACGATATGAATATGGGGAATATATATACTATCGACCCTCTTTATATAATTGTAGTTATTATCAATGTATATGAAATATGTGTCATTAATTAATAGGCTTTTAACTTAGTTTCTTAATGATGAAGTAACTTAAAATTTGTTGACGGGAAAGAAGCAAAATATTGAAATTGTTTATATCATATATAACATATAACAAAATGAATATGGGGAATAGATATACTATCGAGCCTCTTTATATAACTTTAGTTATTATCAATGTATATGAAATATGTGTCCTTAATTAATAGTCTTTTAACTTATTTTCTTAGTGATGAAGTAAACTAAAATTTGGTGACGGGGAAGAAGCAAAATATTGAAATTATTTATAACATGTAACAATATAAATATGGGGAATAGATATACTATCGAGCCTCTTTATATAAATTTAGTTATTACCAATGTATAATGTTTCATTAATTAATAGTCTTTTAACTTAGTTTCTTAGTGATGAAGTAACCTAAAATTTGGTGACCGGGAAGAAGCAAAATATTGAAATTGTTTATATCATATATAACATATAACAATATAAATATGGGGAATAAATATACTATCAAGCCTTTTTATATAACTTTAGTTATTATCAACGTATATGAAATATGTGTCCTTAATTAATAGTCTTTTAACTTAGTTTCTTAGTGATGAAGTAACCTAAAATTTGGTGACGAGGAAGAAGCAAAATATTGAAATTGTTTATATCGTATATAACATATAACAATATAAATATGGGGAATAGATATACTATCGAGCCTCTTTATATAACTTTAGTTATTCCCAATGCATATGAAATATGTGTCCTTAATTAATAGTCTTTTATCTTAGTTTCTTTGTGATTAAGTAACCTAAAATTTGGTGACGGGAAAAAAGAAAAATATTGAAATTGTTTATATCATATATAACATATAACAATATGATTATTGGGAATAAATATACTATCGAGTCTCTTTATATAATTTTAATTATTACCAATGTATATGAAATATGTGACCTTAAATAATAGTCGTTTAACTTAGCTTCTTAATGAAGAAGTAACCTAAAATTTGCTGATGGGGAAGAAGAAAAATATTGAAATTGTTTATATCATAGATAACATATTACAATATGAATATGGGGAATAGATATACTATCGAGCCTCATTATGTAATTTTAATTGTTACCAATGTATATGAAATATGTGTCATTATATAATAATCTTTCAACTTAGTTTCTTAATGATGAAGTAACTTAAAATTTGCTGATGCGGAAGAAGAAAAATATTGAAATTGTTTATATCATATATAACATATAACGATATGAATATGGGGAATATATATACTATCGATCCTCTTTATATAATTGTAGTTATTATCAATGTATATGAAATATGTGTCATTAATTAATAGGCTTTTAACTTAGTTTCTTAATGATGAAGTAACTTAAAATTTGTTGACGGGAAAGAAGCAAAATATTGAAATTGTTTATATCATATATAACATATAACAAAATGAATATGGGGAATAGATATACTATCGAGCCTCTTTATATAACTTTAGTTATTATCAATGTATATGAAATATGTGTCCTTAATTAATAGTCTTTTAACTTATTTTCTTAGTGATGAAGTAAACTAAAATTTGGTGACGGGGAAGAAGCAAAATATTGAAATTATTTATAACATGTAACAATATAAATATGGGGAATAAATATACTATCGAGCCTCTTTATATAAATTTAGTTATTACCAATGTATAATGTTTCATTAATTAATAGTCTTTTAACTTAGTTTCTTAGAGATGAAGTAACCTAAAATTTGGTGACCGGGAAGAAGCAAAATATTGAAATTGTTTATATCATATATAACATATAACAATATGAATATGGGGAATAAATATACTATCAAGCCTTTTTATATAACTTTAGTTATTATCAACGTATATGAAATATGTGTCCTTAATTAATAGTCTTTTAACTTAGTTTCTTAGTGATGAAGTAACCTAAAATTTGGTGACGGGGAAGAAGCAAAATAATGAAATTGTTTATAACATATAACAATATAAATATGGGGAATAGATATACTATTGAGCCTCTTTATATAACTTTAGTTATTACCAATGTATAATAATTCATTAATTAATAGTCTTTTAACTTAGTTTCTTAGAGAAGAAGTAACTTAAAATTTGGTGACAGGGAACAAGCAAAATATTGAAATTGTTTATATCATATATAACATATAACAATATAAATATGGGGAATAGATATACTATCAAGCCTCTTTATATAACTTTAGTTATTCCCAATGCATATGAAATATGTGTCCTTAATTAATAGTCTTTTATCTTAGTTTCTTAGTGATTAAGTAACCTAAAATTTGGTGACGGGAAAAAATAAAAATATTGAAATTGTTTATATCATATATAACATATAACAATATGATTATTGGGAATAAATATACTATCGAGCCTCTTTATATAATTTTAATTATTACCAATGTATATGAAATATGTGACATTAAATAATAGTCGTTTAACTTAGCTTATTAATGAAGAAGTAACCTAAAATTTGCTGATGGGGAAGAAGAAAAATATTGAAATTGTTTATATCATATATAACATATTACAATATGAATATGGGGAATAGATATACTATCGAGCCTCATTATGTAATTTTAATTATTACCAATGTATATGAAATATGTGTCATTATATAATAATCTTTTAACTTAGTTTCTTAATGATGAAGTAACTTAAAATTTGCTGATGGGAAAGAAGAAAAATATTGAAATTCTTTATATCATATATAACATATAACGATATGAATATGGGGAATATATATACTATCGAGCCTCTTTATATAATTGTAGTTATTATCAATGTATATGAAATATGTATCATTAATTAATAGTCTTTTACTTAGTTTCTTAATGAAGATGTAACCTAAAATTTGTTGACGGGGAAGTAGCAAAATATTGAAATTGTTTATATCATATATAACATATAACAATATGAATATGGGGAATAGATATACTATCGAGCCTCTTTATATAACTTTAGTTATAATCAATGTATATGAAATATGTGTCCTTAATTAATAGTCTTTTAACTTATTTTCTTAGTGATGAAGTAACCTAAAATTTGGTGACGGGGAAGAAGCAAAATATTGAAATTATTTATAACATGTAACAATATAAATATGGGGAATAGATATACTATCGAGCCTCTTTATATAACTTTAGTTATTACCAATGTATAATGTTTCATTAATTAATAGTCTTTTAACTTAGTTTCTTAGTGATGAAGTAACCTAAAATTTGGTGACCGGGAAGAAGCAAAATATTGAAATTGTTTATATCATATATAACATATAACAATATAAATATGGGGAATAGATATACTATCGAGCCTCTTTATATAACTTTAGTTATTCCCAATGCATATGAAATATGTGTCCTTAATTAATAGTCTTTTATCTTAGTTTCTTAGTGATTAAGTAACCTAAAATTTGGTGACGGGAAAAAAGAAAAAAATTGAAATTGTTTATATCATATATAACATATAACTATATGATTATTGGGAATAAATATACTATCGAGCCTCTTTATATAATTTTAATTATTACCAATGTATATGAAATATGTGACATTAAATAATAGTCGTTTAACTTAGCTTATTAATGAAGAAGTAACCTAAAATTTGCTGATGGGGAAGAAGAAAAATATTGAAATTGTTTATATCATATATAACATATTACAATATGAATATGGGGAATAGATATACTATCGAGCCTCATTATGTAATTTTAATTATTACCAATGTATATGAAATATGTGTCATTATATAATAATCTTTTAACTTAGTTTCCTAATGATGAAGTAAATTAAAATTTGCTGATGGGAAAGAAGAAAAATATTGAAATTCTTTATATCATATATAACATATAACGATATGAATATGGGGAATATATATACTATCGAGCCTCTTTATATAATTGTAGTTATTATCAATGTATATGAAATATGTATCATTAATTAATAGTCTTTTACTTAGTTTCTTAATGAAGAAGTAACCTAAAATTTGTTGACGGGGAAGAAGCAAAATATTGAAATTGTTTATATCATATATAACATATAACAATATGAATATGGGGAATAGATATACTATCGAGCCTCTTTATATAACTTTAGTTATAATCAATGTATATGAAATATGTGTCCTTAATTAATAGTCTTTTAACTTATTTTCTTAGTGATTAAGTAACCTAAAATTTGGTGACGGGGAAGAAGCAAAATATTGAAATTATTTATAACATGTAACAATATAAATATGGGGAATAGATATACTATCAAGCCTTTTTATATAACTTTAGTTATTATCAACGTATATGATATATGTGTCCTTAATTAATAGTCTTTTAACTTAGTTTCTTAGTGATGAAGTAACCTAAAATTTGGTGACGGGGAACAAGCAAAATATTGAAATTGTTTATATCATATATAACATATAACAATATAAATATGGGGAATAGATATACTATCGAGCCTCTTTATATAACTTTAGTTATTCCCAATGCATATGAAATATGTGTCCTTAATTAATAGTCTTTTATCTTAGTTTCTTAGTGATTAAGTAACCTAAAATTTGGTGATGGGAAAAAATAAAAATATTGAAATTGTTTATATCATATATAACATATAACAACATGATTATTGGGAATAAATATACTATCGAGCCTCTTTATATAATTTTAATTATTACCAATGTATATGAAATATGTGACATTAAATGATAGTCGTTTAACTTAGCTTATTAATGAAGAAGTAACCTAAAATTTTCTGATGGGGAAGAAGAAAAATATTGAAATTGTTTATATCATATATAACATATTACAATATGAATATGGGGAATAGATATACTATCGAGCCTCATTATGTAATTTTAATTATTACCAATGTATATGAAATATGTGTCATTATATAATAATCTTTTAACTTAGTTTCTTAATGATGAAGTAACTTAAAATTTGCTGATGGGAAAGAAGAAAAATATTGAAATTGTTTATATCATATATAACATATAACGATATGAATATGGGGAATATATATACTATTGAGACTCTTTATATAATTGTAGTTATTATCAATGTATATTAAATATGTATCATTAATTAATAGTCTTTTAACTTAGTTTCTTAATGAAGAAGTAACCTAAAATTTGTTGACGGGGAAGAAGCAAAATATTGAAATTGTTTATATCATATATAACATATAACAATATGAATATGGGGAATAGATTTACTATCGAGCCTCTTTATATAACTTTAGTTATTCCCAATGCATATGAAATATGTGTCCTTAATTAATAGTCTTTTATCTTAGTTTCTTAGTGATTAAGTAACCTAAAATTTGGTGACGGGAAAAAAGAAAAATATTGAAATTGTTTATATCATATAACAATATAAATATGGGGAATAGATATACTATTGAGCCTCTTTATATAACTTTAGTTATTACCAATGTATAATGTTTCATTAATTAATAGTCTTTTAACTTAGTTTCTTAGTGATGAAGTAACTTAAAATTTGGTGACGGGGAAGAAGCAAAATATTGAAATTGTTTATATCATATATAACATATAACAATATAAATATGGGGAATAGATATACTATCGAGCCTCTTTATATAACTTTAGTTATTCCCAATGGATATGAAATATGTGTCCTTAATTAATAGTCTTTTATCTTAGTTTCTTAGTGATTAATTAAACTACAATTTGGTGACGGGAAAAAAGAAAAATATTGAAATTGTTTATATCATATATAACATATAACAATATGATTATTTGGAATAAATATATTATCAAGCCTCTTTATATAATTTTAATTATTACCAATGTATATGAAATATGTGACATTAAATAATAGTCATTTAACTTAGCTTCTTAATTAAGAAGTAACCTAAAATTTGCTGATGGGGAAGAAGATAAATATTGAAATTGTTTATATCATATATAACATATTACAATATGAATATGGGGAATAGATATACTATCGAGCCTCATTATGTAATTTTAATTATTACCAATGTATATGAAATATGTGTCATTATATAATAATCTTTTAACTTAGTTTCTTAATGATGAAGTAACTTAAAATTTGCTGATGGGGAAGAAGAAAAATATTGAAATTGTTTATATCATATATAACATATAACGATATGAATATGGGGAATATATATACTATCGAGCATCTTTATATAATTGTAGTTATTATCAATGTATATGAAATATGTGTCATTAATTAATAGTCTTTTAACTTAGTTTCTTAATGAAGAAGTAACCTAAAATTTGTTGACGGGGAAGAAGCAAAATATTGAAATTGTTTATATCATATATAACATATAACAATATGAATATGGGGAATATATATACTATCGAGCATCTTTATATAACTTTAGTTATTATCAATGCATATGAAATATGTGTCCTTAATTAATAATCTTTTAACTTATTTTCTTAGTGATGAAGTAACCTAAAATTTGGTGACGGGGAAGAAACAAAATATTGAAATTATTTATAACATGTAACAATATAAATATGGGGAATAGATATACTATCGAGCCTCTTTATATAACTTTAGTTATTACCAATGTATAATGTTTAATTAATTAATAATCTTTTAACTTAGTTTCTTAGTGATGAAGTAACCTAAAATTTGGTGACCGGGAAGAAGAAAAATATTGAAATTGTTTATATCATATAAAACATATAACAATATGAATATGGGGAATAAATATACTATCGAGCCTCTTTATATAACTTTAGTTATTATCAACGTATATGAAATATGTGTCCTTAATTAATAGTCTTTTAACTTAGTTTCTTAGTGATGAAGTAACCTAAAATTTGGTGACGGGGAAGAAGCAAAATATTGAAATTGTTTATAACATATAACAATATAAATATGGGGAATAGATATACTATTGAGCCTCTTTATATAACTTTAGTTATTACCAATGTATAATGTTTCATTAATTAATAGTCTTTTAACTTAGTTTCTTAGTGATGAAGTAACTTAAAATTTGGTGACGGGGAAGAAGCAAAATATTGAAATTGTTTATATCATATATAACATATAACAATATAAATATGGGGAATAGATATACTATCGAGCCTCTTTATATAACTTTAGTTATTCCCAATGCATATGAAATATGTGTCCTTAATTAATAGTCTTTTATCTTAGTTTCTTAGTGATTAATTAACCTAAAATTTGGTGACGGGAAAAAAGAAAAATATTGAAATTGTTTATAATATATATAACATATAACAATATGATTATTGGGAATAAATATACTATCGAGCCTCTTTATATAATTTTAATTATTACCAATGTATATGAAATATGTGACATTAAATAATAGTCGTTTAACTTAGCTTCTTAATGAAGAAGTAACCTAAAATTTGCTGATGGGAAAGAAGAAAAATATTGAAATTGTTTATATCATATATAACATATTAAATTTTGAATATGGGGAATAGATATACTATCGAGCCTCATTATGTAATTTTAATTATTACCAATGTATATGAAATATGTGTCATTATATAATAATCTTTTAACTTAGTTTCTTAAGGATGAAGTAACTTAAAATTTGTTGATGGGGAAGAAGAAAAATATTGAAATTGTTTATATCATATATAACATATAACGATATGAATATGGGGAATATATATACTATCGAGCCTCTTTATATAATTGTAGTTATTATCAATGTATATGAAATATGTGTCATTAATTAATAGTCTTTTAACTTAGTTTCTTAATGATAAAGTAACCTAAAATTTGTTGACGGGGAAGAAGCAAAATATTGAAATTGTTTATATCATATATAACATATAACAATATGAATATGGGGAATAGATATACTATCGAGCCTCTTTATATAACTTTAGTTATTATCAATGTATATGAAACATGTGTCCTTAATTAATAGTCTTTTAACTTAGTTTCTTAGTGATGAAGTAACCTAAAATTTGATGACGGGGATGAACCAAAATATTGAAATTGTTTATATCATATAACAATATAAATATGGGGAATAGATATACTATCGAGCCTCTTTATATAACTTTAGTTATTACCAATGTATAATGTTTTATTAATTAATAGCATTTTAACTTAGTTTCTTAGTGATGAAGTAACTTAAAATTTGGTGACGGGGAAGAAGCAAAATATTGAAATTGTTTATATCATATATAACATATAACAATATAAATATGGGGAATAGATATACTATCGAGCCTCTTTATATAACTTTAGTTATTCCCAATGCATATGAAATATGTGTCCTTAATTCATAGTCTTTTATCTTAGTTTCTTAGTGATTAAGTAACCTAAAATTTGGTGACGGGAAAAAAGAAAATATTGAAATTGTTTATATCATATATAACATATAACAATATGATTATTGGGAATAAATATACTATCGAGCCTCTTTATATAATTTTAATTATTACCAATGTATATGAAATATGTGACATTAAATAATAGTCGTTTAACTTAGCTTCTTAATGAAGACGTAACCTAAAATTTGCTGATGGGGAAGAAGAAAAATATTGAAATTGTTTATATCATATAGAACATATAACGATATGAATATGGGGAATATATATACTATCGAGCCTCTTTATATAATTGCAGTTATTATCAATGTATATGAAATATGTGTCATTAATTAATAGTCTTTTAACTTAGTTTCTTAATGATGAAGTAACCTAAAATTTGTTGACGGGGAAGAAGCAAAATATTGAAATTGTTTATATCATATATAACATATAACAATATGAATATGGGGAATAGATATAATATCGAGCCTCTTTATATAACTTTAGTTATTATCAATGTATATGAAATACGTGTCCTTAATTAATAGTCTTTTAACTTAGTTTCTTAGTGATGAAGTAACCTAAAATTTGATGACGGGGATGAACCAAAATATTGAAATTGTTTATATCATATAACAATATAAATATGGGGAATAGATATACTATCGAGCCTCTTTATATAACTTTAGTTATTACCAATGTATAATGTTTTATTAATTAATAGTATTTTAACTTAGTTTCTTAGTGATGAAGTAACTTAAAATTTGGTGACGGGGAAGAAGCAAAATATTGAAATTGTTTATATCATATATAACATATAACAATATAAATATGGGGAATAGATATACTATCGAGCCTCTTTATATAACTTTAGTTATTCCCAATGCATATGAAATATGTGTCCTTAATTCATAGTCTTTTATCTTAGTTTCTTAGTGATTAAGTAACCTAAAATTTGGTGACGGGAAAAAAGAAAATATTGAAATTGTTTATATCATATATAACATATAACAATATGATTATTGGGAATAAATATACTATCGAGCCTCTTTATATAATTTTAATTATTACCAATGTATATGAAATATGTGACATTAAATAATAGTCGTTTAACTTAGCTTCTTAATGAAGACGTAACCTAAAATTTGCTGATGGGGAAGAAGAAAAATATTGAAATTGTTTATATCATATATAACATATTACAATATGAATATGGGGAATAGATATACTATCGAGCCTCATTATGTAATTTTAATTATTACCAATGTATATGAAATATGTGTCATTATATAATAATCTTTTAACTTAGTTTCTTAATGATGAAGTAACTTAAAATTTGCTGATGGGGAAGAAGAAAAATATTGAAATTGTTTATATCATATATAACATATAACGATATGAATATGGGGAATATATATACTATCGAGCCTCTTTATATAATTGTAGTTATTACCAATGTATATGAAATTTGTGTCATTAATTAATAGGCTTTTAACTTAGTTTCTTAATGATGAAGTAACGTAAAATTTGTTGACGGGGAAGAAGCAAAATATTGAAATTGTTTATATCATATATAACATATAACAAAATGAATATGGGGAATAGATATACTATCGAGCCTCTTTATATAACTTTAGTTATTATCAATGTATATGAAATATGTGTCCTTAATTAATAGTCTTTTAACTTATTTTCTTAGTGATGAAGTAACCTAAAATTTGGTGACGGGGAAGAAGCAAAATATTGAAATTATTTATAACATGTAACAATATAAATATGGGGAATAGATATACTATTGATCCTCTTTATATAACTTTAGTTATTACCAATGTATAATGTTTCATTAATTAATAGTCTTTTAACTTAGTTTCTTAGTGATGAAGTAACTTAAAATTTGGTGACGGGGAAGAAGCAAAATATTGAAATTGTTTATATCATATATAACATATAACAATATAAATATGGGGAATAGATATACTATCGAGCCTCTTTATATAACTTTAGTTATTCCCAATGCATATGAAATATGTCTCCTTAATTAATAGTCTTTTATCTTAGTTTCTTAGTGATTAATTAACCTACAATTTGGTGACGGGAAAAAAGAAAAATATTGAAATTGTTTATATCATATATAACATATAACAATATGATTATTGGAAATAAATATACTATCAAGCCTCTTTATATAATTTTAATTATTACCAATGTATATGAAATATGTGACATTAAATAATAGTCTTTTAACTTAGTTTCTTAATGAAGAAGTAACCTAAAATTTGTTGACGGGGAAGAAGCAAAATATTGAAATTGTTTATATCATATATAACATATAACAATATGAATATGGGGAATAGATATACTATCGAGCCTCTTTATAAAACTTTAGTTATTATCAATGTATATGAAATATGTGTCCTTAATTAATAATCTTTTAACTTATTTTCTTAGTGATAAAGTAACCTAAAATTTGGTGACGGGGAAGAAGCAAAATATTGAAATTGTTTATAACATATAACAATATAAATATGTGGAATAGATATACTATTGAGCCTCTTTATATAACTTTAGTTATTACCAATGTATAATGTTTCATTAATTAATATTCTTTTAACTTAGTTTCTTAGTGATGAAGTAACTTAAAATTTGGTGACAGGGAAGAAGCAAAATATTGAAATTGTTTATATCATATATAACATATAACAATATAAATATGGGGAATAGATATACTATCGAGCCTCTTTATATAACTTTAGTTATTCCCAATGCATATGAAATATGTGTCCTTAATTAATAGTCTTTTATCTTAGTTTCTTAGTGATTAATTAACCTAAAATTTGGTGACGGGAAAAAAGAAAAATATTGAAATTGTTTATAATATATATAACATATAACAATATGATTATTGGGAATAAATATACTATCGAGCCTCTTTATATAATTTTAATTATTACCAATGTATATGAAATATGTGACATTAAATAATAGTCGTTTAACTTAGCTTCTTAATGAAGAAGTAACCTAAAATTTGCTGATGGGAAACAAGAAAAATATTGAAATTGTTTATATCATATATAACATATTACAATATGAATATGGGGAATAGATATACTATCGAGACTCATTATGTAATTTTAATTATTACCAATGTATATGAAATATGTGTCATTATATAATAATCTTTTAACTTAGTTTCTTAATGATGAAGTAACTTAAAATTTGTTGATGGGGAAGAAGAACAATATTGAAATTGTTTATATCATATATAACATATAAGGATATGAATATGGGGAATATATATACTATCGAGCCTCTTTATATAATTGTAGTTATTATCAATGTATATGAAATATGTGTCATTAATTAATAGTCTTTTAACTTAGTTTATTAATGATGAAGTAACCTAAAATTTGTTGACGGGGAAGAAGCAAAATATTGAAATTGTTTATATCATATATAACATATAACAATATGAATATGGGGAATAGATATACTATCGAGCCTCTTTATATAACTTTAGTTATTATCAATGTATATGAAATATGTGTCCTTAATTAATAGTCTTTTAACTTAGTTTCTTAGTGATGAAGTAACCTAAAATTTGATGACGGGGATGAACCAAAATATTGAAATTGTTTATATCATATATAACATATAACAATATGAGTATGGGGAATATATATACTATCGAGCCTCTTGATATAATTGTAGTTATTATCAACGTATATGAAATATGTGTCCTTAATTAATAGTCTTTTATCTTAGTTTCTTAGTGATTAAGTAACCTAAAATTTGGTGACGGGAAAAAAGAAAAATATTGAAATTGTTTATATCATATATAACATATAACAATATGATTATTGGGAATAAATATACTATCGAGCCTCTTTATATAATTTTAATTATTACCAATGTATATGAAATATGTGACATTAAATAATAGTCGTTTAACTTGAAGGGGTGAAAAACACAAGAAGGGGGGGGGGGGGGGGGGGGGGGGGGGTTGAATTGTAAAACTGAAATCTTAAAGCAATTGACAAGATATTTTTATCCTGGTTCGTTTGATCTCAAACTACTCCAGTTCACCCGTCAAGGTGATTTCGCCTCTCTCCAACGAGGTCTTAATTTACTATATTCAACTGAATATTACAGACTGCTTTAACAACTGCTAAAGCCTTCTTGATTCAAACCACAATCCGGTTTGTCAAGGCAACACTTTCTTACAAAGGTATAAAACAATGTGTGTGAATGTTTTCTACAAAACTTTATCACAACTGTGATGTATACACAAATGAAGCTTAGAAACTAGATTGCTAAACACTAATGGAGTATTAGAGTTTGTGGTTTAGCAAAACTGGTAGATGGAGATTATTGTTCAGCTTTGTGCGTGTAGAGATTTGGAGAGCATTAGCCATTATAATCTTCGAAGCCTTGTTTATATAGCACTTGAGAAGATGAACGTTGAATGCAAATATTCTTGATTCAATGCTAATAACAAGCTTTCCTTTTTGAGCAGATCTTGTCTGGAATGAGGCCGTTGGAATTGATTAGCTTTCAATGCACAGTACCGTTGCTTCTTCAATGCACGTTCTGGCTTGGCTCATTCTGATTCTGCTTCGCTGCTGATGAACTATTGTGTTTCTGTATCAGAGTGTTTACGCGCAGTTCTGTTCATCAAGCTACAGCATGTACGTGAGTTGATCATCTGATCTTGACGTTCTGATTCAGCAACTTCTGATGCTGGTGTATGAAATCAAATTCTGATGCTGAAGAAGTGATCTTGCTTATTTTAATCAGCGTATCTGCAAGTCAGAGCATAGTAATTTTAGGCAGCATATAGTTCAATAATGAAACATATAAATACTATATCTTTTCACTTTGTTATCATCAAAACTCAAATATAGGGTAGTAGATTCAAACATTGTTCTAACAATCTCCCCCTTTTTGATGATGACAAAAACTAGATATTTTAAATGAAAAATAACGTGAAAAGGTGTCTGGGAAATGTATCAGAATAAGAAGTACAGAGAAATCAGAGTTAAGAGATACTCCCCCTGAGTTGATTACTTCCCTTTGATGATACGTGTTCTTCAGGATCAGATCTTTTTCTTTCTTTGAACATCAGATTATAAGAGTCTTTGACTTATCAGAGAGCAGAGCTTCAGAGCTTTTCCTGTCAGAGCTTTGCTTTGGATCAGAGTATTTGGTCGATCAGAACTTCATATTTGATCAGAGCAACATGAGCTTCTACATTTTGATCAGAGCTTCTAGTCTTCATAGTGTTCAGGAGCTTCCTTGTGCCTGTAGACTTTAAACAAAACAGAAAAACATTTCAAGTAATAGAGTTAGAATGTTTGAGAATTTCTGTCTAGTTAGCCGTTATTGATTTTAAATATCATTCTTGTTCTCCCCCTTTTTGTCAGCAATCAAAAAGTGTTGGTGATGTGCTAAAACAATTTAGATCAGAAAAACAAATTATATTAAAATAGTTCAGAATCAGAACAAAGGAACATTACAAAACATAGTCAAAACAGTACATCAGAAAATGAAGAAAGCATGAAAAAGTTATGCATGAAAAAGATTTAAGGTTGAGGTGGCATGCGTGAGAACAGGCTTTCCAGCATTGCTTGAATCTTTTCAGAAGTTTCATTCTGCTTCTGAACCATGTTGACAATAGTGTCAATCTTGCTGTCCTGTACATCCATTCTTGCTTTCATCTTCTGATCATTGTCGTCCATCCGCTGCTGGAGACGCAAGTCATTCAACCTTAGTTCTTCCAGAGCCTGCCTGTCCAAGGCAGCTTGAGAAGCATCAGAAGGAGGAGGTTTCTCAGAACTTTCAGCGACATCTTCTGCTTGACTTTCAGCCTGAATGGTCTTGTCTTCTTCTGATGGTTGCACCTGAGCAGCTTGCTCTTTCTCTAACCAAGGTTCACTGTCCAGAGGGAGCACAACTTCTTGAGGCAGCTGACTTTCAACTTCCTTCAGCAGCTTGCTGAAGTTCTGTTGAGCCTGCTCATAGTTGACGTCCTGCAGCTTGAGGGCTTCAGCACGTACCCATAGTCTGAATTGTGACCAGAGCTGATCAGAAGCAGCTGGGTCAATCATCCCAGGACAGACTTGCTTCAAAGAAGCAATCCATTGTAGCATACCTGTTTCAAAATTCAAAATACCAGAGCCAACATCTGGTTGCTTTGGTTTGGGTATGGCAATTTTGTGTCTTAGATCAGCAAGACGTTCAAGACTTGTTAAGTCAATGAAAGTTCTGCTGGGGTTTTCAGCGTTTTTCTGGGAGGTTGTTTGTTTTGGAGGAGGGGTATCAGAGTCAGAGTCAGATATTTCTATTGGAGTGGTTGGAGTTTTTGGAGGTGTTGATTCTAATGAGGATGGCAACTGGGGCCTGACGATAGTGGTTCCACATGGCAACTGGATTACCAGCGGTGAAGGTTGAGGTGAGTGAGGGTCAGAATGATGAGGAGAAGGGGTTTCATAGCGGTGAAACTCTGTTTGTGGTGAAGGTGGATTATTTTCTGGTTGAGGAGGTGGAATCTCTGATTGCTCAGGGATCAGAGGTTCTTCTGTGAGTGGTTGTTGTTGTTGTGGTTCTGGTTCTGGTTGTTGTTGTTGTTCTGGTTCAGGTTGTTGTTCTGGTTGTGGAGGAGGAATATTTGGTGGTTCAGAAATTGGTTGAGCAAAAACATGTTCACGCTCAATATCAGCTAGCACTCGATCAAGTGCTGGTGTTGTTGAAACAGTTGGTTGTTTGGGAATTTTGGTTCTGGGTCTTCTGAGTAGTAAGGCCTCAGAAGGGTCTTCTGGTATGGTTTCATCAATAGTAGGGATTGGAATGGATATTCTGTGAGAGGTTTGAGAAGGGGCAGCAGATGTTGGAATAGTAGATGAAATTGAAATAGGGGCAGCAGATGAAATACCTCTTTTCTTTGGAGTCTGATGAGATGATCCTTCTGTTGGCGCTTTCCTCTTCTTTGTCTTCTTCTGAGTCACTTCTGGTTGGGGTTGACTCAGATCTTTGATCTTCAGCTTTGAACCTGTATCTTCTTCCTTGTATGAATCTGGATACTTGAGAAACATATCAGGTTTGGATTCCATTTCAGAAAATATTGGAAAATCACTCAGAGGCACTCTTCTGCTGGAGATATCAGCAGTTGAAGTAACTCTGGGTTCCTTCTTAATATTTTCTATCAGCTTCATCTTTTTCAGGTTCTTAGCGTTCAGCGGTTTTCCAACAGTTGGTTCAATAGTGCTCAGCACTTGAGCTTCGCTCAGATACTCTATCAGCTTATTCTCTGTCAGAATATCTGATATAAGCCTTCCAAACGGTATCCAGTCCCTTTTGGTCCTTTCTTCTTCTCTTGTTTCTTTGACACTGGTCTTGAGATGGTTGAACAGGAAGTGTGCCAGATTGATCTTTACCCTCTGATCAATAAAGTAGATCAGAAATTGCTGATCCACGTTTATATAATCAGGAGAACTTGTTGGTTTCCTGTGATTGAAGCATCCAAGAACAATCTTGGCCCATACTCTGCAGTGATCCTTCAGATCCTTAATTTTGCTGCTGGGCATTCCAAGAGTGAAAATTCTGTTGGCTACCACACCTACATCAGGGCATCTGTCAGCCATGTCCACACAACGGACTCCACCACCACTTTGACCGATTAGCTTTGCAATGAGATCTTCAGAAATCACTATCTTCTTTCCCATGACAGAAGAGATGACTAGATGTTTAGAAATCTTGGCGTGAATCCAAAATTCCTTGACAAGCGCTGGGAATGTTGGTCCAACCAACCTATCGAAATACCTCTCCCACTTTTGAGCCCTAATTTCTTCAGTTAGGTCAAATCCATTTTCCTTCAAGCTTTCAAAGTCGATGATTAACTCAGAGAGAACTTCAAGATTCTTTACCGGTGTGAGAAGAGTTCTGAGGGGCACCTGATATTGCTCAGAAGTTTCTTTCTTCTGATTGCCTGCAGAAATGCTGGAGGATGCCATTGTTCTTACAGAAAAAGCTTTGAGAATGATTTGAGAGAAAAAGGTTTGTAGGAGATAAACTCAGAAATATGCAGAAAATACTTGAATGATTATGAGAAAGCGTAAAGAATAAGAATGAAGGATTAATGTGCTTAAATAGAGTTTTCAAAAATTATTTTGAAAAATTAAACGTTTTTAAGAGAGAGAAAAAAATAATGATTGCCATTTAACAAGCGTGATTACTTTTCATTAAATGCTTGTTGATTTTGGGGGATTTGAGAAAGATACTTAAAAACGGTTACCAGACATGTGTCTCAATGCACCCAATCAGTGCTTTGCCTTCTCAGAAGCGTGCACGCGTTCTGCTTCAGAGATTTGCTGATGATTGGATGACACTTGTTTGATGTAGTGATCAGCACGTCTGTCTTTGAGATTAGACTCTCAGATCTTTAGACTTGCATCTGATACAATCTGCATGTTCTATCTTTCTGAAAGGAGATTGATCAGAAGTTCACAGTAAAATAATTACATTCTGAAGATAAATATATGGAATTAAAACATTTTCATTCTGGGCATACTTTCATGCTGAGATGTTTCAGAATGAAATTAAACCTATCTTCTGAAAGGGGTTTAGTAAAGATATCAGCCCATTGATGGTCTGTATCTATAAATTTCAAGTTCAAAATACCTTTCTGAATATAGTCCCTAATGAAATGATGCTTAATTTCTATATGCTTAGCTCTAGAATGTAAAATAGGATTCTTACTTAAGCAAATAGCAGAAGTATTATCACAAAGAATAGGAATGTTACTCTCAAAAATCTGGAAGTCTTCAAGCTGACTTTTCATCCAGAGCATTTGTGTGCTACATCCTGCTGCTGCTATGTACTCAGCTTCTGCTGTTGACAGAGCAATTGTTGATTGTCTTTTGCTGGACCACGAGATCAGATTTTCTCCCAGAAACTGGCAGCTTCCAGAAGTACTTTTACGTTCCACTCTGTCTCCAGCAAAATCAGCATCACAGTAGCCTACTAAGCTGTAATTACTAGATTTTCTATAAAACAAACCCAGATTAGTAGTACCTTTCAGATACTTGAAAATTCGCTTAACAGCTGTTAAGTGAGATTCTCTAGGATCTGATTGGAATCTAGCACAAATACATACGCTGAATAAGATATCAGGTCTTGAAGCTGTCAGATAAAGGAGAGAACCAATCATACCTCTGTAGACTTTCTGTTCTACACTTTTGCTTACCTCTTCTCTTTCCAGAATGCACGTGGGATGCATTGGAATCTTTGATGGCTTACATTCTGAGAGGTCAAATTTCTTCAGAAGATCTCTGATGTATTTGCTCTGATGAATGTAAGTTCCCTCTGGAGTTTGATTGATCTGAATTCCTAGAAAGAATTTCAGTTCCCCCATGAGGCTCATCTCAAATTCTGCCTGCATACACTTAGCAAATTTTCTTCCAAGAGAAGGATTAGTAGAACCAAAAATAATATCATCAACATAAATTTGACAGACTAAAATGTCACTCTTAACTGTTTTACAGAATAGAGTAGTGTCCACTTTCCCTCTGGTGAATTCATTTTCAAGCAGAAAGTTACTTAGCCTTTCATACCAAGCTCTGGGAGCTTATTTCAGACCATACAGTGACTTTTTCAGTTTGAAAACATGTTCTGGATGTTTTGTATTTTCAAAACCTGGGGGTTGGTGAACATAAACTTCTTCTTCTATATAACCATTTAAGAATGCACTTTTGACATCCATCTGATACAGAGTGATGCCTCTATTAACAGCAAATGAAATTAAAAGTCTGATAGATTCTAACCTGGCGACTGGGGCAAAGGTTTCTGTATAGTCTATCCCCTCTTGCTGACTATAACCTTGTGCAACCAGTCGTGCTTTGTTTCTGATGACTTCACCTTGTTCATTTAACTTGTTTCTGAACACCCATCTTGTTCCAATGACGTTGAATCCTTTTGGTCTGGGAACGAGATCCCATACGTCGTTTCTGGTGAATTGATTCAGCTCTTCTTGCATTGCCAGAATCCAGTCATTATCCAGAAGTGCTTCATCAATAGAAGAAGGTTCAATCAGAGACACAAGTCCCATAAGAGTTTCTTCAGAGTTTCTGAAGCTTGCTCTTGTTCTGATTGGATCTTCCTTTCTTCCTAGGATAGTCTCTTCTGGGTGATCCAAACTGCTTCTGGGCAATCTCTTCTGAGGTTGATCAGCAGCTGTTGGAGGATTTCTAGCATTGCTCCTTTCAGACGTTGAAGGAATGTCTGTGTTGAGAGCTTCTGATGACTTGTCTTCAGAACCTGCAAATTCAATTTCTATACCTGCAAAAATTTCATTCTGCTTTGACTTTTCAGAGTCAAGCTTATCATCAAAACGAACACTGATTGATTCTTCCACAATCTGTGTTTCTGTATTGTATACTCTGTACCCTCTTGAGCGTTCAGAGTATCCTAACATAATACACTTCTGTGCCTTAGAATCAAACTTGTTCAAATAATTCTTTGTATTCAATATAAAGCAAGTACATCCAAATGGATGAAAATATGAAATGTTGGGCTTTCTGTTCTTCCACAATTCATATGGAGTCTTTTCCAGAATAGGTCTTATTGAGATTCTATTCTGAATGTAGCACGCTGTGTTTATTGCCTCTGCCCAGAAAGTCTTAGCAACGTTTGTCTCATTGATCATGGTTCTGGCCATTTCTTGCAATGTTCTGTTCTTTCGTTCTACAACTCCATTTTGTTGGGGAGTTCTAGGACAAGAGAAATCATGCAGAATGCCTTTGTCATTAAAGAATGACTCAAAATCTTTATTTTCAAATTCTCCACCAAGATCACTTCTGACTTTAACGATTCTAAGATCTTTTTCATTCTGAACTTGGTTACAGAAGGTAACAAACACAGAGTGTGACTCGTCCTTGTGTCTTAAGAACTTTACCCATGTCCATCTGCTATAGTCATCTACGATTACTAACCCATACTTCTTACCACTGACTGAGGCAGTTTTAACTGGTCCAAATAAGTCAATGTGCAGAAGTTCTAATGGCTTAGAGGTAGAAACAACATTTTTGGATTTAAAAGAAGGTTTTGCAAATTTGCCTTTCTGACATGCTTCACACAGAGCATCTGAATTGAACTTCAAATTAGGAAGTCCTCTGACCAGATTGAGTTTGTTAATCTGAGATATTCTTCTCATACTAACATGCCCCAATCTTCTGTGCCAGATCCACTGCTCGTTGTTAACAGACAGAAGACATTTTACGTTCTGACTCTTTAGTTCAGAAAGTTTGATTTTGTAAATGTTGTTTTTCCTCTTACCATTAAACAGGATAGTCCCATCTTTCTGACTAACAGCTTTACATGATTTTTGATTAAAGATTATATCATAACCGTTATCACTTAATTGACTTATGGATAACAGATTATGCATCAATCCATCAACTAGCAGAACATTATTAATAGAGGGAAGATTTCCATTACCTACAGTTCCAGAGCCAATTATCTTTCCCCTCTGATTGCCTCCAAAGCCAACGTGGCCTCCAGGCTTAAGTTCCAGGCTTTGGAACATATGCCTTCTTCCCGTCATGTGTCGTGAGCAGCCAGAGTCCAGGTACCATGACTGGTGTTTCTGACTTGCTGCTAAAGATATCTGCAACATGTATTATTTTATCCTTAGGTACCCAGATTTTCTTGGGTCCTGACTTGTTAGTTTTACCAAAACTCTGGTTGAATTTTGGTTTCACAGAGTGCTTACTGCTAGTGTATTTGATGTCGTGTGTGTGACCATACACAAAGTGTGAATTTAGAGGAGTGTGTTTAATAGTTAAATCCATGACATTCTTAGGTGTAGGAACCTTACCTTGGTATCCTATTCCTTTCCTGCCGTTTCTGCTAACTCCATAGATCATTGAAGCCATTCTGCTTCTATCTATGCTTTTAGCAAGGAACTTCTGGAAACTATGATCATACTCCTTGATGATCTCATCAGCGTTGCTGGGAGTTTCAGAAATTGATTCCTTCTGAGAGTTTTGTAAAGAGTTTTCTAATTTTGAAATTTTATCTCTCAGCTCAGAGTTTTCCAATTTGAGACTCTCAGACTTATTAGAGTCAGATTCAAGATTCCTTTTCAGGTCTCTGAATTTAGCTCTAATCTGCTGATAACGTTCCAGAATTTCATTGAGGCTTTCAGCAAGTTCAGCCTTTGTAAAATTAACAGCGAAGTTAGGGAATACCTCTTCTGTGTCTGATTCTGAGTCTGATTCAGAAGCTTCACTATCATCTGGAATGTTAGCCATGAGCGCTATGTTTGCCCTTTCATCATCTGATTCTGAGTCAGCTTCAGACGAGTCAGAGTCATCCCATGTGGCCATGAGACTTTTCTTCTTCTCTCTTCCAAACTTCTTTTTGGGCTTTTCCCTCTGAAGCTTTGGGCAGTCACTCTTGTAGTGTCCTTGCTCATTGCACTCGTAGCAGATGATGTCTTTTGTGTTTGGCTTCTTGCTACTGGAGGAGCCTTCAGATCTTCTGTATCCAGAGGAAGAATCTGTCCTTCTGAATCTGGAAGAAGACTCGTTCTGATCAGATCTTCTGGGATTCCTGAACTTCCTTTGTCTTTGCTTCCACAGTTGATTTACTCTTCTGGAGAGAAGGGAAAGTTCGTCTTCTTCTGATGAGGATCCATCAGATGTTTCTTCAACTGCCTGCAAAACTTTAGACTCAGATTTTCTGTTAGATTTTAAAGCTAAAGGCTTACCTTGCTTCTGAGGCTCGTAAGCTTCTAGCTCTATCTCATGACTTCTGAGGGAGCTTATAAGTTCCTCCAGAGTGATTTTGTTGAGATCTTTCGCTAGCTTCAGAGCAGTAACCATAGGCCTCCACTGCTTGGGTAAACTTCTGATTATCTTCTTGACATGGTCAGCAGTAGAGTATCCTTTGTCCAGAACTTTGAGACCAGCTATCAGAATCTGGAATCTAGAGAACATAGTTTCAATGGATTCAGATTCTTCCATTTTGAACGCCTCATACTTCTGAATGAGCGCCAGAGCTTTTGTTTCTTTGACTTGAACGTTGCCCTCATGCGTCATTCTGAGAGAATCAAAGATGTTCTTAGCTGTATCTCTGTTGGAGATCTTTTCATACTCAGTATAGGAGATGGCACTGAGGAGGATGGTTCTGGCCTTATGGTGATTCTTGAAGTCACGCTTTTGTTGATCAGTCATTGATTTTCTATCAATCTTCTGACCAGTTGCATTCACAGGGTGCGTGTATCCATCTGTCACCATATCCCACAGATCAGCATCATGTGCTAGAAAGAAGCTTTCAATTCTGTCTTTCCAGTAATCAAAGTTTTCTCCATCAAACACTGGAGGTTTGCCGCTGAATCTGTCTCTGTCCTCATTGTTGTCATTGCTGAAATGAGAGTTGTTTCCTGCCATTGTGTTTTTCTGACGCTGGATCTTGTACTGACACGGTTAAGTGTTTTTAGCTCAGAACCAGGCGCTCTGATGCCAATTGAAGGGGTGAAAAACACAAGAAGGGGGGGGGTGAATTGTAAAACTGAAATCTTAAAGCAATTGACAAGATATTTTTATCCTGGTTCGTTTGATCTCAAACTACTCCAGTCCACCCGTCAAGGTGATTTCGCCTCTCTCCAACGAGGTCTTAATTCACTATATTCAACTGAATATTACAGACTGCTTTAACAACTGCTAAAGCCTTCTTGATTCAAACCACAATCCGGTTTGTCAAGGCAACACTTTCTTACAAAGGTATAAAACAATGTGTGTGAATGTTTTCTACAAAACTTTATCACAACTGTGATGTATACACAAATGAAGCTTAGAAACTAGATTGCTAAACACTAATGGAGTATCAGAGTTTGTGGTTTAGCAAAACTGGTAGATGGAGATTATTGTTCAGCTTTGTGCGTGTAGAGATTTGGAGAGCATTAGCCATTATAATCTTCGAAGCCTTGTTTATATAGCACTTGAGAAGATGAACGTTGAATGCAAATATTCTTGATTCAATGCTAATAACAAGCTTTCCTTTTTGAGCAGATCTTGTCTGGAATGAGGCCGTTGGAATTGATTAGCTTTCAATGCACAGTACCGTTGCTTCTTCAATGCACGTTCTGGCTTGGCTCATTCTGATTCTGCTTCGCTGCTGATGAACTATTGTGTTTCTGTATCAGAGTGTTTACGCGCAGTTCTGTTCATCAAGCTACAACATGTACGTGAGTTGATCATCTGATCTTGACGTTCTGATTCAACAACTTCTGATGCTGGTGTATGAAATCAAATTCTGATGCTGAAGAAGTGATCTTGCTTATTTTAATCAGCGTATCTGCAAGTCAGAGCATAGTAATTTTAGGCAGCATATAGTTCAATCATGAAACATATAAATACTATATCTTTTCACTTTGTTATCATCAAAACTCAAATATAGGGTAGTAGATTCAAACATTGTTCTAACATAACTTAGCTTCTTAATGAAGAAGTAACCTAAAATTTGCTGATGGGGAAGAAAAAAAATATTGAAATTGTTTATATCATATATAACATATTACAATATGAATATGGGGAATAGATATACTATCGAGCCTCATTATGTAATTTTAATTATTACCAATGTATATGAAATACGTGTCATTATATAATAATCTTTTAACTTAGTTTCTTAATGATGAAGTAACTTAAAATTTGCTGATGGGGAAGAAGAAAAATATTGAAATTGTTTATATCATATATAACATATAACGATATGAATATGGGGAATATATATACTATCGAGCCTCTTTATATAATTGTAGTTATTATCAATGTATATGAAATATGTGTCATTAATTAATAGTCTTTTAACTTAGTTTCTTAATGATGAAGTAACCTAAAATTTGTTGACGGGGAAGAAGCAAAATATTGAAATTGTTTATATCATATATAACATATTACAATATGAATATGGGGAATAGATATACTATCGAGCCTCTTTATATAACTTTAGTTATTATCAATGTATATGAAATATGTGTCCTTAATTAATAGTCTTTTAACTTATTTTCTTAGTGATGAAGTAACCTAAAATTTGGTGACGGGGAAGAAGCAAAATATTGAAATTATTTATAACATGTAACAATATAAATTTGGGGAATAGATATACTATCGAGCCTCTTTATATAAATTTAGTTATTACCAATGTATAATGTTTCATTAATTAATAGTCTTTTAACTTAGTTTCTTAGTGATGAAGTAACCTAAAATTTGGTGACCGGGAAGAAGCAAAATATTGAAATTGTTTATATCATATATAACATATAAAAATATGAATATGGGGAATAAATATACTATCAAGCCTCTTTATATAAATTTAGTTATTATCAACGTATATGAAATATGTGTCCTTAATTAATAGTCTTTTATCTTAGTTTCTTAGTGATGAAGTAACCTAAAATTTTGTGACGGGGAAGATGCAAAATATTGAAATTGTTTATAACATATAACAATATAAATATGGGGAATAGATATACTATTGAGCCTCTTTATATAACTTTAGTTATTACCAATGTATAATGTTTCATTAATTAATAGTCTTTTAACTTAGTTTCTTAGTGATGAAGTAACCTAAAATTTGGTGACGGGGAAGAAGCAAAATATTGAAATTGCTTATAACATATAACAATATAAATATGGGGAATAGATATACTATTGAGCCTCTTTATATAACTTTAGTTATTACCAATGTATAATGTTTCATTAATTAATATTCTTTTAACTTAGTTTCTTAGTGATGAAGTAACTTAAAATTTGGTGACGGAGAAGAAGCAAAATATTGAAATTATTTATATCATATATAACATATAACAATATAAATATGGGGAATAGATATACTATCGAGCCTCTTTATATAACTTTAGTTATTCCCAAGGCATATGAAATATGTGTCCTTAATTAATAGTCTTTTATCTTAGTTTCTTAGTGATTAATTAACCTAAAATTTGGTGACGGGAAAAAAGAAAAATATTGAAATTGTTTCTAATATATATAACATATAACAATATGATTATTGGGAATAAATATACTATCAAGCCTCTTTATATAATTTTAATTATTACCAATGTATATGAAATATGTGACATTAAATAATAGTGGTTTAACTTAGCTTCTTAATGAAGAAGTAACCTAAAATTTGCTGATGGGGAAGAAGAAAAATATTGAAATTGTTTATATCATATATAACATATTACAATATGAATATGGGGAATAGATATACTATCGAGCCTCATTATGTAATTTTAACTATTACCAATGTATATGAAATATGTGTCATTATATAATAATCTTTTAACTTAGTTTCTTAATGATGAAGTAACTTACAATTTGTTGATGGGGAAGAAGAAAAATATTGAAATTGTTTATATCATATATAACATATAACGATATGAATATGGGGAATATATATACTATCGAGCCTCTTTATATAATTGTAGTTATTATCAATGTATATGAAATATGTGTCATTAATTAATAGTCTTTTAACTTAGTTTCTTAATGATGAAGTAACCTAAAATTTGTTGACGGGGAAGAAGCAAAATATTGAAATTGTTTATATCATATATAACATATAACAATATGAATATGGGGAAGAGATATACTATCGAGCCTATTTATATAACTTTAGTTATTATCAATGTATATGAAATATGTGTCCTTAATTAATAGTCTTTTAACTTAGTTTCTTAGTGATGAAGTAACCTAAAATATGGTGACGGGGAAGAAGCAAAATATTGAAATTATTTATAACATGTAACAATATAAATATGGGGAATAGATATACTATCGATCCTCTTTATATAACTTTAGTTATTACCAATGTATAAGGTTTCATTAATTAATAGTCTTTTAACTTAGTTTCTTAGTGATGAAGTAACCTAAAATTTGGTGACGGGGAAGAAGCAAAATATTGAAATTGTTTATATCATATATAACATATAACAATATGAATATGGGGAATTGATATACTATCGAGCCTCTTGATATAATTGTAGTTATTATCAACGTATATGAAATATGTGTCCTTAATTAATAGTCTTTTATCTTAGTTTCTTAATGATTAAGTAACCTATAATTTGGTGACGGGAAAAAAGAAAAATATTGAAATTGTTTATATCATATATAACATATAACAATATGAATATTGGGAATAAATATACTATCGAGCCTCTTTATATAATTTTAATTATTACCAATGTATATGAAATATGTGACATTAAATAATAGTCGTTTAACTTAGCTTCTTAATGAAGAAGTAACCTAAAATTTGCTGACGGGGAAGAAGAAAAATATTGAAATTGTTTATATCATATATAACATATTACAATATGAATATGGGGAATAGATATACTATCGAGCCTCATTATGTAATTTTAATTATTACCAATGTATATGAAATATGTGTCATTACATAATAGTCTTTTAACTTAGTTTCTTAATGATGAAGTAACTTAAAATTGGTGATGGGGAAGAAGAAAAATATTGAAATTGTTTATATCATATATAACATATAACAATATGAATATGGGGAATAGATATAGTATCGAGTCTCTTTATATAATTGTAGTTATTATCAATGTATATGAAATATGTGTCATTAATTAATAGGCTTTTAACTTAGTTTCTTAATGATGAAGTAACCTAAAATTTGTTGACGGGGAAGAAGCAAAATATTGAAATTGTTTATATCATATATAACATATTACAATATGAATATGGGGAATAGATATACTATCGAGCCTCTTTATATAACTTTAGTTATTATCAATGTATATGAAATATGTGTCCTTAATTAATAGTCTTTTAACTTATTTTCTTAGTGATGAAGTAACCTAAAATTTGGTGACGGGGAAGAAGCAAAATATTGAAATTATTTATAACATGTAACAATATAAATATGGGGAATAGATATACTATCGAGCCTCTTTATATAAATTTAGTTATTACCAATGTATAATGTTTCATTAATTAATAGTCTTTTAACTTAGTTTCTTAGTGATGAAGTAACCTAAAATTTGGTGACCGGGAAGAAGCAAAATATTGAAATTGTTTATATCATATATAACATATAAAAATATGAATATGGGGAATAAATATACTATCAAGCCTCTTTATATAAATTTAGTTATTATCAACGTATATGAAATATGTGTCCTTAATTAATAGTCTTTTATCTTAGTTTCTTAGTGATGAAGTAACCTAAAATTTTGTGACGGGGAAGATGCAAAATATTGAAATTGTTTATAACATATAACAATATAAATATGGGGAATAGATATACTATTGAGCCTCTTTATATAACTTTAGTTATTACCAATGTATAATGTTTCATTAATTAATAGTCTTTTAACTTAGTTTCTTAGTGATGAAGTAACCTAAAATTTGGTGACGGGGAAGAAGCAAAATATTGAAATTGCTTATAACATATAACAATATAAATATGGGGAATAGATATACTATTGAGCCTCTTTATATAACTTTAGTTATTACCAATGTATAATGTTTCATTAATTAATATTCTTTTAACTTAGTTTCTTAGTGATGAAGTAACTTAAAATTTGGTGACCGAGAAGAAGCAAAATATTGAAATTATTTATATCATATATAACATATAACAATATAAATATGGGGAATAGATATACTATCGAGCCTCTTTATATAACTTTAGTTATTCCCAAGGCATATGAAATATGTGTCCTTAATTAATAGTCTTTTATCTTAGTTTCTTAGTGATTAATTAACCTAAAATTTGGTGACGGGAAAAAAGAAAAATATTGAAATTGTTTCTAATATATATAACATATAACAATATGATTATTGGGAATAAATATACTATCAAGCCTCTTTATATAATTTTAATTATTACCAATGTATATGAAATATGTGACATTAAATAATAGTCGTTTAACTTAGCTTCTTAATGAAGAAGTAACCTAAAATTTGCTGATGGGGAAGAAGAAAAATATTGAAATTGTTTATATCATATATAACATATTACAATATGAATATGGGGAATAGATATACTATCGAGCCTCATTATGTAATTTTAACTATTACCAATGTATATGAAATATGTGTCATTATATAATAATCTTTTAACTTAGTTTCTTAATGATTAAGTAACTTACAATTTGTTGATGGGGAAGAAGAAAAATATTGAAATTGTTTATATCATATATAACATATAACGATATGAATATGGGGAATATATATACTATCGAGCCTCTTTATATAATTGTAGTTATTATCAATGTATATGAAATATGTGTCATTAATTAATAGTCTTTTAACTTAGTTTCTTAATGATGAAGTAACCTAAAATTTGTTGACGGGGAAGAAGCAAAATATTGAAATTGTTTATATCATATATAACATATAACAATATGAATATGGGGAAGAGATATACTATCGAGCCTCTTTATATAACTTTAGTTATTATCAATGTATATGAAATATGTGTCCTTAATTAATAGTCTTTTAACTTAGTTTCTTAGTGATGAAGTAACCTAAAATATGGTGACGGGGAAGAAGCAAAATATTGAAATTATTTATAACATGTAACAATATAAATATGGGGAATAGATATACTATCGATCCTCTTTATATAACTTTAGTTATTACCAATGTATAAGGTTTCATTAATTAATAGTCTTTTAACTTAGTTTCTTAGTGATGAAGTAACCTAAAATTTGGTGACGGGGAAGAAGCAAAATATTGAAATTGTTTATATCATATATAACATATAACAATATGAATATGGGGAATTGATATACTATCGAGCCTCTTGATATAATTGTAGTTATTATCAACGTATATGAAATATGTGTCCTTAATTAATAGTCTTTTATCTTAGTTTCTTAATGATTAAGTAACCTATAATTTGGTGACGGGAAAAAAGAAAAATATTGAAATTGTTTATATCATATATAACATATAACAATATGAATATTGGGAATAAATATACTATCGAGCCTCTTTATATAATTTTAATTATTACCAATGTATATGAAATATGTGACATTAAATAATAGTCGTTTAACTTAGCTTCTTAATGAAGAAGTAACCTAAAATTTGCTGACGGGGAAGAAGAAAAATATTGAAATTGTTTATATCATATATAACATATTACAATATGAATATGGGGAATAGATATACTATCGAGCCTCATTATGTAATTTTAATTATTACCAATGTATATGAAATATGTGTCATTACATAATAGTCTTTTAACTTAGTTTCTTAATGATGAAGTAACTTAAAATTGGTGATGGGGAAGAAGAAAAATATTGAAATTGTTTATATCATATATAACATATAACAATATGAATATGGGGAATAGATATAGTATCGAGTCTCTTTATATAATTGTAGTTATTATCAATGTATATGAAATATGTGTCATTAATTAATAGGCTTTTAACTTAGTATCTTTATGATGAAGTAACCTAAAATTTGTTGACGGGGAAGAAGCAAAATATTGAAATTGTTTATATCATATATAATATATAACAATATGAATATGGGGAATAGATATACTATCGAGCCTCTTTATATAACTTTAGTTATTATCAATGTATATGAAATATGTGTCCTTAATTAATAGTCTTTTAACTTAGTTTCTTAGTGATGAAGTAACCTAAAATATGGTGACGGGGAAGAAGCAAAATATTGAAATTATTTATAACATGTAACAATATAAATATGGGGAATAGATATACTATCGATCCTCTTTATATAACTTTAGTTATTACCAATGTATAAGGGATCATTAATTAATAGTCTTTTAACTTAGTTTCTTAGTGATGAAGTAACCTAAAATTTGGTGACGGGGAAGAAGCAAAATATTGAAATTGTTTATATCATATATAACATATAACGATATGAATATGGGGAATAGATATAGTATCGAGCCTCTTTATATAATTGTAGTTATTATCAATGTATATGAAATATGTGTCATTAATTAATAGGCTTTTAACTTAGTATCTTAATGATGAAGTAACCTAAAATTTGTTGACGGGGAAGAAGCAAAATATTGAAATTGTTTATATCATATATAACATATAACAATATGAATATGGGAAATAGATATACTATCGAACCTCTTTATATAACTTTAGTTATTATCAATGTATATGAAATATGTGTCCTTAATTAATAGTCTTTTAACTTAGTTTCTTAGTGATGAAGTAACCTAAAATATGGTGACGGGGAAGAAGCAAAATATTGAAATTATTTATAAAATGTAACAATATAAATATGGGGAATAGATATACTATCGATCCTCTTTATATAACTTTAGTTATTACCAATGTATAAGGTTTCATTAATTAATAGTCTTTTAACTTAGTTTCTTAGTGATGAAGTAACCTAAAATTTGGTGACGGGGAAGAAGCAAAATATTGAAATTGTTTATATCATATATAACATATAACAATATGAATATGGGGAATAAATATACTATCGAGCCTCTTTATATAACTTTAGTTATTATCAACGTATATGAAATATGTGTCCTTAATTAATAGTCTTTTAACTTAGTTTCTTAGTGATGAAGTAACCTAAAATTTGGTGACAGGGAAGAAGCAAAATTTTGAAATTGTTTATAACATATAACAATATAAATATGGGGAATAGATATACTATTGAGCATCTTTATATAATTTTAGTTATTCCCAATGTATAACGTTTCATTAATGAATAGTCTTTTAACTTAGTTTCTTAGTGATGAAGTAACTTAAAATTTGGTGACGGGGAAGAAGCAAAATATTGAAATTGTTTATATCATATATAACATATAACAATATAAATATGGGGAATAGATATACTATCTAGCATCTTTATATAACTTTAGTTATTCCCAATGCATATGAAATATGTGTCCTTAATTAATAGTCTTTTATCTTAGTTTCTTAGTGATTAAGTAACCTAAAATTTGGTGACGGGAAAAAAGAAAAATATTGAAATTGTTTATATCATATATAACAAATAACAATATGAATATTGGGAATAAATATACTATCGTGCCTCTTTATATAATTTTAATTATTACCAATGTATATGAAATATGTGACATTAAATAATAGTCATTTAACTTAGCTTCTTAATGAAGAAGTAACCTAAAATTTGCTGATGGGGAAGAAGATAAATATTGAAATTGTTTATATCATATATAACATATTACAATACGAATATGGGGAATAGATATACTATCGAGCCTCATTATGTAATTTTAATTATTACCAATGTATATGAAATATGTGTCATTATATAATAATCTTTTAACTTAGTTTCTTAATGATGAAGTAACTTAAAATTTGCTGATGGGGAAGAAGAAAAATATTGAAATTGTTTATATCATATATAACATATAACGATATGAATATGGGGAATATATATACTATCGAGCATCTTTATATAATTGTAGTTATTATCAATGTATATGAAATATGTGTCATTAATTAATAGTCTTTTAACTTAGTTTCTTAATGAAGAAGTAACCTAAAATTTGTTGACGGGGAAGAAGCAAAATATTGAAATTGTTTATATCATATATAACATATAACAATATGAATATGGGGAATATATATACTATCGATCCTCTTTATATAACTTTAGTTATTATCAATGCATATGAAATATGTGTCCTTAATTAATAATCTTTTAACTTATTTTCTTAGTGATGAAGTAACCTAAAATTTGGTGACGGGGAAGAAACAAAATATTGAAATTATTTATAACATGTAACAATATAAATATGGGGAATAGATATACTATCGAGCCTCTTTATATAACTTTAGTTATTACCAATGTATAATGTTTCATTAATTAATAATCTTTTAACTTAGTTTCTTAGTGATGAAGTAACCTAAAATTTGGTGACCGGGAAGAAGCAAAATATTGAAATTGGTTATATCATATATAACATATAACAATATGAATATGGGGAATAAATATACTATCGAGCCTCTTTATATAACTTTAGTTATTATCAACGTATATGAAATATGTGTCCTTAATTAATAGTCTTTTAACTTAGTTTCTTAGTGATGAAGTAACCTAAAATTTGGTGACGGGGAAGAAGCAAAATATTGAAATTGTTTATAATATATAACAATATAAATATGGGGAATAGATATACTATTGAGCCTCTTTATATAACTTTAGTTATTACCAATGTATAATGTTTCATTAATTAATAGTCTTTTAACTTAGTTTCTTAGTGATGAAGTAACTTAAAATTTGGTGACGGGGAAGAAGCAAAATATTGAAATTGTTTATATCATATATAACATATAACAATATAAATATGGGGAATAGATATACTATCGAGCCTCTTTATATAACTTTAGTTATTCCCAATGCATATGAAATATGTGTCCTTAATTAATAGTCTTTTATCTTAGTTTCTTAGTGATTAATTAACCTAAAATTTGGTGACGGGAAAAAAGAAAAATATTGAAATTGTTTATAATATATATAACATATAACAATATGATTATTGGGAATAAATATACTATCGAGCCTCTTTATATAATTTTAATTATTACCAATGTATATGAAATATGTGACATTAAATAATAGTCGTTTAACTTAGCTTCTTAATGAAGAAGTAACCTAAAATTTGCTGATGGGAAAGAAGAAAAATATTGAAATTGTTTATATCATATATAACATATTACAATATGAATATGGGGAATAGATATACTATCGAGCCTCATTATGTAATTTTAATTATTACCAATGTATATGAAATATGTGTCATTATATAATAATCTTTTAACTTAGTTTCTTAATGATGAAGTAACTTAAAATTTGCTGATGGGGAAGAAGAAAAATATTGAAATTGTTTATATCATATATAACATATAACGATATGAATATGGGGAATATATATACTATCGAGCCTCTTTATATAATTATAGTTATTATCAATGAATATGAAATATGTGTCATTAATTAATAGTCTTTTAACTTAGTTTCTTAATGAAGAAGTAACCTAAAATTTGTTGACGGGGAAGAAGCAAAATATTGAAATTGTTTATATCATATATAACATATAACAATATGAATATGGGGAATAGATAAACTATCGAGCCTCTTTATATAACTTTAGTTATTATCAATGTATATGAAATATGTGTCCTTAATTAATAATCTTTTAACTTATTTTCTTAGTGATGAAGTAACCTATAATTTGGTGACGGGGAAGAAGCAAAATATTGAAATTATTTATAACATGTAACAATATAAATATGGGGAATAGATATACTATCGAGCCTCTTTATATAACTTTAGTTATTACCAATGTATAATATTTCATTAATTAATAGTCTTTTAACTTAGTTTCTTAGTGATGAAGTAACCTAAAATTTGGTGACCGGGAAGAAGCAAAATATTGAAATTGTTTATATCATATATAACATATAACAATATGAATATGGGGAATAAATATACTATCGAGCCTCTTTATATAACTTTAGTTATTATCAACGTATATGAAATATGTGTCCTTAATTAATAGTCTTTTAACTTCGTTTCTTAGTGATGAAGTAACCTAAAATTTGGTGAGGGGGAAGAAGCAAAATATTGATATTGTTTATAACATATAACAATATAAATATGGGGAATAGATATACTATTGAGCCTCTTTATATAACTTTAGTTATTACCAATGTATAATGTTTCATTAATTAATATTCTTTTAACTTAGTTTCTTAGTGATGAAGTAACTTAAAATTTGGTGTCGGGGAAGAAGCAAAATATTGAAATTGTTTATATCATATATAACATATAACAATATAAATATGGGGAATAGATATACTATCGAGCCTCTTTATATAACTTTAGTTATTCCCAATGCATATGAAATATGTGTCCTTAATTAATAGTCTTTTATCTTAGTTTCTTAGTGATTAATTAACCTAAAATTTTGTGACGGGAAAAAAGAAAAATATTGAAATTGTTTATAATATATATAACATATAACAATATGATTATTGGGAATAAATATACTATCGAGCCTCTTTATATAATTTTAATTATTACCAATGTATATGAAATATGTGACATTAAATAATAGTCGTTTAACTTAGCTTCTTAATGAAGAAGTAACCTAAAATTTGCTGATGGGAAACAAGAAAAATATTGAAATTGTTTATATCATATATAACATATTACAATATGAATATGGGGAATAGATATACTATCGAGACTCATTATGTAATTTTAATTATTACCAATGTATATGAAATATGTGTCATTATATAATAATCTTTTAACTTAGTTTCTTAATGATGAAGTAACTTAAAATTTGTTGATGGGGAAGAAGAAAAATATTGAAATTGTTTATATCATATATAACATATAAGGATATGAATATGGGGAATATATATACTATCGAGCCTCTTTATATAATTGTAGTTATTATCAATGTATATGAAATATGTGTCATTAATTAATAGTCTTTTAACTTAGTTTCTTAATGATGAAGTAACCTAAAATTTGTTGACGGGGAAGAAGCAAAATATTGAAATTGTTTATATCATATATAACATATAACAATATGAATATGGGGAATAGATATACTATCGAGCCTCTTTATATAACTTTAGTTATTATCAATGTATATGAAATATGTGTCCTTAATTAATAGTCTTTTAACTTAGTTTCTTAGTGATGAAGTAACCTAAAATTTGATGACGGGGATGAACCAAAATATTGAAATTGTTTATATCATATATAACATATAACAATATGAATATGGGGAATAGATATACTATCGAGTCTCTTGATATAATTGTAGTTATTATCAACGTATATGAAATATGTGTCCTTAATTAATAGTCTTTTATCTTAGTTTCTTAGTGATTAAGTAACCTAAAATTTGGTGACGGGAAAAAAGAAAAATATTGAAATTGTTTATATCATATATAACATATAACAATATGATTATTGGGAATAAATATACTATCGAGCCTCTTTATATAATTTTAATTATTACCAATGTATATGAAATATGTGACATTAAATAATAGTCGTTTAACTTAGCTTCTTAATGAAGAAGTAACCTAAAATTTGCTGATGGGGAAGAAGAAAAATATTGAAATTGTTTTTATCATATATAACATATTACAATATGAATATGGGGAATAGATATACTATCGAGCCTCATTATGTAATTTTAATTATTACCAATGTATATGAAATATGTGTCATTATATAATAATCTTTTAACTTAGTTTCTTAATGATGAAGTAACTTAAAATTTGCTGATGGGGAAGAAGAAAAATATTGAAATTGTTTATATCATATATAACATATAACGATATGAATATGGGGAATATATATACTATCGAGCCTCTTTATATAATTGTAGTTATTATCAATGTATATGAAATATGTGTCATTAATTAATAGTCTTTTAACTTAGTTTCTTAATGATGAAGTAACCTAAAATTTGTTGACGGGGAAGAAGCAAAATATTGAAATTGTTTATATCATATATAACATATAACAATATGAATATGGGGAATAGATATACTATCGAGCCTCTTTATATAACTTTAGTTATTATCAATGTATATGAAATATGTGTCCTTAATTAATAGTCTTTTAACTTATTTTCTTAGTGATGAAGTAACCTAAAATTTGGTGACGGGGAAGAAGCAAAATATTGAAATTATTTATAACATGTAACAATATAAATATGGGGAATAGATATACTATCGAGCCTCTTTATATAAATTTAGTTATTACCAATGTATAATGTTTCATTAATTAATAGTCTTTTAACTTAGTTTCTTAGTGATGAAGTATCCTAAAATTTGGTGACGGGGAAGAAGCAAAATATTGAAATTGTTTATATCATATATAACATATAACAATATGAATATGGGGAATAAATATACTATCGAGCCTCTTTATATAAATTTAGTTATTATCAACGTATATGAAATATGTGTCCTTAATTAATAGTCTTTTATCTTAGTTTCTTAGTGATGAAGTAACCTAAAATTTGGTGACGGGGAAGATGCAAAATATTGAAATTGTTTATAACATATAACAATATAAATATGGGGAATGGATATACTATTGAGCCTCTTTATATAACTTTAGTTATTACCAATTTATAATGTTTCATTAATTAATAGTCTTTTAACTTAGTTTCTTAGTGATGAAGTAACCTAAAATTTGGTGACGGGGAAGAAGCAAAATATTGAAATTGTTTATAACATATAACAATATAAATATGGGGAATAGATATACTATTGAGCCTCTTTATATAACTTTAGTTATTACCAATGTATAATGTTTCATTAATTAATAGTCTTTTAACTTAGTTTCTTAGTGATGAAGTAACTTAAAATTTGGTGACGGAGAAGAAGCAAAATATTGAAATTATTTATATCATATATAACATATAACAATATAAATATGGGGAATAGATATACTATCGAGCCTCTTTATATAACTTTAGTTATTCCCAAGGCATATGAAATATGTGTCCTTAATTAATAGTCTTTTATCTTAGTTTCTTAGTGATTAATTAACCTAAAATTTGGTGACGGGAAAAAAGAAAAATATTGAAATTGTTTCTAATATATATAACATATAACAATATGATTATTGGGAATAAATATACTATCGAGCCTCTTTATATAATTTTAATTATTACCAATGTATATGAAATATGTGACATTAAATAATAGTCGTTTAACTTAGCTTCTTAATGAAGAAGTAACCTAAAATTTGCTGATGGGGAAGAAGAAAAATATTGAAATTGTTTATATCATATATAACATATTACAATATGAATATGGGGAATAGATATACTATCGAGCCTCATTATGTAATTTTAATTATTACCAATGTATATGAAATATGTGTCATTATATAATAATCTTTTAACTTAGTTTCTTAATGATGAAGTAACTTAAAATTTGTTGATGGGGAAGACGAAAAATATTGAAATTGTTTATATCATATATAACATATAACGATATGAATATGGGGAATATATATACTATCGAGCCTCTTTATATAATTGTAGTTATTATCAATGTATATGAAATATGTGTCATTAATTAATAATCTTTTAACTTAGTTTCTTAATGATGAAGTAACCTAAAATTTGTTGACGGGGAAGAAGCAAAATATTGAAATTGTTTATATCATATATAACATATAACAATATGAATATGGGGAATAGATATACTATCGAGCCTCTTTATATAACTTTAGTTATTATCAATGTATATGAAATATGTGTCCTTAATTAATAGTCTTTTAACTTAGTTTTTTAGTGATGAAGTAACCTAAAATATGGTGACGGGAAAAATGAAAAATATTGAAATTGTTTATATCATATATAACATATAACAATATGAATATTGGGAATAAATATACTATCGAGCCTCTTTATATAATTTTAATTATTACCAATGTATATGAAATATGTGACATTAAATAATAGTCGTTTAACTTAGCTTCTTAATGAAGAAGTAACCTAAAATTTGCTGACGGGGAAGAAGAAAAATATTGAAATTGTTTATGTCATATATAACATATTACAATATGAATATGGGGAATAGATATACTATCGAGCCTCATTATGTAATTTTAATTATTACCAATGTATATGAAATATGTGTCATTACATAATAGTCTTTTAACTTAGTTTCTTAATGATGAAGTAACTTAAAATTGGTGATGGGGAAGAAGAAAAATATTGAAATTGTTTATATCATATATAACATATAACAATATGAATATGGGGAATAGATATAGTATCGAGTCTCTTTATATAATTGTAGTTATTATCAATGTATATGAAATATGTATCATTAATTAATAGGCTTTTAACTTAGTATCTTAATGATGAAGTAACCTAAAATTTGTTGACGGGGAAGAAGCAAAATATTGAAATTGTTTATATCATATATAATATATAACAATATGAATATGGGGAATAGATATACTATCGAGTCTCTTTATATAACTTTAGTTATTATCAATGTATATGAAATATGTGTCCTTAATTAATAGTCTTTTAACTTAGTTTCTTAGTGATGAAGTAACCTAAAATATGGTGACGGGGAAGAAGCAAAATATTGAAATTATTTATAACATGTAACAATATAAATATGGGGAATAGATATACTATCGATCCTCTTTATATAACTTTAGTTATTACCAATGTATAAGGGATCATTAATTAATAGTCTTTTAACTTAGTTTCTTAGTGATGAAGTAACCTAAAATTTGGTGACGGGGAAGAAGCAAAATATTGAAATTGTTTATATCATATATAACATATAACGATATGAATATGGGGAATAGATATAGTATCGAGCCTCTTTATATAATTGTAGTTATTATCAATGTATATGAAATATGTGTCATTAATTAATAGGCTTTTAACTTAGTATCTTAATGATGAAGTAACCTAAAACTTGTTGACAGGGAAGAAGCAAAATATTGAAATTGTTTATATCATATATAACATATAACAATATGAATATGGGGAATAGATATACTATCGAACCTCTTTATATAACTTTAGTTATTATCAATGTATATGAAATATGTGTCCTTAATTAATAGTCTTTTAACTTAGTTTCTTAGTGATGAAGTAACCTAAAATATGGTGACGGGGAAGAAGCAAAATATTGAAATTATTTATAAAATATAACAATATAAATATGGGGAATAGATATACTATCGATCCTCTTTATATAACTTTAGTTATTACCAATGTATAAGGTTTCATTAATTAATAGTCTTTTAACTTAGTTTCTTAGTGATGAAGTAACCTAAAATTTGGTGACGGGGAAGAAGCAAAATATTGAAATTGTTTATATCATATATAACATATAACAATATAAATATGGGGAATAGATATACTATCGAGCCTCTTTATATAACTTTAGTTATTATCAACGTATATGAAATATGTGTCCTTAATTAATAGTCTTTTATCTTAGTTTCTCTATGATTAAGTAACCTAAAATTTGGTGACGGGAAAAAAGAAAAATATTGAAATTGTTTATATCATATATAACATATAACAATATGATTATTGGGAATAAATATACTATCGAGCCTCTTTATATTATTTTAATTATTACCAATGTATATGAAATATGTGACATTAAATAATAGTCGTTTAACTTAGCTTCTTAATAAAGAAGTTACCTAAAATTTGCTGATGGGGAAGAAGAAAAATATTGAAATTGTTTATATCATATATAACATATAACGATATGAATCTAGGGAATAGATATACTATCGAGCCTCTTTATATAATTGTAGTTATTATCAATATATATGAAATATGTGTCATTAATTAATAGTCTTTTAACTTAGTTTCTTAATGATTAAGTAACCTAAAATTTGTTGACGGGGAAGAAGCAAAATATTGAAATAGTTTATATCATGTATAACATATAACAATATGAATACGGGGAATAGATATACTATCGAGCCTCTTTAAATAATTGTAGTTATTATCAATGTATATGAAATATAATAGTCTTTTATCTTAGTTTCTTAGTGAAGAAGTAACCTAAAATTTGGTGACAGGGAAGAAGCAAAATATTGAAATTGATTATATAATATATAACATATAACAATATGAATATATGGAATACATATACTATCGAGCCTCTTTATATAATTGTAGTTATTATCAACCTATATGAAATATGTGCCACTAAATAATAGTCGTTTAACTTAGCTTCTTAATGAAGAAGTAACCTAAAATTTGCTTATGGGGAAGAAGAAAAATATTGAAATTGTTTATATCATATATAACATATTACAATATGAATATGGGGAATAGATATACTATCAAGCCTCATTATGTAAATTTAATTATTACCAATGTATATGAAATATGTGTCATTATATAATAATCTTTTAACTTAGTTTCTTAATGATGAAGTAACTTAAAATTTGCTGATGGGGAAGAAGAAAAATATTATAATTGTTTATATCATATACAACATATAACGATATGAATATGGGGAATAGATATACTATCAAGCCTCTTTATATAATTGTAGTTATTATCAACCTATATGAAATATGTGCCACTAAATAATAGTCTTTTAACTTAGTTTCTTAATGATGAAGTAACTTAAAATTTGCTGATGGGAAAGAAGAAAAATATTGAAATTGTTTATATCATATATAACATATAACAATATGAATATGGAGAATAGATATACTATCGAACCTCTTTATATAATTTTAATTATTATCAATGTATATGAAATATGTGTCATTAATTAATAGTCTTTTATCTTAGTTTCTTAATGATGAAGTAACCTAAAATTTACTGATGCGGATGAAGAAAAATATTGAAATTGTTTTTATCATATATAACATATAACAATATAAATATGGGGAATAGATATACTACCGAGCCTCGTTATATAATTTTAATTATTACCAATGCATATGAAATATGTGTCATTAAGTAATAGTCTTTTAACTTAGTTTCTTAATGATGAATTAACCTATATTTGCTGATGGGGTAGAAGAAAAATATTGAAATTGTTTATATCATATATAACATATAACAATATGAATATGGGGAATAGATATACTATCGAGCCTCTTTATATAACTGTAGTTATTATCAATGTATATGAAATATGCGTCATTAATTAATAGTCTTTTAACTTAGTTTCTTAGTGATGAAGTAACCTAAAATTTGTTGACGGGGAAGAAGCAAAATATTGAAATCTTTTATATCATATATAACATATAACAATATGAATATGGGGAATAGATATAATATCGAGCCTCTTTATATAACTTTAGTTATTATCAATGTATATGAAATATGTGTCCTTAATTAATAGTCTTTTAACTTAGATTCTTAGTGATGAAGTAACCTAAAATTTGGTGACGGGAAGAAGCAAAATATTAAAATTGTTTATATCATATATAACATATAACAATATAAATATGGAGAATATATATACTATCGAGCCTCTTTATATAACATTAGTTATTACCAAAGTATATGAAATATGTGTCATCAATTAATAGCCTTTTAACTATTTTTCTTAGTGAAAAAGTAACCTAAAATTTGGTGACGTGGAAGAAGCAAAATATTGAAATTGTTTATATCATATATAACATATAACAATATGAATATGAAGAATAGATATACTATCGAGCCTCTTGATATAATTGTAGTTATTATCAATGTATATGAAATATGTGTCCTTAATTAAAAGTCTTTTATCTTAGTTTCTTAGTGATGAAGTAACCTAAAGTTTGTTGATGGGGAAGAAGAAAAATATTGAAATTGTTTATATCATATATAACATATAACAATGAATATGGGGAATAGATATACTATCGAGCCTTGTTATATAATTTTAATTATTACGAATGTATATGAAATATGTGTCATTAAGTAATAGTCTTTTAACTTAGTTTCTTAATGATGAAGTAACCTAAAATTTGATGATGGGGAAGAAGAAAAATATTGAAATTGTTTATATCATATATAACATATAACAATATGAATATGTGGAATAGATATACTATCGAGACTCTTTATATAATTGTAGTTATTATCAATGTATATGAAATATGTGTCATTAATTAATAGTCTTTTATCTAATTTCTTAGTGATGAAGTAATCGAAAATTTGTTGATGGGGAAGAAGAAAAATATTGAAATTATTTATATCATATATAACATATAACAATATGAATATGGGGAATAGATATACTATTGAGCCTCGTTATATAATTTTAATTATTACCAATGTATATGAAATATGTGTCATTAAGTAATAGTCTTTTAACTTAGTTTCTTAATGATGAAGTAACCTAAAATTTACTGATGGGGAAGAAGAAAATATTGAAATTGTTCATATCATATATAACATATAACAAATGGAATATGTGGAATATGAAATATAATAGTATTTTATCTTAGTTTCTTAGTGAAGAAGAAACCTAAAATTTGGTGACGAGGAAGAAGCAAAATATTGAAATTGTTTATATCATATATAACATATAATAATATGAATATGGGGACTAGATATATTATCAATGTATATGAAATATGTGTCATTAATTAATAGTCTTTTATCTTAGTTTCTTAGTGATGAAGTAACCTAAAATTTGCTGATGGGGAAGAAGAAAAATATTGAAATTATTTATATCATATATAACATATAACAATATGAATATGGGGAATAGATATACTATCGAGCCTCGTTATATAATTTTAATTATTACCAATGTAATTGAAATATGTGTCATTAAGTAATAGTCTTATAACTTGGTTTCTTAATGATGAAGTAACCTTAATTTTGCTGATGGGGAATAAGAAAAATATTGAAATTGTGTATATCATATATAACATATAACAATATGAATATGTGGAATAGATACACTATCGAGCCTCTTTATATAATTGTAGTTATTATCAATGTATATGAAATATGTGTCATTAATTAATAGTCTTTTAACTTAGTTTCTTAGTGATGAAATAACCTAAAATTTGGTGACGGGGAAGAAGCAAAATATTGAAATTATTTATATCATATATAACATATAACAATATGAATATGGGGAATAGATATACTATCGAGCCTCATTATATGATTTTAATTATTATCAATGTATATGAAATATGCGTCATTAAGTAATAGTCTTTTAACTTAGTTTTGTTAGTGATGAAGTAACCTAAAATTTGGTGACGAGGAAGAAGCAAAATATTGAAATTGTTTATCTCATATATAACATATAACAATATAAATATGGCGGATAGATATACTATCGAGCCTCTTTATATAACTTTAGTTATTACCAATGTATATGAAATATGTGTCATCAATTAATAGTCTTTTAACTATTTTTCTTTGTGAAAAAGTAACCTAAAATTTGGTGAAGGGGAGAAGGCAAAATATTGAAATTGTTTATATCATATATAAAATATAACAATATGAATATGGGGAATATATATACTATCGAGCTTCTTTATATAACATTAGTTATTAACAAAATATATGAAATATGTGTCATCAATTAATAGTCTTTTAACTATTTTTCTTAGTGAAAAAGTAACCTAAAATTTGGTGACGGGGAAGAAGCAAAATATTGAAATTGTTTATATCATATATAACATATAACAATATGAATATGGGAAATAGATATACTACCAAGCCTCTTGATATAAGTGTATTTATTAGCAATGTATATGAAATTTGTGTCCTTAATTAATAGTCTTTTATCTTAGTTTCTTAGTGATAAAGTAACTTAAAATTTGGTGACAGAGAAGAAGCAAAAAATTGAAATTGTTTATATCATATATACATATAACAATATGTATATTGGGAATAAATATAGTATCGAGCCTCTTTATATAATTTTAATTATTACCAATGTATATAAATTATGTGTCATTAAATAATAGTCATTTAACTTAGTTTCTTAATGATGAAGTAACATAAAGTTTTTTGATGGGGAAGAAGAAAAATATTGAAATTGTTTATATCATATATAACATATAACAATATGAATATGTGGGATAGATATACTATTGAGACTCGTTATATAATTTTAATTATTACCAATGTATATGAAATATGTGTCATTAAGTAATAGTCTTTTAACTTAGTTTCTTAATGATGAAGTAACCTAAAATTTGACGATGGGGAAGAAGAAAAATATTGAAATTGTTCATATCATATATAGCATATAACAAATGGAATAAGAAATATAATAGTATTTTATCTTAGTTTCTTAGTGAAGAAGAAACCTAAAATTTGGTGACGGGGAAGAAGCAAAATATTGAAATTGTTTATATCATATATAACATATAATAATATGAATATGGGGACTAGATATATTATCGAGCCTCTTTATATAATTGTAGTTATCATCAATGTATATGAAACATGTATCATTAATTAATAGTCTTTTATCTTAGTTTCTTAGTGATGAAGTAACCTAAAATTTGCTGATGGGGAAGAAGAAAAATATTGAAATTATTTATATCATATATAACATATAACAATATGAATATGGGTAATAGATATACTATCGAGCCTCGTTATATAATTTTAATTATTACCAATTGTTGTACCCCAAAATTTGCCCTCCCATATTTCCCAAAACATTTCAAGAAAAATTCACAAGTCCAACCCGGCGCGTCATATTCAGGTGTTCTTTCACCAAGATATCTCTGATAACGTATGCTCAAATTCAGAAGGTATCCGACTGTATGAGTTTTCTCGAAGAAATATGGTGAAAAAAGTGTGCTGAAAGTGCAGTTTTTACGCGCTAAAAAATTCATAACTTGAAGATCGTGGCTCGTTTTGAACCCGTTCCGGTGGCCAAAATTCCGTCTTGACATTATCTACGTTTTCATCTCTCACGGCTGGAAGCCAATTTCGATCAGAAAGTCTTCAAAAATGTGGATTTATCAAGTATTTTCGTACAGAAAATTTGTGACAGAAGTTTATTTGCGTCATGTTCAGAAAATCATAACTTGGTTGATTTTCATCGTATCGAGCTGGTTCTGGCGCCAAAATTTCACAAATTGAGTTATCTACATTTTCACAGAAGGTATTGAGTTCAAACGGTATCCAAAAGGCCTTAGTTTTTTGCTCAGAGTCCGTGACACGCTGAAAATCCTGAATGCTGAATATTATTTCATTTGAGCCGAAACTTCGAAAATTCATAACTCGATCAATTTTTATCGAATTGGGCTCATATTTTTACACAAGGTCACTGACACATAGATCTACAACTTTGCTTCAAAAGTCGAGACCGGATTATGCTCCGATCAATACCAGTTTTTTATTGAAGAACGTGTCAGAGTCGACACTAGAGCCCAAAATAAGTTTGTCTGAGCTGAAACTTCAAAAATTCATAACTAATTCACTGTTTATCCGATTGAGCCGATTTTCGGACAGGAGTTAGTTCTCGATATCGGCTACATTTTGTTTTCACATTTCAACTTCAAAAATTGCACTTAAGTCCCTGCGATTTAGTCTGGAAAGTGACGAACTCAAGTGAACATTGGAGGCCCAATTGCACATTCAAAGCCCATTTTCTTTACCCTAATTTCCATTATATAATCACCTTCTTTTCACACAAACTAGAGAGGAGAAAAAAGAGAAAAAAAATCTTTGCCACAACACTGTCAGAATATCAAATTCTTTCAAGAACCCTAAAACCTTGAAATCCTTATTACAAATCCCTCTCTCACTACAAACAAGCCATCCCAGTTACAAACCAACATCTCACTACAAACAAGCCATCTCAGTTACAAACCAACACCTCACTACTTCTTCAGTAAGAGTAAGGCTGGCTTGATCTCCATGATCAAAAGGGCATAAAAGCATTCATGTCACTAATTTTCCAGTAAGGGTAAGATTGATTTGATCTCCATGATCAAAAGGGTATAATCATTCATACATGCCATATTGTGCCTAAACATTAAATTTCTTCATATATTGGCTTTATTTGCATTTTATGATTTTATTTAATGTGTTCATGAGATTCAACACTGCAGATTTTAGACAGGATCCCATGCAGGTTCATTAAGGAACGTTGAGGCCAGAACACAAATGGCCAAAAGCCAAATGACCAAAACAGAACAGCTTACACATGACACCAATACATGGCGAGACAGACATCCTGAGAAGGTTAAGGAACGTTGTGGCCAGAACACAAATGGCCAAAAGCCAGAACACAAATGGCCAAAAGCCAAAACACAAATGGCCAAAACAAAACAGTTTACACATGACGCCAACAGCTGTTTCACCCCTCCAATCAGGCCCGTATACTCCTAAACTTTCTCTCTATTTGTATTATGTTCCTTTAATTAATTAATCGTTATTCTTTTTATTAATCACTAACCAATTAACATTTTTTCCTAATAAAATCAAAAACACAAAAAAATATATTTTATTTATTAAAATTAAATTCATCACTTTATTTTTGTAAATAAATATTAATTCAATTAATTTAGTTTAATTAGGAAATAACTTTAATATATTTTGCAATAATTAAAATTAATTTAGATGATTAGGTTTTTATTAACTTTGATCAAATTTATTTTTATTTCCTTAAATATCAAAAACTCCAAAAATATTTTAATTAATTAATTAGTTTATTAATTTAATTGGTAACTTAATTTAATTTCTTTTAATCCAAAAATAACCAAAAAACCACTTTCTTTCAAAAAAGGGTCAAAACCCCAAAAAACTCGCATCCGATTTAATTTCCCGCACGCGATCCATTTTATCATATTATTATATCTGTTTCCCGGTTTGTAATAGATAATTAGGACTTTAATTATTTATCGCTTTATTTTACTTTCCGCAATTTAAATTAAAGGGTTTGTTTTTGGCGATGTAAATACCCGACGCCTTGTAATAGCGTAGATTCACTTTCCGCAATTTATTTCTCGTAAATTATTTAACTGTTAAATTGCATGAAAGAATGTATGATAATTAAAAACAACCCGTAGCTCACCATAACATGTGCAAAGATAACTTAACTGAATCCTGACACACTCGCACATGCCACTCCTAGGGTACGCCTCACTGGTTGCCTCGAGGTGGTCGTCAAGTATAGGGTGTTTTAAAGGTCGCCCTCCTGTCTAAAGATCCAGTTGCCTCGAAATGGTTGCCTCGGATAAAAAAGGATCTAAGACATTAGGGTTACCGCTAAGGTGTCATACTATTGCTTTGGTGACCACATGTCCCATAATCGAATTGACCCGAAAAAACTCCAACGACGGTGCTACCTACTTCTCAATAGTGGGATAGTACTGTCTAAAGGACTCTTACACAGCTTAATTCCTTAGAGTAGGTAGATTTCTCCTGGGTACTTGCTCTTTCAAAACAAAAAAAACAACTTTTCGCACTTACACTTTCAAAAAGTTTTCAAACAAACACTTCATACACTCTTGAGGACTGATACAAGAGTTACCTAGAAGTTTTCAAAACGAAACTTTTTCAAAACCCACGAACACTTGAAAAGCAAACAATTTTTGAAAACATAGTGAGCAAGTACCTAAGAGCCCGTGGATAACCACGGATAGAAAGGGTGCTAATACCTTCCCTTTCTATAAAACTACCTCACGAACCGAGAGACATCTCAAAAACGGAATTTTGCTGTGATTTTGTCCTTTCCATATTGGAGAACATAAAAGACAGTGGCGACTCTTGCTTACCGCGACATTTCGCGAACCAGCTTAAAAAACAGTCAGTTCTATTTCCACCGATCACAGAATTGGCGACTCTGCTGGGGATATTGATGAGTGAGGTGTACCTTAGGATTAGACCACTCTTATGTTTTCAATTGTATGCCTTGTTTGATTTATGTTTGTGGGCTTGCATCGGAGTTTCATAGATCCTAATCCGGATTTGGGGAATACCCTTTTAGGTAGCATAAGCTGTGAGGGACCTGTCCGGCGTAGACCGGCACAGGTGAAGCAGTGGCTACGTTGGTGTGACACCTTGGTCTGTACCGATATCCCTTGTGTTGCAACAAGGAGAATATGGGTCTTCTGAGGAGTCGTTAAGCACCAACCGACCTTAGAACCCTAAAATGACCCAACTTGGCCATAGAACAGTAGCAGTATGCTACACCCATTGAGGCTAAACTCTCGCGATGGTTCTGGCCGCAAGAAAAGATTGCGATGCTGGAGTTATGACCGATTGAGGGTAGTCAGTGATATTGGGATCCCCTAGAACCCGGTTACTTTTGATAGGACAGGTCTTAACCAACGAAACTTCAAGAGGGTAGTACCTAGACCTCATGCTGGCCTAAACTCTAAGGGCTCTTTTGTGTGACTTGTGTGCCTTCGTACTTGAACTACTTGCATACTTGTTATCTAACAACACGAGTTCCTTGCAGGTTTTGTTTACAGTCCTTAATCTGGACTCATAACAGGGTTTACCTACATTACTCCATGCATAGCATGCCATCATACCATTGCATGCATCCTGCATAAAGACTAACCCATTTCAAGGATCTCAAGGGCTTATGATGCAGGTCATGATGAACCAACTGTCCAGCAAGGGGCAAAGGGGATTTATTTTCCTCTAGCCAAGGTTGTCAGGGGCTATGACCCACTCGATATGGTGAGCCTTGACTCTTGAAGAAGGACTCTCAACAACACGAAGTTCCTTCAATCAAGATACCAGATTCCAATGCTAACAATTTTCTTGTTTACCCCGCGAGATCCTTGAAAACATTGCATGCATATCATACATATCATTGCATTACAGGTACCCTTTTGACAGGTCACTTATCTTCTTCGCTGTTTATTTCAGCAATCATCATGAATCCTGAATCACCCAATGAACAAGCCATCAAGGCCCTCCAGGCCCAGAATGCCCAGTTCCAGGAGTTGGTTATGAGCCTAGCCTAGGGTCAACAGGAATTGAAGACTCTGCTTATGAGGAAGAAGAAGAAGAGGACTGTGTTGTTCAACCCTAGACGCAAATCTGGGAATGGATCACAAAACGAAGCTGAGCTGACTACCCCGTCTGTTGGGAAAGACAGTCCCCAAGAGAGGGAGGTTCCTAGTCCAGTGGTCTCCGACAACGAGACCGATTAAAATGATGAACAGTACCCTCCAGCTGAGGACAGGTACAAACAGCTAGAAGACCGTCTAAGTGCTATGGAGATACAGAAAGTGCCCGGCCTGGATTTCGAAGATCTAGGTTTATCCTCTGGGGTGGTGATCCCTCACAAATTCAAAGCACCTGCTTTTGCAAAATACGACTGGGCATCCTGTCCTAAGCTGCATCTCAGATCATATGTGAGGAAGATCCAACCGTATACCGTTGACAAGAATCTATGGATCCATTTCTTCCAGGAAAGTCTTTCAGGGACTCAACTCGAATGGTTCTTTCAGCTAGATGGAGCCAGTATTCGTAACTGGGAGGACTTGGCTACTGCATTCTACAAGCAGTATCAGTACAATTCTGACCTTGCTCCTACGCGTACCCAACTCCAGGGTATGTCACTAGGGACGGGTGAAGGATTCAAGGAATATGCAAAAAAGTGGAGAGATCGTGCTGGAAGGGTGCAACCACCTCTGACCGACCGTGAGCTCGTTGATATGTTCCTGGGGACCCTGTCTGGTCCGTTCTTCCACCATCTGATTGGTAATTCTTCTGCTGGGTTTACAGACCTGATTTTGACCGGGGAGAGGATTGAAGCGGGTATCAAAGTTGGAAAGATTCAAGAAGCTGCACCTTCTGATGCTCATAAAAATCCTTACCATGGGAAAAAGGAGTCTGTGATCGGTGGATCTGGAACTGACTGTTTAACGCTGGTTCGCGAAATGTCGCGGAAGCAAGAGTCGCCACCGTCTTTTATTTTCTCCAAATGGAAAGGACAAAAGCACAGAAAAATTCCTTAAAGAGATTGCTCTCGGTTCGGGAGGTAGATTATAGAAAGGGAAGGTGTTAGCACCCTTTCTATCCATGGTTATCCATGGGCTCTTAGATACTTGCTCATTGTGTTTTCAAAAATATTTGTTTGCTTTTCAATGTGGGTTTAAAAAAGATTCTTTGAAAAATTTCAGATCGACTCATACGTCAGAGTGTTTGAAAAGTTTGTTTTGAAAGCTTTTGAAAAGTGTCAGTGTGAAAAGTCTTTTTGAGTTGTTTGGAAATTAGAGCAAGTATCCTTGAGAACCTACCTACCCTAAGGAATTCGTCTGTGTAAATGTCCTTAAAAGTAGTGCCATCCCACCATTGAGAGGTAGGTAGCACCACCGTTGGAGGTATTCGGGTCAATTCGATTTTAGGGACATGGTGATCACCAGAGCAATGGGAAGACACCTTAGAAGCTACCCTCATGCCAGGTTCCCGGATCATGAGGACTTACTAAGACGTCCTCTACTCGACGATCACCTTTCGAGGCAACAGTGAGGCGTACCCTAGGGGTGGTGTGTGCGAATTGTGTGTCATGTTTCAATTATTTATCTTGTCATGTTTGTCGTGTTCTACGCTTGATTTTAATTTGTCCATCCATTCTTGCATGCATATTTAACAGTTATAAAGTTTGCGAAAAATAAATCTAAGGCTATTACAAATGGCGCGGGTCCACATCGCCAAAATTAAACCGGACCCGATTTAGCGGAAAAATAAATAAAGCAAGTAAATAAAAGTGCGAAAAGTAAAGTTACATGGCTTTGGGAGATTTACATAATTATAATTAACGACATAAAATAAATGCGCAATTTAAAGGAATTAAACTAAACTAGGGCATTGGACCCTTTTGCAAACAATTAAAATTAATGAGTTAAAATTAAAAATTAAATAAAAGTGATATTTTTGTGTTTTTTAGATTTAATGAGAAAAAGGAATTAATTGAAATTAAATTAAACGGCAAACCCTAGTTCTAATGTTTTTTAAGTTTATTATGAAAGAATTAAATTAAAACCTAAATTAAACTCTAAATTAATTTATGTACATTTAATTATAAAAATAAAATAATAAATAAATAATATTGTGAAAAAAGGAAAGAATTAAAAAGATATAAAAAAAACTATCAATTAACCTAATTCTACATTTTTTGGATTTTTATTAAGAAGGAATTAAAATTAAAACCTAATTAAACTAAACAATTTACATTCTAATTTATTTATGAAAATAATTAAAATAAAAATTATATTTTTACTTGGGCATTTTTATTTTTATGATGTTTTTGTTATTTTGTAAAAAAAAGATATTTAATTAAATCAGAAAATAAATAAACAAATAAATAATTAAAAATAATAAAAGATAAAAGAAAATTAGAAAAGATAGAACCAGGGAGGGTTTTTTGTCCCATTATGGAGGTGTTGATTTGAAGAGCCTGGCCCAATTGGGCATGGAAGTTCGTTGACTTTTGGTGTAGCGTGTGGCAAGGTTGATCAGCATCTACCATACGCCTTGACCCTGAGCCCTTTGATGTATCTCCCAGGACGCGTGGGCATCTTGATCATGAGCGTGCATGGTACGCCTACGTTACTGAAGCGCATAGGAACTACTTTTGAAAAATAATATGGAACTTGTTCAGACCTGGGAATCGAACCCAGGTCAAGGACGTGAACAATCCCTTTGCTTGCCAATTGAGCTGAAACGCGCGTGTTAATATATTACAACGAACAAACAATAAAAAAGAAAACAAAGTGTTAGTGGATAGCTTGGCGCGAACTTTCAAACACGCCAATCGTTGTGTGACACGAGATCGTCTTCTTCCCCACCCTGTAAAACAAAGCAAATAGGCGACGGTTTTTATAGCGTTGCGTTAGGGGTGATTTAAGAAAATAGCGAATAGCTCCATTCTCAACATAAATTGGGCGCGATGGTATGGATCTTTTCGTCTCTAAGCACTGAGTTCAACCATGGTATTCAGAAGTCCTAATTTTTCTTCTACACAAAATCCCCAATTTCAGAAACCTGCAACCCTAATATTCAAACATGGCGAATTCGTATATATAGCACAAAAACACAATTGGACATATTGGTTAGCTTAGAAACATCATTACAAACAATAATCCATAAAGAAAAATGCAAAAGGATGCTTAATTCATGCTATGCGATTTGAGAATTTTTGAGGTACAGTTTGACTTAGGGGTACCAATTCAGGGGGTTTAAGTTGATGCTAATGATTGGAATGTGTCCAGCAATTGCCACTGAAGCTTTTGGAACAGGTTTTGAGGTTTGAATCGACCTCTAAGGCACTTTTCAGATTTGAGTTTTTTATGAAAAATTTCAAGAGTGCAATGGAGTTTGGGGCGCAGCTTGCAGTCTCTAGCCATTAGGTTTATGATTCTGAGTATGTATAGAGCATGCTAGGTCAACAAAACTACACAAAATCTCAAGCATTCATTGTTTTACATATTTGATTTTATGAAATCTTTTTTGAATCTTTTTTCATGGTTCTTGTGTCAATTAGGTTTCAATCAAGCCAAAACCTTCTATATTAGCATGTGCACGAAATCTCAAGTTCAAATCATACATAAAAAGATTTGTTTAGGTTAAGTTTATATTTTTCATGTATTAAAATGATTTAAATGAATATAAATTAATATAAATTCAAATAAGTAATTAAAAAATATGAAAATACTTCCCTTTGGGCCTAGTGGTCGTGCATAGGCTTGGCATGAAGAAACTTGGAAGAAAAATGGGCCCATTTGCATTTTTAGGCCTTTTGCATCAATGTTGACTTTTCAAAATTCCTAAAAATTTCCCAACTTCCACAAGGCATAACTTGGTCAATTTTTAAGCTTTTCACATGTTCTTGGACATTTTGGAAAGGTCTTTGAGTCCTTTAACCAATGCCTTTGGTCCCATGTCATTTTGATTTACCAATCTCAAGTTATGGCCTTTGACTTAAAGTCACTTTTTGTTGACTTTTGAAAATGACCTATAATGTTGAAATTGATAACTTTTTGTGGGAGCATTTCTTGGACTTAGAACATGAAGATGAATTGTAGGAAATGTCTTTCTCTTCAAAATGAGCTTTGGATGGAATTTTTCTGATAATCCATGTGAAAGTTATGCCCTGGTCAATTTCAGTTGACTTTTTCAGCTGTCCAAATATAGCAACTTTTGCATCTTTGATGATTTCTGAGCCAAATTTTGAGAATCATGATCAAGCATTGATCAAATGATGTTTGTGGCTTCAAAATGATATGTTGACCAAAAATTTGAACTTTTGACTGTCAAATGACCATTTTGCCCCTACAGTTGACTGTAGTGCAATCTAGGGTTTTGACTGTGCAATCTTGAGCTGAATGCCTTGAAACTTGACATGAGGATGCTTGACCATCTTTGTAAGCATATGAGACTTGATTGGGCCTTTGAAAAGTTCATTTGCTTGACCAGAACTCAAACCCTAGTTTTGACTGTCTAGGAGACAGTTGAGCTGCACAACCCTTGGGGAATTTTGTGACCTTGACTTGACAAATTTTGGAGAATATGGGAGGGCAAATTTTGGGGTACAACAGTTGCCCCTGTTCAATCTTCTTAGACCTGAGGATGCAGATTGGCTGACGTGCCTTTCGTAATCCGATGGTAAAAGATGATTGAACACTAAAGTGCCCAGAAATTTGCGCTCACATAGTGACGATGATGGGGGAATGGGCTTATAGATGCCATTTAGAGGTTGCTGGATAGGATGATGGGCTTATAGATGCCATCTGGATGTTGATCGCGTAGGAGATTCCTTAGCGATAACCTGCATACCTGCAAAAGAAAAATGAATACCTGACACGTTGCAGGAGCTGATTTCAGATGCTTGGTATAGATGTGTCCTGACTGGTTATAGGAGCTGAATTTGGAGCTTCAAACGCTGATGAATGAACCAGGGATGGTTACTACCTTAGTATGGATGGTAAGGGAACCTTGGGCGACTTTAACTTCAACAACGCTTGTTGAGAAAAATCTTGGGTGTCTTCTACTAGAATAAGAATCAGAGAGATCTTAGGGTCGATCTGACTGAACCAGAGAGGCCTTTGACTGGGTAAGAATCAGGAAAATCTTAGGGTCGATTTAACTGAACCGGACTAGGTCTTGAACTATCTTCAACTGGATAAGAATCAGGGAGATCTTAGGGTCGATCTGACTGAACCAGAGAGGCCTTAGACTGGGTAAGAATCAGGAAAATCTTAGGGTTGATTTAACTGAACCGGTCTAGGTCTTGAAATATCTTCAACTGGATAAGCATCAGGGAGATCTTAGGGTCGATCTGACTGAACCAAGAGAAGGCCTTTGACTGGATAAGCATCAGGAAAATCTTAGGGTCGATTTAACTGAACCGGTCTAGGTCTTGAAATATCTTTAACTGGATAAGCATCAGGGGGATCTTAGGGTCGATCTGACTGAACCAGAGAAGGCCTTTGACAGGATAAGCATCAGGAAAATCTTAGGGTCGATTTAACTGAACCGGTCTAGGTTTTGAAAGATGATTGAGAATTTAGCTGATTCTTTCCTGAAAGGTAAAGGTCAGACATATGCGATGCATGATATGGGTCAAGCAATGATGTTCTCCACGTAAAGGAGACTTGTATGATGCAGTGCGTTATGCATGCTATGATGATGTATGTGAAGTTTTATATATGTTTTCGTCTAGGAAAGTGAATCCTTGACGGGTGCCGGGAAGTCATATCCTGGGCTGATGTTGAAGAATAAATTTTGCTTCCGCTGGGGATGATAACTGCAAGAATACCGGTGGGAGAAGATGACTCCGTTGCGGAATAAACTTGGCAGATGAAGGATTCTGCGGGGAGAAAAGATACTCTAGCGACCATGCTGGGAAGCAATACTCTGTGGGGCTGGAGATGCTTTGCTGAATGTTGACAGTAGTTTGCTGAGGATATCTTTGCTGTTATCGGAAGTATGGAGGACTTCGCTGAGGTAAGAAGACTTTGTCGACGACGCTCTTTCCATGGCTTTTGGATGAGGATAACCCAGTTATATCCTGTTAAGGAAATAACTCTTTGAATAAAGCCGGACGACGCGTTCGTGTTCTGCGAGGGGGTAAGCTTCCAGAATCTACTGGGGATGAGCTTACTGCTTGGGGAGATATGGATTCCAACTTTCCTGGGGAAGCTGGATTGGACTCTTCTGGGGAGTTTTGATATGCTGGGGAGGTGACTCCTTTGAATGTTGAGATACCGCCGGGGAACAATCTTTAGGTCAAGACTGCCGGGGATACTTGTTAAGAATATATGCTGCTGGGGAGGTATTGAGATCTACGGGAGAATACTCAATTTCCTTGATATTTGACAATTTTGCTTGGAGAGACATGTATTGTTTTACTGAACCGCTCTCTGGGGAATTAAGATACACTTGGCCGTGTTCTTTAGCTGAACCTACCTTGGTACCTTGGAGAATAGAACAATTAGACTGCTCAGACAACTCTTTATTGCCCCTGTTTCCAGTGTCACCTGCAATTAATTCCTTTGTTTCGTATGCAAATATTCATGAGTTAGCAAATTATTGTCAATGCATACATCACAAATTGAACCTTGGACGTTCTTCGCAAAACAAAACAGAAAAAAGAAAAACACTTGGCACGTTTAACTGAAAAATATCTTTATATTGATTTTTGAATGGCCTGAATAGGCGTTTTGTGTACAAGAGGCTGACGTCCTAGTAAGAGGTACGCCGCCGATCAAAAGAGTTTATACAAGTTTTGTACAAAAGAAAATAAAACAGCTGTGTGAAAGATGAATGATCCACTGGGTTTCAACTCTGCTATTGCCTTTATAACTCCGAGCGTCTCATCACTTGATGACCTTGGTTGAAGGTGAAGCTGACTGATCGGTGCCGTTTGAGCTTGACGTAAATACCGGATTCTAGATGCAAAGTGATCAATGAGACATAGTTTTACGCTTTATCCCTTATTTTTGCCTGGACTGCCCTTTCGGGTTTTCAGTCCACCGGGATACCCATTTTTGCCCAAGCCGCCTTTTCAGGTTTTCGACTTGCCGGGTATACAGATTTTTTCATTTTCATCCCTACATTTTGCCCGAACCCTTTTGGTTCGACGGGAAGCCCTAATTTTTGCCTAGGCATGTCAGCCTAGCGGGTCTTTTTCATGCGTAGTATTTTTTAACTATGTCTGCATTGGCGGGGTGAGGAAGGTCGTCACCATCCATATTGGTTAATATCATTGCTCCTCCTGAGAACACATGCTTAACCACAAATGGCCCTTCATATGTAGGGGTCCATTTGCCCCTTGGATCACTCTGAGGAAGGATGATTCTCTTGATAACCAGATCCCCAACTTGATATTCCTGTGGTCTGACCTTTTTGTTAAATGCCCTGATCATTCGTTTCTGATACGTCTGACCATGACAGATAGCAGCCAGTTTCTTCTCGTCAATGAGGTTGAGTTGGTCAAGTCGTGTCTGGATCCAATCATCTTCGTTCAGATTTGCATCCTTCATTATCCGGAGAGAGGGAATTTGCACTTCGATCGGCAAGACTGCCTCCATGCCATAAACCAGAGAGAAGGGAGTTGCCCCGGTTGACGTCCTTGCTGAGGTACGATACCCATGCAGAGCGAACGGTAACATCTCGTGCCAGTCTTTGTAAGTTACTGTCATTTTTTGCACGATCTTCTTGATGTTTTTGTTAGCTGCTTCTACGGCCCCATTCATCTTCGGTCTGTAAGGAGAAGAATTGTGGTGCTGTATCTTGAACTGTTCGCAAAGCTCAGCAATCATCTTGTTGTTCAGATTGGTACCGTTGTCTGTAATAATCCGCTCAGGGACGCCGTATCGACAGATCAGATTGTGCCGAATGAACCGTGCCACAACAGTCTTGGTTACCGTAGCATAGGATGCTGCCTCAACCCACTTTGTGAAATAGTCAATCGCCACTAGGATGAAGCGATGTCCATTGGATGCCGTAGGTTTTATCTCGCCAATCATGTCTATGCCCCACATTGCAAACGGCCAAGGCGCCGTCAGAACATTCAGGGGAACCGGAGGAACATGCACCTTATCCGCATAGATCTGGCACTTGTGGCAGGTCCTAGAATGTTGGTAGCAATCAGCTTCCATTGTGGACCAGTAGTATCCTGCCCGTAGGATCTTTTTAGCCATAGTATGTCCACTGGAATGTGTACCAAAGGTCCCTTCATGTAGCTCTTCCATGATTCGTTCTGCTTCAGTTTTGTCCACACACCGCAGTAAGGTTGAATCATGGTTTCTCTTGTACAAGATGCCGTTGCTTAGGAAGAATTTTGCTGCGAACCTTCTCAGGAATTTCTTATCATTGATGGATGCACCTTCAGGGTATTCCTGAGCTTCCAGATATCTCTTCACTTCGTGGTACCAAGGCTTCTCAGTTACCAATTCAGTTTCGAGATCACAACAGTATGCCGGTTCGTCCAGTTTCCAGATGATGATCCGGGGAGCTTCATTATCCCATTTAACCTTGAACATTGAAGACATTGTAGCTAACGCGTCCGCTAACTGATTCTCTTCTCTTGGAAAGTGCTCGAAGGTTATCTCTGTAAAGTGGGGAATCAGGGTCAACACACATTCTCTGTAAGGAATCAAGTTTGGATGTTTCGTATCCCACTCTCCGTTGATCTGATTGATCACAAGAGCGGAATCTCCGAAGACACTTAGAAATTTGATCCTTAGGTCAATCGCAGCTTGAAGACCCATGATACACGCCTCATACTCCGCCATGTTGTTGGTACAGTTGAAACACAGCCGGGCAGTGAGTGGAGTATGAGTACCTTGAGGGGATATGATGATGGCGCCGATACCATTTCCCAAAGCATTGGAAGCTCCGTCAAAGTGCATAGACCATCGGGATCCTGGTTCAGGTCCTTCATCCGGTCCAGGTACTTCACAGTCAGTTACAATCATAATGCTTTCATCCGGAAACTCGAAGTTCATTGATTGATAGTCATCTACAGCTTGATGAGCTAAGTGGTCTGCCAATACACTCCCCTTGATGGCTTTCTGGGTTGTATACTGAATGTCGTATTCCGTCAAGATCATTTGCCATCTTGCAATTCTCCCAGACAGAGCAGGCTTTTCGAATATGTATTTTATCGGATCCATCTTTGAGATCAACAAGGTAGTGTGAGTCAGCATATACTGTCTCAGCCGGCGAGCAGCCCATACCAAAGCGCAGCAAGTTTTCTCAAGCAATGAGTATCGGGTCTCACAGTCGGTAAACTTTTTGCTAAGGTAATAAATGGCATGCTCTTTTCGGCCAGACTCGTCATGCTGCCCCAGCACACACCCCATTGAGTTGTCAAGTACTGTCAAGTATAGTATCAGAGGTCTCCCTTCAACCGGTGGCATAAGGATAGGTGGTTCTTGGAGATACTCTTTGATTTTGTCAAAAGCAACCTGACATTCATCGTTCCAACGCACTACCTGATCTTTCTTCAGTAGCTTGAAGATTGGCTCACAGGTAGCAGTCAGGTGAGAGATGAATCGAGCAATGTAATTCAGGCATCCTAAAAAGCCTCTGACCTCCTTCTCTGTCTTAGGAACTGGCATCTCTTGAATAGCTTTGACCTTAGCAGGGTCCACTTGAATACCTTTATCGCTGACCACGAAGCCTAGCAACTTCCCCGATCTTACCCCGAAGGTGCACTTGTTCGGGTTCAATCTCAGCTTGTATAGTTTCAACCGGTCAAATAACTTCTGTAGATGATCCAGATGCTCTTCCTCAGTCTGGGACCTAGCGATCATGTCGTCCACATACACTTCGATTTCGTGATGGATCATATCATGAAATAAGGCAACCATGGCACGTTGGTAGGTTGCCCCAGCATTCTTTAATCCGAACGGCATGACCTTGTAACAGAAGGTGCCCCACTGAGTAACAAACGTAGTCTTTTCCATGTCTTCAGGTGCCATCTTGATCTGATTGTAGCCTGAAAAGCCATCCATGAAAGAGAATACCTTGTGCTGAGCTGTATTATCAACAAGGACATCAATGTGAGGTAAGGGGAAGTCATCCTTGGGGCTGGCCCTGTTCAGATCCCTGTAATCGACACACATTCTGACCTTGCCTTCCTTTTTAGGTACCGGCACCACATTAGCAACCCACTGAGGGTAAGAAGTCACTGCAAGGAACCCGGCATCAAACTGTTTCATGACCTCGGCTTTAATCTTCTCGGACATCTCTGGACGCATCCGACGGACCTTCTGTTTAACTGGAGGGCAGTCTTCCCTAGTCGGCAAATGATGAACGACAATATCGGTATCCAACCCTGGCATGTCTTCGTAGGACCAGGCAAAGATCTCCATATAGTCATGTAACATCTTGGTTAACCGTTGCTTCACGCTGAGCTCTAGGTTGGCACCAATCTTTACCTCTTTTCTGTCTGCCTCCGTACCCAGGTTTATGGTTTCCACTGGCTCTTCATGGGGTTGAATTGCCCGCTCTTCCTGAAGCAACAGTCTTGCAAGCTCGCCAGGCACTTCGCAATCATCTTCACCTTCGTCTTCGGCTAAGTTGATCGGATTTTCGAAGTCATAATTGGCATTAGCAGAGTTGTTGTCAGTAAGATCCAGAGTGGATTGGAACCTGTATGAGTGAGTGTGTGTGTAAATACAGCTGTTTTGAAAATTATGTAAAGGAAATGAAAGATAGAAAAGGAACACAATATTTGCAATGCGAAAAACGTCCAAGATTTTCATTCATGATGTATAAAATGACAGTTTGTATGCCCTCACAAATAGAACCACGGTGCCTCGGGTAAGACACCGGGCCATAGAGTTTATCATTGTTTATTACAAAATAACGAAACAAAGAAACTTATTACTGCGTCACGAAGGTAACAGGGGTATGGTCCTTTGCACTCCAATTGTTCAATCCGTCTTCGGCCGTTGGATAAATCCAGCTGTTGAATTCGGCTTCGTCCACTTCAAGGTCTTCCCCGACAGCATTCACTTCTGAACCTTTAATAAATACCGGAGGCCTTCCGATCTTCTCTTTCCTCATAGCTCTCTGCCCTTCTGAGGTGAAACCCAGCCCAAGTTTATCAGTCTTCTGGGTGAAGTCTGGAAGTCTGCCCCAGTTGGCACCTTCACCCTTCTGTACCACAGCCCTGGCATCCTTCAGAGAAGCCATCTTCAGAGGACCACTTGCTTCTGTTGTTTCTGCCGCAATTGGAAACACCTCCTCGAAATGTTGAAAGGGGGTCTCAATGAACTCCCCATCCATCTCAATGTATCTGAACGAGTTCAGGTGACTCACCATATATTCTTCCTCACCTTGCACGGTGACGATCTTCCCTTTGACGGGGTACTTCAGCTTTTGATGCAAGGTAGAGGTCACTGCCCCAGCCTTATGTATCCAGGGTCGACCCAGCAGACAAGAGTAAGATGGACGGATATCCATCACATAAAAAGTGGAGTCGAACACCTGAGAACCCACACGAATCGGAATGTCAACCTCCCCATGGACCATCCTCTTTGAACCATCAAAGGCTCTGACGATGATATTACTGGGTTTCAAATCCAGGCCTTCACAATCTAGACGATCCAGAACCTTCTTGGGTAGCACATTCAAAGATGACCCAGTATCAACCAACACATGTGCCAAGGTGGTGCCCCTGCATTCGATTGAGACATGCAGAGCATCATTATGATCTTTCCCCTTCGTGGTCAAATCAGCGTCTGAAAAACCCAAGCCATTGTCTGCTGTTAGACTTGCCACGCAATCGGTGAACTGGACTGCAGAGGTTTCATGTGGCACATGGGCCGTCTTGAGGAATGAGATGAGGGCCTTTGCATGGGCCTCAGAGCACAGCAGTAAAGAGAGCATGGAGATCTTGGAGGGCGTATGCCCCAGCTGTTCCACAACATTAAAATCGCTCTTCTTTATAATCTTCAAAATCTCCTCCATCTCTTGTGGGGAGGCCTCAGCAGCTATGGGTACGGGTGCCTCCATCTGGGCAGGCTCAGTTTCAATTCCCTTGCCCCGAGCATTGGATGACTCGGCAGCAGGAGAAACAATCGGATCAGCAGCAGGAACAACAACTTGATCAGCAATGGGAGTAGGTGTACTTGCAGGAATTATCAGGAGCGGTCTTCGGGCAGTAGGCGGTGCAATGTCAGGCGAGAAGAGCCTGCCACTGCGGGTAACTTTGGCTGGGCCTGTGATGTCACAGATGCTGGCGCCAGCGTTGAGCTCTTGTTTAATTCCGTTTATATATACATCTGCCCCATAGTGCCAAGGGACAGCTTTGTTGGATACATAGGGCAGGGGCCCAGGAACAGTGATAGTAACAGGCGCAACGGTCAGAATTTGAACGGGCTTCTTCTGGAGAGCCGGGATCGGATTGTTGAAGATAGTCACCACAGAGACTTCTTCCATTGGAACCATACGAACAGCAGACTTCTTGAATAGAATCTCCTTGCTATCCATTAAGCTTTGGATGCCTAACTTTAGCAAGGGACAACCGAATGGGGACACAACACAGAACAGGCAACCCTCACTACAACCCGGAAATAAACCGGCCTGCAGTAGGTTCTTCTTAATGATCTTTAAAGGAGTGGCTAGATCATCCACAGAAATAGCATAAACATCTTCCTCGACAGCATTTACCCCGTGCTGAGGCATAGGGGCAGTAACTACATTCGGCTTTGCAGGCGCCTCGAATTGTATCTCCTTAGCGTCAATAAGGTCTTGCACCTTATTCTTTAATGCCCAGCAGTCATCAGTAGAGTGTCCCGGGCTTTCTGAGTGGTAAGCACAACGAGCATTCGGGTTGTACTTGGGGGATGCAGTATTGGGGAACTTTGGTGCCTCCCTGACAGTTACCAAATTGGTTGCGAGCAACTGTGGCAGGATCTGCGACAAAGTCATGCCTAAGCGGGTGAATTCCCTCCGGGGTCTTTCCACCTTCTGAGCATTGTTTGGCCGGGGAGCGGCAGCAGGCTTAGCAATCATGACCGCACTGACAGATTGGCGGTGTTCATTTCTCTCTGATCTCCTGGAACCATATACGGCGCTAGACTCCTTCTTAAATGGTTTCTTGTCCGAACTAGATGATGCAGCCTTTGCAATCTTCCCAGACTTCAACCCAGCTTCAATTCTCTCTCCAGTCAAGATTAAATCAGTGAAACCAGCAGAAGAATTCCCAATGAGATGGTTAAAAAACGGCCCAGATAGGGTCCCCAAGAACATGTCTACCAACTCCCGATCAGTCAATGGTGGCTGCACCCTGCCAGCCAGGTCTCTCCACTTCTGAGCGTATTCCTTAAAACCTTCGCTTGCACCTAACGCCATACCCTGGAGTTGGGTACGTGTGGGGGCAAGGTCGGCATTATACTGATACTGCTTGTAGAAAGCAGTAGCCAGCTCCTCCCAGTTACGAACTTTGGTCCCATCCAGCTGATAGAACCATTCGAGATGAGTCCCTGAAAGACTCTCCTGGAAGAAGTGGATCCATAGATTCTTGTCCGCAGAGTACGGCTGAATTTTTCGCACATAGGACCTCAAATGCAGCTTGGGACAAGACGCCCCGTCATACTTGGAGAAGGTGGGTGCTTTGAATTTATGTGGAATGATCACACCCGTCGACAAACCCAGATCTCCGAAATCCAGCCCAGGTGCCTGTTGCACCTCCATAGCTTTCAGCCTGTCCTCCAGTTGTTTGTATCTGTTGTCTTCAGGAGGGTACTGCTCTTCATCAAAATCCGTCTCGTTGTCGGAGACTACTGGAGTAGGAACCTTGACTTCTGCCTGAGAAGGACTCCTGCCAACAGAAGAACCAGCCTCTTCATGGTGCAGAGTATTACCCAACCTTCGGCCCGAGTTGAACAGAACAGTTCTTCTCTTCTTCTTCTTCTCCTTCTTCAGGAGCATAGTCTTCAGTTCTTCTTGGCCTTTAGCTAGACCCATGATTAGCTCTTGAAACTGCACATTCTGCGCCTGGAGAGCCTTGATTGATGTCTCTGTTGATTCAGATCCGGGATTCATGATGCTGAAATAAACAGCGAAGAACTGTAAGCAACCTGAAAAAGGGAAAAACCTGCTATGCACATGATGTATGAAATGCGTATGCAATGCATTCAAGGGTTCGAAAGTTCAAATTCGTTGTAGACAAGAAAAGAACACACGTTATCATTAAAGAAATCATTGTTTAATACATCAAGGCCTCATGGGCAAAAATTACAAAAATCAAATCAATCCCAAAATACACTGCGCATCCTCTTCGGAGCTATGTAGGTGTTGAGATTCCTCTCTTCATGCAACAGACGGGTGAGCTCCAAGACTTTCTTTTCACTGGCATGCAGACTAGTCTCAAGAGAGTTCCGCTCCTCCTTAAGCTGGATCCAGCTCTTCTGCATCTCTTCCCAGGATGTGGGCATATCAGGGTGCTGAATAACATGAGACACTTCCCCTTCCAAGACAGGTTCTTTGATTACTGGAAGCATGTGAGGATAAGGCATCACTAACTTCTGGGAGCGGGCGCGTACCCACTTAAGATAAGGCTCCAAAGGGATGGAGTTCCTATGCCCTAGTGTTTTGCTGTCTATCCTACTGGGCATCCTCCAGGCTCTGATAAATCTCTGACGAAGTCCTTGAGTATCACTGTCGAAGTCAAAAACTATGTCGGGAATTAGCATGTCATGAGGACCGTCCCTCCGAGCGTAACCAAACTGTCTCCAAGCCAGGCATGGACTATAAGTAATACCTCCTCTGATTCCAAGTAAAGGAACATTAGGGTACTCCCCACAACGATCAATTATAGTGGCATCGCCTCTGGATCTAGGGCACCAATGTATATCTGCATGTGTAAGAGTCATCAACCGTTGTGACCATCTCAAACCCCGCTCATTCTTCAGGACTGACTGGGGAAGGTGCGAAATAAACCACCTTCCCAGGAGAGGAGTGCAACACATAAGGACACCTCTTTTTCTCATGGTTCGAGTGTAACATGAGTGAAGGATGTCCCCCAGCAATGTAGGTATAGGATTCCTGGACATAAAGATCTGAACAGCACTGATATCAATGAGCTGATCTGGGTTAGGGAACAGTACCAAACCATAAACAAGGAGGGCTACCACTTCTTCAAAAGCTTGCAAGTCAAGAGAGTTCCAACATTCAAGGGCCTTTTCAAACAGAAACCTGGCTAAGAACCCTTTGACACCACTTCTAACTTCCCAATGTCCCTTGAGGTCAGATGACTGTAGGTGCAAGGCTTTAGCAATCTCTTCCAGCTTAGGTTCCTTTTCTGTACCGCTGAAGGGTAGCTGATCAAGGATAGGGATCTTCAGGAGCCGGGAGAACTCCTCCAATGTAGGTACCAACTGATAGTCCAAGAAGGTAAAGCAGTGATGCAGAGGGTCAAAGAACTGGAACAAGACCTTTATCATATCTTCCTCAATGTTGGTGTTGACCAAGCTGATGAGGCTTCCATGCCTTTCACTGAATGAAGAGTTCTCGGGAATCCTGGATATAAGCTCCTTAAGCTGAGGAGGGATCCTTACAAGATTGACCTGAATTGTCTTTCTACGAACAGTTTCCATGTCCTACAAAACAAGAACAAAGATGAAAATCCGAACCCCTGAAATGGTTAGTCAATGCATATGATGCTGGATGATGTCATGATGCTATGATTAAACACACCACAGATATTTACAAAGACAAACATGTAAGGCACACAAGGCACACAAGACAAGCCCTTAAGGTTTAAGGCCAGCATGGGGTCTGGGTAGTACCCTCTTGAAGTTGGTGGGTTCAACCTGTCCTAATCAAAGTAACCGGGTTCTAAGGTTCCCAATATCACGGGATTGCTTTCATTGTTCATCGTTTCGATTTAGCCACTGAACTGGCGACCGAAATATTCCAGGAAAGCAACCCTCAATTGAGCGTAGTATCGAGTATCAACCAACCTCGGACTGCACCAAAGTCAGTTATCTCACTACCCTAAAGAGGCCAAGATAGTTCAATTAAGGTTCCTAAGGTCTGTTGATGCTTCATGACACCACGCGGAGGCCCCGTACTCTCCTTGACTGAACTCAAGGGTTACCGGTACACACCAAAGTGCCACATCAACGTAGCAGACTGTTTCAACCATGTCGGTATACCCCGCACAGTTCCCTCACAGCCTTGCTGCTACTTTCTAAGAAAGGTATCCCCCAGATCCGGGTTAGGATCTATATAACTCCCAAGCAACCCACAATTTAAAGCACACAAGGAAAACAATTGAAAACATAGTTATAAGCTAGCCCTAAGGTACACCTCACTTTATTGGATTCCCCAGCAGAGTCGCCAGTTCTGTGAACGGTGGATCTGGAACTGACTGTTTAACGCTGGTTCGCGAAATGTCGCGGAAGCAAGAGTCGCCACCGTCTTTTATTTTCTCCAAATGGAAAGGACAAAAGCACAGAAAAATTCCTTAAAGAGATTGCTCTCGGTTCGGGAGGTAGATTATAGAAAGGGAAGGTGTTAGCACCCTTTCTATCCATGGTTATCCATGGGCTCTTAGATACTTGCTCATTGTGTTTTCAAAAATATTTGTTTGCTTTTCAATGTGGGTTTAAAAAAGATTCTTTGAAAAATTTCAGATCGACTCATACGTCAGAGTGTTTGAAAAGTTTGTTTTGAAAGCTTTTGAAAAGTGTCAGTGTGAAAAGTCTTTTTGAGTTGTTTGGAAATTAGAGCAAGTATCCTTGAGAACCTACCTACCCTAAGGAATTCGTCTGTGTAAATGTCCTTAAAAGTAGTGCCATCCCACCATTGAGAGGTAGGTAGCACCACCGTTGGAGGTATTCGGGTCAATTCGATTTTAGGGACATGGTGATCACCAGAGCAATGGGAAGACACCTTAGAAGCTACCCTCATGCCAGGTTCCCGGATCATGAGGACTTACTAAGACGTCCTCTACTCGACGATCACCTTTCGAGGCAACAGTGAGGCGTACCCTAGGGGTGGTGTGTGCGAATTGTGTGTCATGTTTCAATTATTTATCTTGTCATGTTTGTCGTGTTCTACGCTTGATTTTAATTTGTCCATCCATTCTTGCATGCATATTTAACAGTTATAAAGTTTGCGAAAAATAAATCTAAGGCTATTACAAATGGCGCGGGTCCACATCGCCAAAATTAAACCGGACCCGATTTAGCGGAAAAATAAATAAAGCAAGTAAATAAAAGTGCGAAAAGTAAAGTTACATGGCTTTGGGAGATTTACATAATTATAATTAACGACATAAAATAAATGCGCAATTTAAAGGAATTAAACTAAACTAGGGCATTGGACCCTTTTGCAAACAATTAAAATTAATGAGTTAAAATTAAAAATTAAATAAAAGTGATATTTTTGTGTTTTTTAGATTTAATGAGAAAAAGGAATTAATTGAAATTAAATTAAACGGCAAACCCTAGTTCTAATGTTTTTTAAGTTTATTATGAAAGAATTAAATTAAAACCTAAATTAAACTCTAAATTAATTTATGTACATTTAATTATAAAAATAAAATAATAAATAAATAATATTGTGAAAAAAGGAAAGAATTAAAAAGATATAAAAAAAACTATCAATTAACCTAATTCTACATTTTTTGGATTTTTATTAAGAAGGAATTAAAATTAAAACCTAATTAAACTAAACAATTTACATTCTAATTTATTTATGAAAATAATTAAAATAAAAATTATATTTTTACTTGGGCATTTTTATTTTTATGATGTTTTTGTTTTTTTGTAAAAAAAAGATATTTAATTAAATCAGAAAATAAATAAACAAATAAATAATTAAAAATAATAAAAGATAAAAGAAAATTAGAAAAGATAGAACCAGGGAGGGTTTTTTGTCCCATTATGGAGGTGTTGATTTGAAGAGCCTGGCCCAATTGGGCATGGAAGTTCGTTGACTTTTGGTGTAGCGTGTGGCAAGGTTGACCAGCATCTACCATACGCCTTGACCCTGAGCCCTTTGATGTATCTCCCAGGACGCGTGGGCATCTTGATCATGAGCGTGCATGGTACGCCTACGTTACTGAAGCGCATAGGAACAACTTTTGAAAAATAATATGGAACTTGTTCAGACCTGGGAATCGAACCCAGGTCAAGGACGTGAACAATCCCTTTGCTTGCCAATTGAGCTGAAACGCGCGTGTTAATATATTACAACGAACAAACAATAAAAAAGAAAACAAAGTGTTAGTGGATAGCTTGGCGCGAACTTTCAAACACGCCAATCGCTGTGTGACACGAGATCGTCTTCTTCCCCACCCTGTAAAACAAAGCAAATAGGCGACGGTTTTTATAGCGTTGCGTTAGGGGTGATTTAAGAAAATAGCGAATAGCTCCATTCTCAACATAAATTGGGCGCGATGGTATGGATCTTTTCGTCTCTAAGCACTGAGTTCAACCATGGTATTCAGAAGTCCTAATTTTTCTTCTACACAAAATCCCCAATTTCAGAAACCTGCAACCCTAATATTCAAACATGGCGAATTCGTATATATAGCACAAAAACACAATTGGACATATTGGTTAGCTTAGAAACATCATTACAAACAATAATCCATAAAGAAAAATGCAAAAGGATGCTTAATTCATGCTATGCGATTTGAGAATTTTTGAGGTACAGTTTGACTTAGGGGTACCAATTCAGGGGGTTTAAGTTGATGCTAATGATTGGAATGTGTCCAGCAATTGCCACTGAAGCTTTTGGAACAGGTTTTGAGGTTTGAATCGACCTCTAAGGCACTTTTCAGATTTGAGTTTTTTATGAAAAATTTCAAGAGTGCAATGGAGTTTGGGGCGCAGCTTGCAGTCTCTAGCCATTAGGTTTATGATTCTGAGTATGTATAGAGCATGCTAGGTCAACAAAACTACACAAAATCTCAAGCATTCATTGTTTTACATATTTGATTTTATGAAATCTTTTTTGAATCTTTTTTCATGGTTCTTGTGTCAATTAGGTTTCAATCAAGCCAAAACCTTCTATATTAGCATGTGCACGAAATCTCAAGTTCAAATCATACATAAAAAGATTTGTTTAGGTTAAGTTTATATTTTTCATGTATTAAAATGATTTAAATGAATATAAATTAATATAAATTCAAATAAGTAATTAAAAAATATGAAAATACTTCCCTTTGGGCCTAGTGGTCGTGCATAGGCTTGGCATGAAGAAACTTGGAAGAAAAATGGGCCCATTTGCATTTTTAGGCCTTTTGCATCAATGTTGACTTTTCAAAATTCCTAAAACTTTCCCAACTTCCACAAGGCATAACTTGGTCAATTTTTAAGCTTTTCACATGTTCTTGGACATTTTGGAAAGGTCTTTGAGTCCTTTAACCAATGCCTTTGGTCCCATGTCATTTTGATTTACCAATCTCAAGTTATGGCCTTTGACTTAAAGTCACTTTTTGTTGACTTTTGAAAATGACCTATAATGTTGAAATTGATAACTTTTTGTGGGAGCATTTCTTGGACTTGGAACATGAAGATGAATTGTAGGAAATGTCTTTCTCTTAAAAATGAGCTTTGGATGGAATTTTTCTGATAATCCATGTGAAAGTTATGCCCTGGTCAATTTCAGTTGACTTTTTCAGCTGTCCAAATATAGCAACTTTTGCATCTTTGATGATTTCTGAGCCAAATTTTGAGAATCATGATCAAGCATTGATCAAATGATGTTTGTGGCTTCAAAATGATATGTTGACCAAAAATTTGAACTTTTGACTGTCAAATGACCATTTTGCCCCTACAGTTGACTGTAGTGCAATCTAGGGTTTTGACTGTGCAATCTTGAGCTGAATGCCTTGAAACTTGACATGAGGATGCTTGACCATCTTTGTAAGCATATGAGACTTGATTGGGCCTTTGAAAAGTTCATTTGCTTGACCAGAACTCAAACCCTAGTTTTGACTGTCTAGGAGACAGTTGAGCTGCACAACCCTTGGGGAATTTTGTGACCTTGACTTGACAAATTTTGGAGAATATGGGAGGGCAAATTTTGGGGTACAACAGAGTCCAATGCTGTGCATGGTAAAAAGAGTCGTCATGATCAACATGTAGTGGCAACCCAGATCTCTAATCCTATGCCTGCTCAGCAAAGACAGGGGAAGCAACGTAAGGAGGTCGCACCCAAACGGCAGTTCACTAAGATCAACATGTCACTGGATCAAGCATTACAGCAATTGTTGAGGGCAGGGCTGAATACCTTAAGGGCTCCTCTCCGGAATCCAAACACTTCTGCTCCTAACTATCATCCCAACAAAAGGTGCGCATACCACTCTGATAGCCCGGGGCATACTACGGACAACTGTTGGGCTCTGAAGAACAAGGTCCAAGACATGATTGACGCCAAGGAAGTCCAGTTTGAAGCACCAGAGGCTCCAAACATAATCACTGCCCCTTTACAAAATCATTGAAGGCTTTTGTTTTATTTGAATTTCCGAGTTGTATTTTTCTTTGCTTATAGAAATAATTAATGTCATAGCAAACTCTTTTATTTCATTAATGCATCGCATATGTCTGTTTGAATTAATCTATTCGTATTCATTATATTCAAAATTGCTTTCATGTTTCTGTGATGTTCAATTCTCAATTGCAAATTCTAAGCCTCTTGAGGGAGGATGACGAAAACGATACCATAATCTACAGTATGCTTTCGAATAGACCCCGCTGATGAGGTACAGGCATTGTTTCAATTCCTAAACACTGGAGTTATAAGGAAGATAATCCCTCATCAACCCCTTCGAGCCAAAGAAGTAGGAGTTTTTCTTTTCGAAAATTAAAACCCTTAATCATAACCTGGGGCAGGGTAGTTCTCTCAGTTAATTCAAATGCACAACGAGTGGCACCAAAGAAGTCCTTACAAAAAAAAGACAGTGATGGTTCCGAATAATCATAAAGACAGGCAGTCATTATCTCTCAAAATAAAGGCCCAGTAAGTCAAAACCTATGAAGGAGACTTACAAAACTAGGGCATCCCGCTGACTGTAATCACAAAAGAAACAGTTCAGGCAAAAAAACAGGGATAATGAAATCAAAAAAAGAAAGAGGTCCTACAAACCCTCAACCAAAAAGAAATGACTGCCTATCCACAACAAATTGTCAATATCCGAACCATCACCAGAATATCAGGACAAAGACTCAAACAAGGTCTAACGCACGGTCAACTGAGTTTAGGTTTGAAGAACATCACGAAGAGCGGGTGGGTACAAATACATTTTGAGCCTTATCCTTTGTTCTTAAACCGTGAACCAGGCCACGTTATAACCCTCAAAAGTCCTAGTTGAAGCATGGGTTAGTTCGAAAGCATACTATTACGAAAGGTATCCTGACTCCTTAAGGCTTACGGTAAAATAACGAGTTGACATCACAGTTTACAAAAAATTCACTTGTTTTTAGGAAAAAAATGCATTTTCAAAAACTTCAAGACAGACATAAGCTTTGCATTTCTGATATAACATTGCTTGCATATGACTATTTGTTTGAACATCATAGAAGTTCGCACGAAGAATATCTAGTGAACAAAAGCACTTCCAACCAAGGGGCAGACATGATCGAAGTCCGTCGTCTGGGGCATTTAAGTCATGATTCGGAGAATCTCTCAAATGCCAAATACCAGGGGCAAGTCTCCATCTGGATCACTTGAGGCATTAGACATGAATTCCAGCAATGAGTCTTGCATGATCAGACATCTTCTGGTGGTATGGCAACGCAACACTACTGACAGTGACTACTCCCTATATCCTGAGAGCATGGACATAGTCGGAAAAACGCTACGCAGAATCAAAGACCCGCTAGGTTGACACACCTAGGCAAAAATAAGGGCTTCCCGACGAACCAAAAGGGTTCGGGCAAAAATAAGCGATGAAAATGAAAAAATCTATACACCCGGCAAGTCGAAAACCTGAAAAGGCGGCTTGGGTAAAAATGGGTATCCCGGTGGACTGAAAACCCGAAAGGGCGGTCTAGGAAAAAATTAGGGATCAAAAGCATACGACTATGTCCCGTCATCTCGTTACTTGCCTACCAGAAGAAGATTTTTCAAATCGGCAGTCATCAAGCGCCTTCACAGGTACCTTCTCCCATAGAAGCTGGGGCAATAAGAATGGTCCAAACTGTACTAGCTGCTTTGTCCACAAGATACAAGGTAGATTCAGCTGAAGAACGTAACCAAGATACCTTCACTCCCCCGAGAGTAAGACAGGTTCAACAATACTCTCCCCCGAGCAGAGTTGGTCTCCCGTCAGCCCTGAAAAGGCACAGTACCCACAGCAACTCAGTAACGCTCTCCCCAAGCAGAGTTAGTCTACTGTCAGCCTTAAGGAAGTTGGGTATCCCCAGAAAATCTCAATATTCCCCAACGGAGTATACAGATGTTCCTCAGCAAGCATCCCCGGCAGTCTTAATATTCCTCGACAGAAATATAAGATTGTTCCCCGGCGGAATACCAGACACCCCAGTGGAGCCATTTCCCCAGTACAATTCAAAAGTCTTCCCAGGAGAGTTGAATCAATCTCCTCAGTAGATTTCTGGAAGCTTATCCCCAGTATATTCTCGAAGCTTATCCCCCGCAGAGCGCAAAAGCATCTCCCCGACTTTATTCAGAAGGTTACTCCCCACCAGAGCTTATAACTGGGTTATCCTCAGCTAATTACAACGGAAAGATCGTCCTCGGCGAAGTTCTTCCTATCCCCAGCGGAGTTCATCAAATCCTCCAACAGGGCTTATCAACGGTATCCCCAGCGGAGTTATCGTTAAAGTCTCAGCGAAGCATCTCTTCCCCACAGAGTAGTTCCTCGCAGAGTGATCTCTCCAACAAGTTTATTCACCAACAGAGTCATCTTCTCCTAACGGTTTATTCTTGCACTCATCATCCCCAGCGGAAACGAAGAACTCTACTCTTCAACATCATCCCAGGATTTAACTTCCCGGCATTCGTCAAGGATTTATTTTCCGGGACGAAAATACAATTCATAAACATTTACATACATAATGCATGCATACACGCATCATATCGCACAATCTCATTTATTCTCTGAACATCATGACATCATGCATTTCATACATCATGACATTGCATACAACTGATGTTTTGCCTTTTCAGGAAAAAGGTCAATCCAAAGATGATTACTATCAACTGTCGCAATTCCAGATTCGATACCTGTATCTAGCCAGGGCATATCTGTGATTGATTGATTGTGGATTCGATACCTGTATCTAGCCAGGGCATATCTACATTAAAGAGATTTCAGAGATAGCTTGGAAATGCTCCAAACACGGATGCTATTCTATCGCTTATTCAGAGGTTCCCTTCAGATATAGCTGGGAAATGCTCCAGATATGGATGCTATTCTTTTGCTTATTCAGATTTTCTCTCCAGAGATAGCTTAGAGATGCTCCAGATATGGGTGCTATTCTTTTGCTTATTCAGAGTTGCTCTCCAGAGATAACTTAGAGATGCTCCAACCACGGATGCTATTCTATTGTTTATTCAGAGATGTCCTTCTAGAGATGGTTCAGATGCGATCCAGACATGGCTACATTCTGATACTTATTCCAGATTCCCTTCTAGAGATGGTTCAGATGCGACCCATATATGGCTACATTCTGATACTTATTCCAGATTCCCTTTCGAAGATAGCTTGGAAATGCTCCAGATATGTATGCTATTCTTTCGCTTATTCAAGAGTTTCCTTTCAGATATAGTTGGGAAATGCTCCAGATATGGATGCTGTTCTTTTGCTTATTCAGATTTTCTCTCCAGAGATAGCTTAGAAATGCTCCAGATATGGATGCTATTCTATTGCTTATTCAGATTCCCTCTCAGATAGCTTAGAGATGCTCCGGACCCGGATTCTATTCTATCGCTTATTCGGAGTTTCTTCCCAGAAATGGCTCGGAAATGCTCCAGATCTGGACGCTATTCTATTGCTTATTCAGATTCCCTTTCAGAGATAGCTTAGAGATGCTCCCGACGTGGATGATATTCTATTGCTTATTCAGATTCCCTTTCAGAGATAGCTTAGAGATGCTCCCGACGCAGATGCTATTCTATCGCTTATTCGGAGTTTCTTCCCAGAAATGGCTCGGAAATGCTCCAGATCCGGACGCTATTCTATTGCTTATTCAGATTCCCTTTCAGAGATAGCTGGGAAATGCTCCAGATATGGATGTTGTTCTTTTGCTTATTCAGATTTTCTTTTCAGAGATAGCTGGGAAATGCTCCAGATATGGATGGTGTTTTTTTGCTTATTCAGATTTTCTTTTCAGAGATAGCTGAGAAATGCTCCAGATATGGATGCTGTTCTTTTGCTTATTCAGATTTTCTTTTCAGAGATAGCTGGGAAATGCTCCAGATATGGATGCTGTTCTTTTGCTTATTCAGATTTTCTCTTCAGAGATGGCTTAGAAATGCTCCAGATATGGATGTTATTCTTTTGCTTATTCAAGAGTTTCCTTTCAGATATAGCTAGGAAATGCTCCAGATATGGACGCTATTCTTTTGCTTATTCAGAGTTCTTTTCAGAGATGACTTAGAGATGCTCCAGATCCGGATGCTATTCTATTGCTAATTCAGATTTCCGTCTAGAGATAGTTCAGATGCAACCCAGGCATGGCGACATTCTGATACTTATTCCAGATTCCGTCCAGAGATAGTTCAGATGCAACCCAGACATGGCGACATTCTGATACTTATTCAGATTTCCTTTCAGAGATAGCTCAGAGATGCTCCTGACCCGGACGCTATTCTATTGCTTATTCAGATTCAAACTTCTAAAGACAACTTAGAGATGCTCCAGACCCGGATGTCATTCTATTGTTTAGTCCAGATTCATTCAAAAGACAGTCCAGATACGATCCAGATTCGGATGACATTTTGTCACTCACTCAAATATAATATGGGTATACCCCAGACGCGTCGATCATTCTACTATTTATTCAGACGTCAGCAATTAGATATAGACTAGATATGCTCCAGACACGGAAGCTATTCTATTTCTTATTCAGATTCAACTATCCGTTACATTTCCAAATGGCATTTATAAGCCCATTCCCGACAAGGTTCTGTCACATCTCCAGATGGCATCTATAAGCCCATCCTCCTATCCGTCATATCTCCAAATGGCATCTGTAAGCCCATTTCCGACATCACCATGCTGATACTACACCATGCGAGTGTAAATTTCTGGGCACTTTAGTGTTCAATCATCTTCCACCTTCGGATCACGAAAGGCCCGAAAGCCAATCTATATCCTCAGGTTTAAGAAGATTGAACAGGGGCAACTGTTGTACCCCAAAATTTGCCCTCCCATATTTCCCAAAACATTTCAAGAAAAATTCACAAGTCCAACCCGGCGCGTCATATTTAGGTGTTCTTTCACCAAGATATCTCTGATAACGTATGCTCAAATTCAGAAGGTATCCGACTGTATGAGTTTTCTCGAAGAAATATGGTGAAAAAAGTGTGCTGAAAGTGCAGTTTTTACGCGCTAAAAAATTCATAACTTGAAGATCGTGGCTCGTTTTGAACCCGTTCCGGTGGCCAAAATTCCGTCTTGACATTATCTACGTTTTCATCTCTCACGGCTGGAAGCCAATTTCAATCAGAAAGTCTTAAAAAATGTGGATTTATCAAGTATTTTCGTACAGAAAATTTGTGATAGAAGTTTATTTGCATCATGTTCAGAAAATCATAACTTGGTCGATTTTCATCGTATCGAGCTGGTTCCGGCGCCAAAATTTCACAAATTGAGTTAGCTACATTTTCACAGAAGGTATTGAGTTCAAACGGTATCCAAAAGGCCTTCGTTTTTTGCTCAGAGTGCATGACACGCTTAAAATCCTGAATACTGAATATTATTTCATCTGAGCCAAAACTTCGAAAATTCATAACTCGGTCAATTTTTATCGGATTGGGCTCATATTTTTACACAAGGTCCTTGACTCATAGATCTACAACTTTTCTTCAAAAGTCGAGACCGGATTATGCTCCGATTGTGATCGGTGGATCTGGAACTGACTGTTTAACGCTGGTTCGCGAAATGTCGCGGAAGCAAGAGTCGCCACCGTCTTTTATTTTCTCCAAATGGAAAGGACAAAAGCACAGAAAAATTCCTTAAAGAGATTGCTCTCGGTTCGGGAGGTAGGTTATAGAAAGGGAAGGTATTAGCACCCTTTCTATCCATGGTTATCCATGGGCTCTTAGATACTTGCTCATTTGTGTTTTCAAAATTGTTTGTTTGCTTTTCAATGTGAGTTTTAAAAAAGTTTCTTTGAAAAATTTCAGATCGACTCGTACGTCAGAGTGTTTGAAAAGTTTGCTTTGAAAGATTTTGAAAAGTGTTAGTGTGAAAAGATTTTGATTTGTTTTTGAGATTAGAGCAAGTATCCTTGAGAACCTACCTACCCTAAGGAATTCGTCTGTGTAAATGTCCTTTAAAGTAGTGTCATCCCACCATTGAGAGGTAGGTAGCACCACCGTTGGAGGTGTTCGGGTCAATTTGATTTTAGGGACATGGTGATCACCAGAGCAATGGGAAGACACCTTAGAAGCTACCCTCATGCCAGGTTCCCGGATCATGAGGACTTACTAAGACGTCCTCTACTCGACGACCACCTTTCGAAAGGCAACAGCGAGGCGTACCCTAGGGGTGGTGTGTGCGAATTGTGTGTCATGTTTCAGTTATTTGTCTTGTCATGTTTGTCGTGTTCTACGCTTGATTTTAATTTTAGTCATTCATTCTTGCATGCATATTTAACAGTTAAAAGTTTGCGAAAAAATAAATCTACGATTATTACAAATGGCGCGGGTCCACATCGCCAAAATTAAACCGGACCCGATTTAGCGGAAAATAAATAATGCGAAATAAATAAAGTGCGAAAAGTAAAGTTACATGGCTTTGGGACAATTACATAATTATAATAAGTGACATGAAATAAATGCGCAAAATTAATAATTAAAAGCGACGGGCGTTGGACCCTTGTACAAACAATTAAAATTAACAAGGAATTTAACATTAAAATTAAATGAAAATGATATTTTTGGGTGTTTTTAGATTTAATGAGAAAAAGGAGTTAATTGAAATTAAATTAAACGGCAAACCCTAATTCTACACTTTTTAAGTTTATTATGAAAGAATTAAAATATAATCTACATTAAACCCTAATTTATTTATGTACAATTTAAATAGGAAAATAAATAAATAGATAATAATTATTATTGTGGAAAAAAGGGAAAAATTAAAAAAGAAAATAAAAAGTTATTAAACCTAAATTCTATTTTTGATTTTTATTATTAAAAGAATTAAATTTGAAAACCTAATTAAAACTAAATAATTACACACATTTTTTTTATGAAAATAATTATAATATAAATTTCTATTATTTTTGGTCTTTTCTGATTTTTGAATGTTTTTATATATTTAGTAAAAATAATTAACTGAATAAATAGCAAAATAAAAGAAATAAAAAGAAAAATTAAAGAAAGAAAAAAAATAATAAGGCAAACCAGGGGGGGTAGTCCCCAATTCAGGAGGTATAGGCCTGGTAATTCTGGCCCATTTGATTTGGAATTCGTTGACTTTCTGGATCGTGTATGATGCGTTTGACCAGGCGTAGGTGTTCTTCAGCTTCCAACCTTTAGATTGACCTCCAAGCGGACGTGGCATGTTGATGATGGAGGGAATATGGTGTACCTGGATGTTAGCGTAACATGGAATTTCATATTGAAAAATAGCATGAAATTTTGCCAGACCTGGGACTTGAACCCAGGTCTTTGATGTTACCAGCACAACACTTAACCACTGAACCAAGCGCCTTCAATTTAATATATAATAACGCGTAAACATAATAAATAAAGCATGGCGTTAGTGGATGGAAAACGCGCGAGATTCAAAGTGGCCAATGGTTGATAGACACGCACTCGTCTTCTTCCTCATCCTGAAAACAAAACATATTGGCAACGGTTTTTATAGCGTTGCATTAGGGGGGCTAGCAGAAAATAGCGAATAGCTCCATGAGCTTCATAAATTGTTCGCGAGGTATGTCTCTTGTTCGTTGGAGCATGCTGATTGCAATGGTAATGATCTTGAGTCCCAATTGTTCCTTGGGTGAGAAACCCCAAATCAAGAACTCTGAAAACCTAAATTTCGATCATGGTGAATTCGCGTACAACGTGTAAAACTTCAATCAAGTATAAGGGTTAGTTTCAGAAACTCAAAACAAACATGATGCAATGAATAGAATGTTGTAAAAGTGCTTAAAAAATGCTATACGATTTCAAAAAATTCTTGGTGCAGTTTGAGTTCTAACTACCAATTCTTGAGGTTTTAGTCGTTGTTATTGATTGGAATGTGTCCAGCAAGCCTTCAGGAAACTATTGGAATCAGATTTGCGCTTTGAAACGCCTCCTAGAGCTGATTTCAGTTTTCACTTTTTTGGAGAAATTTTGCAAGTTTGTATGAGGTTTCTGAGCGCAGCTTGCAGTCTCTTTGCATTAGGTTTACATTCCTGTATATGTAAGGAAGCAATTAGGTTGGAAAAATTGATCCAAATCCAAGGCATTCATTATTTTCACATATTTGATTTCCTCATATCTTTTTGAATCTTTTTTCATGGTTTTTGTGTCAAATCTGATCAATTCTCATCAAAACTTGCTTAATTAAGAAGTGCACGAAATATTGACCTTGGAATGTGCATAAAAAGATTTTTTTAGGTTAGGTTTATATTTTTCATGTATTAAAATGATTTAAATGAATATAAATTAATATAAATTCAAATAAATAATTAAAAAATATGAAAATACTTCCCTTTGGGCCTAGTGGTCGTGCATAGGCTTGGCATGAAGAAACTTGGAAGAAAAATGGGCCCATTTGCATTTTTAGGCCTTTTGCATCAATGTTGACTTTTCAAAATTCCCAAAAATTGCCCAACTTCCACAAGGCATAACTTGCTCAATTTTTAAGATTTTCACATGTTCTTGGACATTTTGGAAAGGTCTTTGAGTCCTTTAACCAATGTCTTTGGTCCCATGTCATTTTGATTTACCAATCTCAAGTTATGGCCTTTGACTTAAAGTCCCTTTTTGTTGACTTTTGAAAATGACCTATAATGTTGAAATTGATAACTTTTTGTGAGAGCATTTCTTGGACTTGGAACATGAAGATGAATTGTAGGAAATGTCTTTCTCTTCAAAATGAGCTTTGGATGGAATTTTTCTGATAATCCATGTGAAAGTTATGCCCTGGTCAATTTCAGTTGACTTTTTCAGCTGTCCAAATATAGCAACTTTTGCATCTTTGATGATTTCTGAGCCAAATCTTGAAAATCATGATCAAGCATTGATCAAATGATGTTTGTGGCTTCAAAATGATATGTTGACCAAAAATTTGAACTTTTGACTGCCAAATGACCATTTTGCCCCTACAGTTGACTGTAGTGCAATCTAGGGTTTTGACTGTGCAATTTTGAGCTGAATGCCTTGAAACTTGATATGAGGATGCTTGACCATCTTTGTAGGCATATGAGACTTGATTGGGCCTTTGAGAAGTTCATTTGCTTGACCAGAACTCAAACCCTAGTTTTGACTGTATAGGAGACAGTTGAACTGCATAGCCCTTGGAGAATTTTGTGACCTTGACTTGACAAATCTTGGAGAATATGGGAGGGCAAATTTTGGGGTACAACAGTTGCCCCTGTTCAATCTTCTTAGACCTGAGGATGCAGATTGGCTGACGTGCCTTTCGTAATCCGAGGGTGGAAGATGATTGAACACTAAAGTGCCCAGAAATTTGCGCTCACATGATAGCAGTGATGGGGGAATGGGCTTATAGATGCCATTTGGAGATTGCTGGATAGGATGATGGGCTTATAGATGCCATCGGGATGTTGATCGCGTAGGAGATTCCTTAGCGAGAACCTGCATACCTGCAAAAGAGAAAATGAGTACCTGACACGTTGCAGGAGCTGATCTTAGATGCTTGGTATAGATATGTCCTGACTGGTTACAGGGGCTGAGTCTGGAGCTTCAAACACTGATGAATGAACCAGGGATGGTTACTACCTTAGCATGAATGGTAAGAGAACCTTGGGCGATTTTAACTTCAACAACGCTCGTTGAGAAAAATCTTGGATGACTTTAACTTCAACAACGCTCGTTGAGAAAAATCTTGGGTGTCTTCTACTGGAATAAGAATCAGGGAGATCTTAGGGTCGATCTGACTGAACCAGAGAGGCCTTTGACTGGGTAAGAATCAGGAAAATCTTAGGGTCGATTTAACTGAACCGGACAAGGTCTTGAAATATCTTCAACTGGATAAGCATCAGGGAGATCTTAGGGTCGATCTAACTGAACCAAGAGAAGGCCTTTGACTGGATAAGCATCAGGAAAATCTTAGGGTCGATTTAACTGAACCGGTCTAGGTCTTGAACTATCTTCAACTGGATAAGCATCAGGGAGATCTTAGGGTCGATCTGACTGAACCAAGAGAAGGCCTTTGACTGGATAAGCATCAGGAAAATCTTAGGGTCGATTTAACTGAACCGGTCTAGGTCTTGAACTATCTTCAACTGGATAAGCATCAGGGAGATCTTAGGGTCGATCTAACTGAACCAAGAGAAGGCCTTTGACTGGATAAGCATCAGGAAAATCTTAGGGTCGATTTAACTGAACCGGACAAAGTCTTGAAATGTGATTGAGAAATTAAACTGCATTTTTCCTGAAAGGTAAAAGTCAGTCATATGCAATGCATGATATGGGTCAAGCAATGATGTTCTCGATATAAATGAGATTTGTATGATGCAGTGCGTTATGCATGCTATGATGATGTATGTTATGTTTTGTGTATGTTTTCGTCTAGGAAAATAAATCCTTGACGGGTGCCGGGAAGTCATATCCTGGGCTGATGTTGAGGAATAGATTTTGCTTCCGCTGGGGATGATAACTGCAAGAATACCGGTAGGAGAAGATGACTCCGTTGCGGAATAACTTAGCAAATGGAAGATTCTGCGGGGAGAAAAGATACTCTGACGACCATGCTGGGAAGCAATACTCTGTGGGGATAAAGAAGTTTTGCTGAATGTTGATAGTAGTTTGCTGAGGATGCCCTTGTTGTAGGAAGTGTTGACGGACTTTGCTGGGGTATGAAGACTTTGTCGACGACGCTTTTTCCATGGCTTTTGGCTGAGGATAACCCAGTTATATCCTATTGAGGAAATAACTCTTTAAATAAAGCCGGACGACGCGTTCGTGCTCTGCGAGGGGATAAGCTTCCAGAATTTACTGGGGATAAGCTTATTGCTTGGGGATATGGACTCCATCTTTCCTGGGGAAACCGGATTGGACTTTTCTGGGGAGTTTTGATGCGCTGGGGAAGTGATTCCTTTGAATATTGAGATACCGACGGGGAACAATCTTTAGACCAAGACTGCCGGGGATGCTTGTTAAGAATATATGTTGCTGCTGGGGGAGTTTGAGATCGGCTGGAGGATACTCAATTTATTTGATGATAGCTTGGAGAAGAATGTATTGTTTTGTTGAACCACTCTCTGGGGAATTAGGATACACTTGGCCGTGTTCTTTAGCTGAACCTACCTTGGTACCTTGGAGGATGGAACAATTAGACTGCTCAGGCAACTCTTTATTGCCCCTGTTTCTAGTGTCACCTGCAATTAATTCCTTTGTTTTGTATGCAAATATTCATGAGTTAGCAAATTATTGTCAATGCACATATCACAAATTGAACCTTGGACGTTCTCCGCAAAACAAAACAGAAAAAGAAAAACACTTGGCACGTTTAACTGAAAAATATATTTGTATTGATTTTGAATGGCCTGAATAGGCGTTTTGTATACAAGAGGCTGACGCCCTAGTAAGAGGTACGTCGCCGAACAAAAGAGTTTATACAAGTTTTGTACAAAAGAAAATAAAACAGCTGTGTGAAAGATGAATGATCCACTGGGTTTCAACTCTGCTATTGCCCTTATAACTCCGAGCGTCTCATCACTTGATGACCTTGGTTGAAGGTGAAGTTGACTGATCGATGCCGTCTGAACTTGATGTAAATACCGGACTCTAGATGCGAAGTGATCAATGAGACATAGTTTTACGCTTTTATCCCTAATTTTTGCCTGGACCGCCCTTTCGGGTTTTCAGTCCACCGGGATACCCTTTTTTGCCCAAGCCGCCTTTTCAGGTTTTCGACTTGCCGGGTGTACAGATTTTTTTCATTTTCATCCCTTCATTTTGCCCGAACCCTTTTGGTTCGACGGGAAGCCCTAATTTTTGCCTAGGCATGTCAGCCTAGCGGGTCTTTTCTCATGCGTAGTATTTTTTAACTATGTCTGCATTGGCGGGGTGAGGAAGGTCGTCACCATCCATATTGGTTAAGATCATTGCTCCTCCTGAGAACACCTGTTTAACCACAAATGGCCCTTCGTACGTAGGGGTCCATTTGCCCCTTGGATCACTCTGAGGAAGGATGATTCTCTTGATAACCAGATCCCCAACTTGATATTCCTGTGGTCTGACCTTTTTGTTAAATGCCCTGATCATTCGTTTCTGGTACGTTTGACCATGACAGATAGCAGCAAGTCTCTTTTCATCAATGAGGTTGAGTTGATCAAGTCGTGTCTGGATCCAATCATCTTCGTTCAGATTTGCATCCTTCATTATCCGGAGAGAGGGAATTTGTACTTCAATCGGCAAGACTGCCTCCATACCATAAACCAGAGAGAAGGGAGTTGCCCCGGTTGACGTCCTTGCTGAGGTACGGTACCCATGCAGAGCGAACGGTAACATCTCGTGCCAATCTTTGTAAGTCACTGTCATCTTTTGCACGATCTTCTTGATGTTCTTGTTAGCTGCTTCTACAGCCCCATTCATCTTCGGTCTGTAAGGAGAAGAATTGTGGTGCTGTATCTTGAACTGTTCGCAGAGCTCAGCGATCATCTTATTGTTTAGATTGGTACCGTTGTCTGTAATAATTCGCTCAGGGACGCCGTACCGACAGATCAGGTTGTGCCGAATAAACCGTGCCACAACAGTCTTGGTTACCGTAGCATAGGATGCTGCCTCAACCCACTTTGTGAAATAATCAATCGCCACCAGGATGAAGCGATGTCCATTGGATGCCGTAGGTCTGATCTCGCCAATCATGTCTATGCCCCACATTGCAAACGGCCAAGGCGCAGTCAGAACATTCAGGGGAACCGGAGGAACATGCACCTTGTCTGCATAGATCTGGCACTTGTGGCATGTCCTGGAGTGTTGGTAGCAATCAGCTTCCATTGTGGACCAGTAGTATCCTGCCCGTAGGATCTTTTTAGCCATAGTATGTCCACTGGAATGCGTACCAAAGGTCCCTTCATGTGGCTCTTCCATGATTCTTTCTGCTTCAGTCTTATCCACACAACGCAGTAAGGTTGAATCATGGTTTCGCTTGTACAAGATGCCGTTGCTTAGGAAGAACTTGGCTGCGAACCTCCTCAGGAATTTCTTATCATTGATAGAGGCACCTTTAGGGTATTCCTGAGCTTCCAGATATCTCTTCACTTCGTGGTACCAAGGCTTCTCAGTTACCAATTCAGTTTCGAGATCACAACAGTATGCCGGTTCGTCCAGTTTCCAGATGATGATCCGGGGAGCTTCATTATCCCATTTAACCTTGAACATTGAAGACATTGTAGCTAACGCGTCCGCTAGCTGATTCTCTTCTCTTGGAAAGTGCTCAAAGGTTATCTCCGTGAAGTGGGGAATCAGGGTCAACACACACTCTCTGTAAGGAATCAAGTTTGGATGTTTCGTATCCCACTCTCCTTTGATCTGATTGATCACTAGAGAGGAATCTCCGAAAACACTTAGGAATTTGATCCTTAGGTCGATCGCAGCTTGAAGACCCATGATACACGCCTCATACTCCGCCATGTTGTTGGTACAGTTGAAACACAGCCGGGCAGTGAGTGGAGTATGAGTACCTTGTGGAGATATGATTATGGCACCGATACCATTTCCCAAAGCGTTGGAAGCTCCGTCAAAGTGCATAGACCATCGGGATCCCGGTTCAGGTCCTTCATCCGGTCCAGGTACTTCACAATCAGTCATAATCATGATACTTTCATCCGGAAACTCGAAGTTCATTGATTGGTAGTCATCTACAGCTTGATGAGCTAAGTGGTCTGCCAATACACTCCCTTTGATGGCTTTCTGGGTTGTGTACTGAATGTCGTATTCCGTCAAGATCATTTGCCATCTTGCAATTCTCCCAGACAGAGCAGGCTTTTCGAATATGTACTTTATAGGATCCATCTTTGAGATCAACAAGGTAGTGTGAGTCAGCATATACTGTCTCAGCCGGCGAGCAGCCCATACCAAAGCGTAGCAAGTTTTCTCAAGCAGTGAGTATCGGGTCTCACAGTCGGTAAACTTTTTGCTAAGGTAATAAATGGCATGCTCTTTTCGGCCAGACTCGTCATGCTGCCCCAGCACACACCCCATTGAATTGTCAAGCACTGTCAGATATAGTATCAGAGGTCTCCCTTCAACCGGTGGCATAAGGATAGGTGGTTCTTGGAGATACTCTTTGATTCTGTCGAAGGCAGCCTGACATTCATCGTTCCAACGTACTACCTGATCTTTCTTCAGTAACTTGAAGATTGGCTCACAGGTAGCAGTCAGATGAGAGATGAATCGAGCGATGTAATTCAGGCGTCCTAAAAAGCCTCTGACTTCCTTCTCTGTCTTAGGAACTGGCATCTCTTGAATAGCTTTGACCTTAGCAGGGTCCACTTGAATACCTTTATCACTGACCACGAAGCCTAGCAACTTCCCAGATCTTACCCCGAAGGTGCACTTGTTCGGGTTCAATCTCAGCTTGTACAGTTTCAACCGGTCAAACAACTTCTGCAGATGATCTAGGTGCTCTTCCTCAGTCTGGGACCTAGCAATCATGTCGTCCACATATACTTCGATCTCATGATGGATCATGTCATGAAATAAGGCAACCATGGCACGTTGGTAGGTTGCCCCAGCATTTTTTAATCCGAACGGCATGACCTTGTAACAGAAGGTGCCCCACTGAGTAACAAATGTAGTCTTTTCCATGTCTTCAGGTGCCATCTTGATCTGATTGTAGCCTGAAAAGCCATCCATGAAAGAGAATACTTTGTGTTGAGCTGTATTATCCACAAGGACGTCAAGGTGAGGTAAGGGGAAGTCATCCTTGGGGCTGGCCCTGTTCAGATCCCTGTAATCAACACACATTCTGACCTTACCGTCCTTTTTAGGTACCGGCACCACATTAGCAACCCACTGAGGGTAAGAAGTCACTGCAAGGAAACCGGCATCAAACTGTTTCATGACCTCGGCTTTAATCTTTTCGGACATCTCTGGACGCATCCGACGAACCTTTTGTTTAACTGGAGGGCAGTCTTCCCTAGTCGGCAAATGATGGACAACAATATCGGTATCCAACCCGGGCATGTCTTCGTAGGACCAGGCAAAGATCTCCATATAGTCATGTAACATCTTGGTTAACCGTTGCTTCACGCTGAGCTCTAGGTTGGCACCAATCTTTACCTCTTTTCTATCTGCCTCAGTACCCAGGTTTATGGTCTCCACTGGCTCTTCATGGGGTTGAATTGCCCTCTCTTCCTGAAGCAACAGTCTTGCAAGCTCGCCAGGCACTTCGCAATCATCTTCACCTTCGTCTTCGGCTAAGTTGATCGGATTTTCGAAGTCATAGTTGGCGGTAGCAGAGTTGTTATCAGTAAGATCCAGAGTGGATTGGAACCTGTATGAGTGAGTGTGTGTGTAAATACAGCTGTTTTAAAAATTATGTAAAGGAAAAGAAAGACAGAAAAGGAACACAATATTTGCAATGCGAAAAACGTCCAAGATTTTCATTCATGATGTATAAAATGACAGTTCGTATGCCCTCACAAATAGAACCACGGTGCCTCGGGTAAGACACCGGGCCATAGAGTTTATCATTGTTTATTACAAAATAACAAAACATGGGAATTCATTACTGTGTCACAAAGGTAACAGGGGTATGGTCCTTTGCACTCCAATTGTTTAATCCGTCTTCGGCCGTCGGATAAATCCAGCTGTTGAATTCGGCTTCGTCCACTTCAAGGTCTTCCCCGACAGCATTCACTTCTGAACCCTTAATAAATACCGGAGGCCTTCCGATCTTCTCTTTCCTCATAGCTCTCTGCCCTTCTGAGGTGAAACCCAGCCCAAGTTTATCAGTCTTCTGGGTGAAGTCTGGAAGTCTGCCCCAGTTGGCACCTTCACCCTTCTGCACCACAGCCCTGGCATCCTTCAGAGAGGCCATCTTCAAAGGACCACTTGCTTCTGTTACTGCTGCAATTGGAAACACCTCCTCGAAATGCTGAAAGGGGGTCTCAATGAACTCCCCATCCATCTCAATGTATCTGAACGAGTTTAGGTGGCTCACCATGTATTCTTCCTCTCCTTGCACGGTGACAATCTTCCCTCTGACGGGGTACTTCAGCTTTTGATGCAAGGTAGAGGTCACTGCCCCAGCCTTATGTATCCAGGGTCGACCCAGCAGACAAGAGTAAGATGGACGGATGTCCATCACATAAAAAGTGGAGTCGAACACCTGAGAGCCCACCCGAATCGGAATGTCAACTTCTCCATGGACCATCCTCTTTGAACCGTCAAAGGCCCTGACGATAATGTTGCTGGGTTTCAAATCCAGGCCTTCACAATCTAGACGATCCAGAGCCTTCTTGGGTAGCACGTTCAAAGATGACCCAGTATCAACCAACACATGTGCCAAGGTGGTGCCCCTGCATTCGATTGAGACATGCAGAGCATCATTATGATCTCTCCCCTTTGTGGTCAAATCAGCATCTGAGAAACCCAAGCCGTTATCTGCCGTTAGGCTTGCCACGCAATCGGTGAACTGGACTGCAGAGGTTTCATGTGGCACGTGGGCCGTCTTGAGGAATGAGATGAGGGCCTTTGCATGGGCCTCAGAGCACAGCAGTAAAGAGAGCATGGAGATCTTGGAGGGCGTATGCCCCAGCTGTTCCACAACATTAAAATCGCTCTTCTTTATAATTTTCAAAATCTCCTCCATCTCTTGTGGGGAGGCCTCAGCAGCTATAGGTATGGGTGCCTCCATCTGGGCAGGCTCAGTTTCAATTCCCTTGCCCCGAGCATTAGATGACTCGGCAGCAGGAGAAACAACTGGATCAGCAGCAGGAACAACAACTTGATCAGCAACGGGAGTAGGTGTACTTGCAGGAATTATCAAGAGTGGTCTTCGGGCAGCCGGTGGCGCAATGTCAGGCGAGAAGAGCCTGCCACTGCGGGTAACTTTGGCCGGGCCAGTGATGTCACAGATGCTGGCGCCAGCGTTGAGCTCTTGTTTAACCCCGTTTATATATACATCTGCCCCATAGTGCCAAGGGACAGCTTTGTTGGATACATAGGGCAGGGGCCCAGGAACAATGATAGTAACAGGTGCGACGGTCAGAATTTGAACGGGCTTCTTCTGGAGAGCCGGGATCGGATTGTTGAAGATAGTCACCACAGAGACCTCTTCCATTGGAACCATACGAACAGCAGACTTCTTGAATAGAATCTCCTTGCTATCCATTAAGCTTTGGATGCCTAACTTTAGCAAGGGACAACCGGATGGGGACACAACACAGAACAGGCAACCCTCACTACAACCCGGAAATAAACCGGCCTGCAGTAGGTTCTTCTTAGTGATCTTTAAAGGAGTGGCTAGATCATCCACAGAAACAGCATAAACATCTTCATCAACAGCATTTACCCCGTGCTGAGGCATAGGGGCAGTAACTACATTCGGCTTTGCAGGCGCCTCGAATTGAATCTCCTTTGCATCGATAAGGTCTTGCACCTTATTCTTTAATGCCCAACAGTCATCAGTAGAGTGCCCCGGGCTTTCTGAATGGTAAGCACAACGAGCATTCGGGTTGAACTTGGGGGATGCAGTATTGGGGAACTTTGGCGCCTCCCTGACAGTCACCAAATTGGTTGCGAGCAACTGTGGCAGGATCTGCGACAAAGTCATGTTTAAACGGGAGAATTCCCTCCGGGGTCTTTCAGCTTTCTGAGAATTGTTTGGCCGGGGAGCGGCAGCAGGCTTAGCAATCATGACCGCACTGACAGATTGGCGGTGTTCATTTCTCTCTGATCTCCTAGAACCATACACGGCACTAGACTCCTTCTTAAATGGTTTCTTGTCCGAACTAGATGAGGCACCCTTTGCAATCTTCCCAGATTTCAGCCCAGCTTCAATTCTCTCTCCAGTTAAGATCAAATCAGTGAAACCAGCCGAGGAATTCCCAATGAGATGGTTAAAGAATGGCCCAGATAGGGTCCCCAAGAACATGTCAACCAACTCCCGATCGGTCAATGGTGGCTGCACCCTGCCAGCCAGGTCTCTCCACTTCTGAGCGTACTCCTTAAAACCTTCGCTTGCACCTAACGCCATACCCTGGAGTTGGGTACGTGTGGGTGCAAGGTCGGCATTATACTGATACTGCTTGTAGAAAGCAGTAGCCAGCTCCTCCCAGTTACGAACTTTGGTCCCATCCAGCTGATAGAACCATTCGAGATGAGTCCCTGAAAGACTCTCCTGGAAGAAGTGGATCCATAGATTCTTGTCCGCAGAGTACGGCTGAATTTTTCGAACGTAGGACCTCAAATGCAGCTTGGGACAGGATGCCCCGTCATACTTTGAGAAGGATGGTGCTTTGAATTTGTGGGGAATGATCACACCAGTCGACAAACCCAGATCTCCGAAATCCAGCCCAGGTGCCTGTTGCACCTCCATAGCCTTCAACCTGTCCTCCAGTTGTTTGTACCTGTCATCTGCAGGAGGATACTGTTCCTCATCAAAATCTGTCTCGTTGTCGGAGACCACTGGAGTAGGAACCTTGACTTCTGCCTGAGAAGGACTCCTACCAACAGAAGAACCAGCCTCTTCATGGTGCAGAGTATTACCCAACCTTCGGCCCGTGTTGAATAGAACAGTTCTTCTTTTCTTCTTTTTCTCCTTCTTCAGGAGCATAGTCTTCAGTTCTTCTTGGCCTTTAGCTAGACCCATGATTAGTTCTTGAAACTGCGCATTCTGCGCCTGGAGAGCCTTGATTGATGTCTCTGTTGATTCAGATCCGGGATTCATGATGCTGAAATAAACAGCGAAGAACTGTAAGCAACCTGAAAAAGGGGAAAAACCTGCTATGCACATGATGTATGAAATGCGTATGAATTATGTTTTCAAAGACAATCGGGAATCAACTTTGTAAACAAAAAAGGAACACACTTTATTAGATTCAACTTTGCAATTGAAATTATTCAACAAGTTGCCCTTAGGCGTTTACATGAAATGAAACAACTGGAAAGGAAATAAAAACTGTAAAGGCACATTCAGAATTCCTCATTGATCCCATGGTCTCCTCTTCTCAGTACGGAGGTAGGCATTCAGGGCTCTCTCATTCTCCAACTGCTTTGTCAGCTTCTGGATCTTTGATTCCTGCTCGTTGAACTTTTCCCGGTAAGAATCCCGTTCTTCTTGCAGTTGCGACCAAGATCTCTTCAATGTCTCATAATCAGTAGGTATCTGAGGAGGAAGGACAGTTGGAGGAACACCATCTTTATCAGGACACTCAAGAATGACGGGTCTGACAGCTTCATACGGCATACCTAGCTTCTGAGCACGGGTGCGGACCCATTTGTAGTAGGCTTCCATAGGTAGAGAAGTCTTTGGCCCTAGCTCTTGTGGGTCAGCTTTATGAACCTTGTCCCAAGCCTTGATGAACCTACGACGCAGCTCGTCACTATCCACCTGAAACTCGAAACTGATGTGAGGCACCAACATCTCATGGGGGCCTGCTCTTCTTGCTCTTCCAAACTGACGGAGTGCTAGACATGGATTGTACGAGATTCCTCCTTGAGTACCAATCAGAGGAACATTAGGATACTCCCCGCATCGATCAATAATAGCTATCTCATCCAAACCTCTGCAAGTCCAAATGATGTCTTTATCGGTGAGAGACATTAACCTGTGAGCCCAACCTCTTCCTTCTTGGTTCTTCAGTACGGACTTAGGGAGGTGCGAAATAAACCACCTCACCAACAAAGGGATACAGCACCATAGGGTTCCTCGTCTTCGGGTAGTACGGGCATGAAGTTGTTGCAAGATGTCACCCAAGAGAGTGGGCACAGGGTTCTGAGACATAAAGATCCTAATGGAAGTGACATTGATGAAGTTGTCAGGATTAGGAAACAGGACTAGCCCATAGATTAGGAGAGCCAAGATGTCTTCATATGCCCTAAAGTCCAAGTCATTCCAGAAGCTGTTAGCTTTACCAATCAGAAACTTGGCCAAGAAACCCTTAACTCCGCTTCTAGTTACCCAGTGGTCTGTTACCTCTTGATGGGTCAAAGGAAGAGCTGCAGCAATGTCCTCAAGCCTGAGGGTCTTTTCCCAACCAGTAAAGGGAGTCTGATCCAAGATAGGGATACCAAGCAGATTAGAGAACTCTTCCAGGGTAGGGACCAGCTGGAAGTCTTGGAAGGTAAAGCACTGGTACTGAGGGTCATAGAACTGGGTCAGAACACTCATCAACTGTTGATCCCGCTTTGCAGTGACTAAACTGAGAAGAGAACCATGCCTCTGAATGAAGGAAGTGGTGTTTGGAATTCTGCTAACCAACTCATCAATCAACTCAGGTGAACGAACAAAGTTGAACCGGATAGTATTCCTTCGCACAGGCATCATAATGTCCTACAAAACAGAGCAAAGATGAAACCCTCTTGTCTTTGAAATGGTCAGTTCTTATGCAGGATGCATGCAATGCTCATGATGCTATGATGTTATGATAAAGCACACCACATACAGATACAAAGGCAAACATAGTAAGGCACACAAGTCACACAAAGCAAGCCCCTAAAGTTTAGGCCAGCATGAGGTCTAGGTACTACCCTCTTTCAGTTTGTTGGTTCATACCTGTCTTAATCAAAAGTAACCGGGTTCTTAGAGGATCCCAATATCATTGACTACCCTCAATCGGTCATAACTCCAGCATCGCAATCTTTTCTTGCGGCCAGAACCATCACGAGAGTTTAGCCTTAATGGTCGTAGCATACTGCTACTGTTCTAAAGGCCAAGTTGTGTCAATTAAGGTTCTAAGGTTGTTGGTGCTTAATGACTCCTTATAAGACCCATATTCTCCTCGTTGCGACACAAGGGATATCGGTACAGACCAAGGTGCCACACCAACGTAGCCACTGCTTCACCTGTGTCGGTCTACGCCGGACAGGTCCCTCACAGCTTATGCTACCTAAACAGGGTATCCCCAGATCCGGGTTAGGATCTATGTATCTCCGATGCAACCCACAATAGTAAAGCAAGCAAAACAATACAAGTGAAAACACAGTTATGACTTAGCCCTAAGGTACACCTCACTTTAAAAAGTTTCCCCAGCAGAGTCGCCAGTTCTGTGATCGGTGGATCTGGAACTGACTGTTTAACGCTGGTTCGCGAAATGTCGCGGAAGCAAGAGTCGCCACCGTCTTTTATTTTCTCCAAATGGAAAGGACAAAAGCACAGAAAAATTCCTTAAAGAGATTGCTCTCGGTTCGGGAGGTAGGTTATAGAAAGGGAAGGTATTAGCACCCTTTCTATCCATGGTTATCCATGGGCTCTTAGATACTTGCTCATTTGTGTTTTCAAAATTGTTTGTTTGCTTTTCAATGTGAGTTTTAAAAAAGTTTCTTTGAAAAATTTCAGATCGACTCGTACGTCAGAGTGTTTGAAAAGTTTGCTTTGAAAGCTTTTGAAAAGTGTTAGTGTGAAAAGATTTTGATTTGTTTTTGAGATTAGAGCAAGTATCCTTGAGAACCTACCTACCCTAAGGAATTCGTCTGTGTAAATGTCCTTTAAAGTAGTGCCATCCCACCATTGAGAGGTAGGTAGCACCACCGTTGGAGGTGTTCGGGTCAATTTGATTTTAGGGACATGGTGATCACCAGAGCAATGGGAAGACACCTTAGAAGCTACCCTCATGCCAGGTTCCCGGATCATGAGGACTTACTAAGACGTCCTCTACTCGACGACCACCTTTCGAAAGGCAACAGCGAGGCGTACCCTAGGGGTGGTGTGTGCGAATTGTGTGTCATGTTTCAGTTATTTGTCTTGTCATGTTTGTCGTGTTCTACGCTTGATTTTAATTTTAGTCATTCATTCTTGCATGCATATTTAACAGTTAAAAGTTTGCGAAAAAATAAATCTACGATTATTACAAATGGCGCGGGTCCACATCGCCAAAATTAAACCGGACCCGATTTAGCGGAAAATAAATAATGCGAAATAAATAAAGTGCGAAAAGTAAAGTTACATGGCTTTGGGACAATTACATAATTATAATAAGTGACATGAAATAAATGCGCAAAATTAATAATTAAAAGCGACGGGCGTTGGACCCTTGTACAAACAATTAAAATTAACAAGGAATTTAACATTAAAATTAAATGAAAATGATATTTTTGGGTGTTTTTAGATTTAATGAGAAAAAGGAGTTAATTGAAATTAAATTAAACGGCAAACCCTAATTCTACACTTTTTAAGTTTATTATGAAAGAATTAAAATATAATCTACATTAAACCCTAATTTATTTATGTACAATTTAAATAGGAAAATAAATAAATAGATAATAATTATTATTGTGGAAAAAAGGGAAAAATTAAAAAAGAAAATAAAAAGTTATTAAACCTAAATTCTATTTTTGATTTTTATTATTAAAAGAATTAAATTTGAAAACCTAATTAAAACTAAATAATTACACACATTTTTTTTATGAAAATAATTATAATATAAATTTCTATTATTTTTGGTCTTTTCTGATTTTTGAATGTTTTTATATATTTAGTAAAAATAATTAACTGAATAAATAGCAAAATAAAAGAAATAAAAAGAAAAATTAAAGAAAGAAAAAAAAATAATAAGGCAAACCAGGGGGGGTAGTCCCCAATTCAGGAGGTATAGGCCTGGTAATTCTGGCCCATTTGATTTGGAATTCGTTGACTTTCTGGATCGTGTATGATGCGTTTGACCAGGCGTAGGTGTTCTTCAGCTTCCAACCTTTAGATTGACCTCCAAGCGGACGTGGCATGTTGATGATGGAGGGAATATGGTGTACCTGGATGTTAGCGTAACATGGAATTTCATATTGAAAAATAGCATGGAATTTTGCCAGACCTGGGACTTGAACCCAGGTCTTTGATGTTACCAGCACAACACTTAACCACTGAACCAAGCGCCTTCAATTTAATATATAATAACGCGTAAACATAATAAATAAAGCATGGCGTTAGTGGATGGAAAACGCGCGAGATTCAAAGTGGCCAATGGTTGATAGACACGCACTCGTCTTCTTCCTCATCCTGAAAACAAAACATATTGGCAACGGTTTTTATAGCGTTGCATTAGGGGGGCTAGCAGAAAATAGCGAATAGCTCCATGAGCTTCATAAATTGTTCGCGAGGTATGTCTCTTGTTCGTTGGAGCACGCTGATTGCAATGGTAATGATCTTGAGTCCCAATTGTTCCTTGGGTGAGAAACCCCAAATCAAGAACTCTGAAAACCTAAATTTCGATCATGGTGAATTCGCGTACAACGTGTAAAACTTCAATCAAGTATAAGGGTTAGTTTCAGAAACTCAAAACAAACATGATGCAATGAATAGAATGCTGTAAAAGTGCTTAAAAAATGCTATACGATTTCAAAAAATTCTTGGTGCAGTTTGAGTTCTAACTACCAATTCTTGAGGTTTTAGTCGTTGTTATTGATTGGAATGTGTCCAGCAAGCCTTCAGGAAACTATTGGAATCAGATTTGCGCTTTGAAACGCCTCCTAGAGCTGATTTCAGTTTTCACTTTTTTGGAGAAATTTTGCAAGTTTGTATGAGGTTTCTGAGCGCAGCTTGCAGTCTCTTTGCATTAGGTTTACATTCCTGTATATGTAAGGAAGCAATTAGGTTGGAAAAATTGATCCAAATCCAAGGCATTCATTATTTTCACATATTTGATTTCCTCATATCTTTTTGAATCTTTTTTCATGGTTTTTGTGTCAAATTTGATCAATTCTCATCAAAACTTGCTTAATTAAGAAGTGCACGAAATATTGACCTTGGAATGTGCATAAAAAGATTTTATTAGGTTAGGTTTATATTTTTCATGTATTAAAATGATTTAAATGAATATAAATTAATATAAATTCAAATAAATAATTAAAAAATATGAAAATACTTCCCTTTGGGCCTAGTGGTCGTGCATAGGCTTGGCATGAAGAAACTTGGAAGAAAAATGGGCCCATTTGCATTTTTAGGCCTTTTGCATCAATATTGACTTTTCAAAATTCCCAAAAATTTCCCAACTTCCACAAGGCATAACTTGCTCAAGTTTTAAGCTTTTCACATGTTCTTGGACATTTTGGAAATGTCTTTGAGTCCGTTAACCAATGTCTTTGGTCCCATGTCATTTTGATTTACCAATCTCAAGTTATGGCCTTTGACTTAAAGTCCCTTTTTGTTGACTTTTGAAAATGACCTATAATGTTGAAATTGATAACTTTTTGTGAGAGCATTTCTTGGACTTGGAACATGAAGATGAATTGTAGGAAATGTCTTTCTCTTCAAAATGAGCTTTGGATGGAATTTTTCTGATAATCCATGTGAAAGTTATGCCCTGGTCAATTTCAGTTGACTTTTTCAGCTGTCCAAATATAGCAACTTTTGCATCTTTGATGATTTCTGAGCCAAATCTTGAAAATCATGATCAAGCATTGATCAAATGATGTTTGTGGCTTCAAAATGATATGTTGACCAAAAATTTGAACTTTTGACTGCCAAATGACCATTTTGCCCCTACAGTTGACTGTAGTGCAATCTAGGGTTTTGACTGTGCAATTTTGAGCTGAATGCCTTGAAACTTGATATGAGGATGCTTGACCATCTTTGTAGGCATATGAGACTTGATTGGGCCTTTGAGAAGTTCATTTGCTTGACCAGAACTCAAACCCTAGTTTTGACTGTATAGGAGACAGTTGAACTGCATAGCCCTTGGAGAATTTTGTGACCTTGACTTGACAAATCTTGGAGAATATGGGAGGGCAAATTTTGGGGTACAACACCGATCAATACCAGTTTTTTATTGAAGAACGTGTCAGAGACGACACTAGAGCCCAAAATAAGTTTGTCTGAGCTGAAACTTCAAAAATTCATAACTAATTCACCATTTATCCGATTGAGCCGATTTTCGGACAGGAGTTAGTTCTCGATATCGGATACATTTTGTTTTCACATTTCAACTTCAAAAATTGCACTTAAGTCCCTGCGATTTAGTCTGGAAAGTGACGAACTCAAGTGAACATTGGAGGCCCAATTGCACATTCAAAGCCCATTTTCTTTACCCTAATTTCCATTATATAATCACCTTCTTTTCACACAAACCAGAGAGGAGAAAAAAGAGAAGAAAAAAAACTTTGCCACAACACTGTCAGAATATCAAATTCTTTCAAGAACCCTAAAACCTTGAAATCCTTATTACAAATCCCTCTCTCACTACAAACAAGCCATCCCAGTTACAAACCAACATCTCACTACAAACAAGCCATCTCAGTTACAAACCAACACCTCACTACTTCTTCAGTAAGAGTAAGGCTGGCTTGATCTCCATGATCAAAAGGGCATAAAAGCATTCATGTCACTAATTTTCCAGTAAGGGTAAGATTGATTTGATCTCCATGATCAAAAGGGTATAATCATTCATACATGCCATATTGTGCCTAAACATTAAATTTCTTCATATATTGACTTTATTTGCATTTTATGATTTTATTTAATGTGTTCATGAGATTCAACACTGCAGATTTTAGACAGGATCCCATGCAGGTTCATTAAGGAACATTGAGGCCAGAACACAAATGGCCAAAAGCCAAATGGCCAAAACAGAACAGCTTACACATGACACTAATACATGGCGAGACAGACATCATGAGAAGGTTAAGGAACGTTGAGGACAGAACACAAATAGCCAAAAGCCAGAACACAAATGGCCAAAAGCCAAAACATAAATGGCCAAAACAAAACAGTTTACACATGACGCCAACAGCTGTTTCACCCCTCCAATCAGGCCCGTATAACTTAGCTTCTTAATGAAGAAGTAACCTAAAATTTGCTGATGGGGAAGAAGAAAAATATTGAAATTGTTTATATCATATATAACATATTACAATATGAATATGGGTAATAAATATACTATCGAGCCTCATTATGTAATTTTAATTATTACCAATGCATATGAAATATGTGTCATTATATAATAATCTTTTAACTTAGTTTCTTAATGATGAAGTAACTTAAAATTTGTTGATGGGGAAGAAGAAAAATATTGAAATTGTTTATATCATATATAACATATAACGATATGAATATGGGGAATATATATACTATCGAGTCTCTTTATATAATTGTAATTATTATCAATGTATATGAAATATGTGTCATTAATTAATAGTCTTTTAACTTAGTTTCTTAATGAAGAAGTAACCTAAAATTTGTTGACGGGGAAGAAGCAAAATATTGAAATTGTTTATATCATATATAACATATAACAATATGAATATGGGGAATAGATATACTATCGAGCCTCTTTATATAACTTTAGTTATTATCAATGTATATGAAATATGTGTCCTTAATTAATAGTCTTTTAACTTATTTTCTTAGTGATGAAGTAACCTAAAATTTGGTGACGGGGAAGAAGCAAAATATTGAAATTATTTATAACATGTAACAATATAAATATGAGGAATAGATATACTATCGAGCCTCTTTATATAACTTTGGTTATTACCAATGTATAATGTTTCATTAATTAATAGTCTTTTAACTTAGTTTCTTAGTGATGAAGTAACCTAAAATTTGGTGACCGGGAAGAAGCAAAATATTGAAATTGTTTATATCATATATAACATATAACAATATGAATATGGGGAATAAATATACTATCGAGCCTCTTTATATAACTTTAGTTATTATCAACGTATATGAAATATGTGTCCTTAATTAATAGTCTTTTAACTTAGTTTCTTAGTGATGAAGTAACCTAAAATTTGGTGACGGGGAAGAAGCAAAATATTGAAATTGTTTATAACATATAACAATATAAATATGGGGAATAGATATACTATTGAGCCTCTTTATATAACTTTAGTTATTACCAATGTATAATGTTTCATTAATTAATAGTCTTTTAACTTAGTTTCTTAGTGATGAAGTAACTTAAAATTTGGTGACGGGGAAGAAACAAACTATTGAAATTGTTTATATCATATATAACATATAACAATATAAATATGGGGAATAGATATACTATCGAGCCTCTTTATATAACTTTAGTTATTCCCAATGCATATGAAATATGTGTCCTTAATTAATAGTCTTTTATCTTAGTTTCTTAGTGATCAAGTAACCTAAAATTTGGTGATTGGAAAAAAGAAAAATATTGAAATTGTTTATATCATATATAACATATAACAATATGATTATTGGGAATAAATATACTATCGAGCCTCTTTATATGATTTTAATTATTACCAATGTATATGAAATATGTGACATTAAATAATAGTCGTTTAACTTAGCTTCTTAATGAAGAAGTAACCTAAAATTTGCTGATGGGGAAGAAGAAAAATATTGAAATTGTTTATATCATATATAACATATTACAATATGAATATGGGGAATAGATATACAATCGAGCCTCATTATGTAATTTTAATTATTACCAATGCATATGAAATATGTGTCATTATATAATAATCTTTTAACTTAGTTTCTTAATGAAGAAGTAACCTAAAATTTGCTGATGGGGAAGAAGAAAAATATTGAAATTGTTTATATCATATATAACATATTACAATATGAATATGGGGAATAGATATACTATCGAGCCTCATTATGTAATTTTAATTATTACCAATGCATATGAAATATGTGTCATTATATAATAATCTTTTAACTTAGTTTCTTATCGATGAAGTAACCTAAAATTTGTTGACGGGGAAGAAGCAAAATATTGAAATTGTTTATATCATATATAACATATAACAATATGAATATGGGGAATAGATATAATATCGAGCCTCTTTATATAACTTTAGTTATTATCAATGTATATGAAATACGTGTCCTTAATTAATAGTCTTTTAACTTAGTTTCTTAGTGATGAAGTAACCTAAAATTTGATGACGGGGATGAACCAAAATATTGAAATTGTTTATATCATATAACAATATAAATATGGGGAATAGATATACTATCGAGCCTCTTTATATAACTTTAGTTATTACCAATGTATAATGTTTTATTAATTAATAGTCTTTTAACTTAGTTTCTTAGTGATGAAGTAACTTAAAATTTGGTGACGGGGAAGAAGCAAAATATTGAAATTGTTTATATCATATAAAACGTATAACAATATAAATATGGAGAATAGATATACTATCGAGCCTCTTTATATAACTTTAGTTATTCCCAATGCATATGAAATATGTGTCCTTAATTCATAGTCTTTTATCTTAGTTTCTTAGTGATTAAGTAACCTAAAATTTGGTGACGGGAAAAAAGAAAATATTGAAATTATTTATATCATATATAACATATAACAATATGATTATTGGGAATAAATATACTATCGAGCCTCTTTATATAATTTTAATTATTACCAATGTATATGAAATATGTGACATTAAATAATAGTCGTTTAACTTAGCTTCTTAATGAAGATGTAACCTAAAATTTGCTGATGGGGAAGAAGAAAAATATTGAAATTGTTTATATCATATATAACATATTACAATATGAATATGGGGAATAGATATACAATCGAGCCTCATTATGTAATTTTAATTATTACCAATTTATATGAAATATGTGTCATTATATAATAATCTGTTAACTTAGTTTCTTAATGATGAAGTAACTTAAAATTTGCTGATGGGGAAGAAGAAAAATATTGAAATTGTTTATATCATATATAACATATAACGATATGAATATGGGGAATATATATACTATCGAGCCTCTTTATATAATTATAGTTATTATCAATGTATATGAAATATGTGTCATTAATTAATAGGCTTTTAACTTAGTTTCTTAATGATGAAGTAACCTAAAATTTGTTGACGGGGAAGAAGCAAAATATTGAAATTGTTTATAACATATATAACATATAACAAAATGAATATGGGGAATAGATATACTATCGAGCCTCTTTATATAACTTTAGTTATTATCAATGTATATGAAATATGTGTCCTTAATTAATAGTCTTTTAACTTATTTTCTTAGTGATGAAGTAACCTAAAATTTGGTGACGGGGAAGAAGCAAAATATTGAAATTTTTTATAACATGTAACAATATAAATATGAGGAATAGATATACTATTGAGCCTCTTTATATAACTTTGGTTATTACCAATGTATAATGTTTCATTAATTAATAGTCTTTTAACTTAGTTTCTTAGTGATGAAGTAACCTAAAATTTGGTGACCGGGAAGAAGCAAAATATTGAAATTGTTTATATCATATATAACATATAACAATATGAATATGGGGAATAAATATACTATCGAGCCTCTTTATATAACTTTAGTTATTATCAACGTATATGAAATATGTGTCCTTAATTAATAGTCTTTTAACTTAGTTTCTTAGTGATGAAGTAACCTAAAATTTGGTGACGGGGAAGAAGCAAAATATTGAAATTGTTTATAACATATAACAATATAAATATTGGGAATAGATATACTATTGAGCCTCTTTATATAACTTTAGTTATTACCAATGTATAATGTTTCATTAATTAATAGTCTTTTAACTTAGTTTCTTAGTGATGAAGTAACTTAAAATTTGGTGACGGGGAAGAAACAAACTATTGAAATTGTTTATATCATATATAACATATAACAATATAAATATGGGGAATAGATATACTATCGAGCCTCTTTATATAACTTTAGTTATTCCCAATGCATATGAAATATGTGTCCTTAATTAATAGTCTTTTATCTTAGTTTCTTAGTGATTAAGTAACCTAAAATTTGGTGATTGGAAAAAAGAAAAATATTGAAATTGTTTATATCATATATAACATATAACAATATGATTATTGGGAATAAATATACTATCGAGCCTCTTTATATGATTTTAATTATTACCAATGTATATGAAATATGTGACATTAAATAATAGTCGTTTAACTTAGCTTCTTAATGAAGAAGTAACCTAAAATTTGCTGATGGGGAAGAAGAAAAATATTGAAATTGTTTATATCATATATAACATATTACAATATGAATATGGGGAATAGATATACAATCGAGCCTCATTATGTAATTTTAATTATTACCAATGCATATGAAATATGTGTCATTATATAATAATCTTTTAACTTAGTTTCTTAATGAAGAAGTAACCTAAAATTTGCTGATGGGGAAGAAGAAAAATATTGAAATTGTTTATATCATATATAACATATTACAATATGAATATGGGGAATAGATATACTATCGAGCCTCATTATGTAATTTTAATTATTACCAATGCATATGAAATATGTGTCATTATATAATAATCTTTTAACTTAGTTTCTTAATGATGAAGTAACCTAAAATTTGTTGACGGGGAAGAAGCAAAATATTGAAATTGTTTATATCATATATAACATATAACAATATGAATATGGGGAATAGATATAATATCGAGCCTCTTTATATAACTTTAGTTATTATCAATGTATATGAAATACGTGTCCTTAATTAATAGTCTTTTAACTTAGATTTTTAGTGATGAAGTAACCTAAAATTTGATGACGGGGATGAACCAAAATATTGAAATTGTTTATATCATATAACAATATAAATATGGGGAATAGATATACTATCGAGCCTCTTTATATAACTTTAGTTATTACCAATGTATAATGTTTTATTAATTAATAGTCTTTTAACTTAGTTTCTTAGTGATGAAGTAACTTAAAATTTGGTGACGGGGAAGAAGCAAAATATTGAAATTGTTTATATCATATAAAACATATAACAATATAAATATGGGGAATAGATATACTATCGAGCCTCTTTATATAACTTTAGTTATTCCCAATGCATATGAAATATGTGTCCTTAATTCATAGTCTTTTATCTTAGTTTCTTAGTGATTAAGTAACCTAAAATTTGGTGACGGGAAAAAAGAAAATATTGAAATTATTTATATCATATATAACATATAACAATATGATTATTGGGAATAAATATACTATCGAGCCTCTTTATATAATTTTAATTATTACCAATGTATATGAAATATGTGACATTAAATAATAGTCGTTTAACTTAGCTTCTTAATGAAGATGTAACCTAAAATTTGCTGATGGGGAAGAAGAAAAATATTGAAATTGTTTATATCATATATAACATATTACAATATGAATATGGGGAATATATATACAATCGAGCCTCATTATGTAATTTTAATTATTACCAATTTATATGAAATATGTGTCATTATATAATAATCTTTTAACTTAGTTTCTTAATGATGAAGTAACTTAAAATTTGCTGATGGGGAAGAAGAAAAATATTGAAATTGTTTATATCATATATAACATATAACGATATGAATATGGGGAATATATATACTATCGAGCCTCTTTATATAATTATAGTTATTATCAATGTATATGAAATATGTGTCATTAATTAATAGGCTTTTAACTTAGTTTCTTAATGATGAAGTAACCTAAAATTTGTTGACGGGGAAGAAGCAAAATATTGAAATTGTTTATAACATATATAACATATAACAAAATGAATATGGGGAATAGATATACTATCGAGCCTCTTTATATAACTTTAGTTATTATCAATGTATATGAAATATGTGTCCTTAATTAATAGTCTTTTAACTTATTTTCTTAGTGATGAAGTAACCTAAAATTTGGTGACGGGGAAGAAGCAAAATATTGAAATTTTTTATAACATGTAACAATATAAATATGAGGAATAGATATACTATCGAGCCTCTTTATATAACTTTGGTTATTACCAATGTATAATGTTTCATTAATTAATAGTCTTTTAACTTAGTTTCTTAGTGATGATGTAACCTAAAATTTGGTGACCGGGAAGAAGCAAAATATTGAAATTGTTTATATCATATATAACATATAACAATATGAATATGGGGAATAAATATACTATCGAGCCTCTTTATATAACTTTAGTTATTATCAACGTATATGAAATATGTGTCCTTAATTAATAGTCTTTTAACTTAGTTTCTTAGTGATGAAGTAACCTAAAATTTGGTGACGGGGAAGAAGCAAAATATTGAAATTGTTTATAACATATAACAATATAAATATGGGGAATAGATATACTATTGAGCCTCTTTATATAACTTTAGTTATTACCAATGTATAATGTTTCATTAATTAATAGTCTTTTAACTTAGTTTCTTAGTGATGAAGTAACTTAAAATTTGGTGACGGGGAAGAAACAAACTATTGAAATTGTTTATATCATATATAACATATAACAATATAAATATGGGGAATAGATATACTATCGAGCCTCTTTATATAACTTTAGTTATTCCCAATGCATATGAAATATGTGTCCTTAATTAATAGTCTTTTATCTTAGTTTCTTAGTGATTAAGTAACCTAAAATTTGGTGATTGGAAAAAAGAAAAATATTGAAATTGTTTATATCATATATAACATATAACAATATGATTATTGGGAATAAATATACTATCGAGCCTCTTTATATAATTTTAATTATTACCAATGTATATGAAATATGTGACATTAAATAATAGTCGTTTAACTTAGCTTCTTAATGAAGAAGTAACCTAAAATTTGCTGATGGGGAAGAAGAAAAATATTGAAATTGTTTATATCATATATAACATATTACAATATGAATATGGGGAATAGATATACAATCGAGCCTCATTATGTAATTTTAATTATTACCAATGCATATGAAATATGTGTCATTATATAATAATCTTTTAACTTAGTTTCTTAATGAAGAAGTAACCTAAAATTTGCTGATGGGGAAGAAGAAAAATATTGAAATTGTTTATATCATATATAACATATTACAATATGAATATGGGGAATAGATATACTATCGAGCCTCATTATGTAATTTTAATTATTACCAATGCATATGAAATATGTGTCATTATATAATAATCTTTTAACTTAGTTTCTTAATGATGAAGTAACCTAAAATTTGTTGACGGGGAAAAAGCAAAATATTGAAATTGTTTATATCATATATAACATATAACAATATGAATATGGGGAATAGATATAATATCGAGCCTCTTTATATAACTTTAGTTATTATCAATGTATATGAAATACGTGTCCTTAATTAATAGTCTTTTAACTTAGTTTCTTAGTGATGAAGTAACCTAAAATTTGATGACGGGGATGAACCAAAATATTGAAATTGTTTATATCATATAACAATATAAATATGGGGAATAGATATACTATCGAGCCTCTTTATATAACTTTAGTTATTACCAATGTATAATGTTTTATTAATTAATAGTCTTTTAACTTAGTTTCTTAGTGATGAAGTAACTTAAAATTTGGTGACGGGGAAGAAGCAAAATATTGAAATTGTTTATATCATATAAAACATATAACAATATAAATATGGGGAATAGATATACTATCGAGCCTCTTTATATAACTTTAGTTATTCCCAATGCATATGAAATATGTGTCCTTAATTCATAGTCTTTTATCTTAGTTTCTTAGTGATTAAGTAACCTAAAATTTGGTGACGGGAAAAAAGAAAATATTGAAATTATTTATATCATATATAACATATAACAATATGATTATTGGGAATAAATATACTATCGAGCCTCTTTATATAATTTTAATTATTACCAATGTATATGAAATATGTGACATTAAATAATAGTCGTTTAACTTAGCTTCTTAATGAAGATGTAACCTAAAATTTGCTGATGGGGAAGAAGAAAAATATTGAAATTGTTTATATCATATATAACATATTACAATATGAATATGGGGAATAGATATACAATCGAGCCTCATTATGTAATTTTAATTATTACCAATGTATATGAAATATGTGTCATTATATAATAATCTTTTAACTTAGTTTCTTAATGATGAAGTAACTTAAAATTTGCTGATGGGGAAGAAGAAAAATATTGAAATTGTTTATATCATATATAACATATAACGATATGAATATGGGGAATATATATACTATCGAGCCTCTTTATATAATTATAGTTATTATCAATGTATATGAAATATGTGTCATTAATTAATAGGCTTTTAACTTAGTTTCTTAATGATGAAGTAACCTAAAATTTGTTGACGGGGAAGAAGCAAAATATTGAAATTGTTTATAACATATATAACATATAATAAAATGAATATGGGGAATAGATATACTATCGAGCCTCTTTATATAACTTTAGTTATTATCAATGTATATGAAATATGTGTCCTTAATTAATAGTCTTTTAACTTATTTTCTTAGTGATGAAGTAACCTAAAATTTGGTGACGGGGAAGAAGCAAAATATTGAAATTTTTTATAACATGTAACAATATAAATATGAGGAATAGATATACTATCGAGCCTCTTTATATAACTTTGGTTATTACCAATGTATAATGTTTCATTAATTAATAGTCTTTTAACTTAGTTTCTTAGTGATGAAGTAACCTAAAATTTGGTGACCGGGAAGAAGCAAAATATTGAAATTGTTTATATCATATATAACATATAACAATATGAATATGGGGAATAAATATACTATCGAGCCTCTTTATATAACTTTAGTTATTATCAACGTATATGAAATATGTGTCCTTAATTAATAGTCTTTTAACTTAGTTTCTTAGTGATGAAGTAACCTAAAATTTGGTGACGGGGAAGAAGCAAAATATTGAAATTGTTTATAACATATAACAATATAAATATGGGGAATAGATATACTATTGAGCCTCTTTATATAACTTTAGTTATTACCAATGTATAATGTTTCATTAATTAATAGTCTTTTAACTTAGTTTCTTAGTGATGAAGTAACTTAAAATTTGGTGACGGGGAAGAAACAAACTATTGAAATTGTTTATATCATATATAACATATAACAATATAAATATGGGGAATAGATATACTATCGAGCCTCTTTATATAACTTTAGTTATTCCCAATGCATATGAAATATGTGTCCTTAATTAATAGTCTTTTATCTTAGTTTCTTAGTGATTAAGTAACCTAAAATTTGGTGATTGGAAAAAAGAAAAATATTGAAATTGTTTATATCATATATAACATATAACAATATGATTATTGGGAATAAATATACTATCGAGCCTCTTTATATAATTTTAATTATTACCAATGTATATGAAATATGTGACATTAAATAATAGTCGTTTAACTTAGCTTCTTAATGAAGAAGTAACCTAAAATTTGCTGATGGGGAAGAAGAAAATTATTGAAATTGTTTATATCATATATAACATATTACAATATGAATATGGGGAATAGATATACAATCGAGCCTCATTATGTAATTTTAATTATTACCAATGCATATGAAATATGTGTCATTATATAATAATCTTTTAACTTAGTTTCTTAATGAAGAAGTAACCTAAAATTTGCTGATGGGGAAGAAGAAAAATATTGAAATTGTTTATATCATATATAACATATTACAATATGAATATGGGGAATAGATATACTATCGAGCCTCATTATGTAATTTTAATTATTACCAATGCATATGAAATATGTGTCATTATATAATAATCTTTTAACTTAGTTTCTTAATGATGAAGTAACCTAAAATTTGTTGACGGGGAAAAAGCAAAATATTGAAATTGTTTATATCATATATAACATATAACAATATGAATATGGGGAATAGATATAATATCGAGCCTCTTTATATAACTTTAGTTATTATCAATGTATATGAAATACGTGTCCTTAATTAATAGTCTTTTAACTTAGTTTCTTAGTGATGAAGTAACCTAAAATTTGATGACGGGGATGAACCAAAATATTGAAATTGTTTATATCATATAACAATATAAATATGGGGAATAGATATACTATCGAGCCTCTTTATATAACTTTAGTTATTACCAATGTATAATGTTTTATTAATTAATAGTCTTTTAACTTAGTTTCTTTGTGATGAAGTAACTTAAAATTTGGTGACGGGGAAGAAGCAAAATATTGAAATTGTTTATATCATATAAAACATATAACAATATAAATATGGGGAATAGATATACTATCGAGCCTCTTTATATAACTTTAGTTATTCCCAATGCATATGAAATATGTGTCCTTAATTCATAGTCTTTTATCTTAGTTTCTTAGTGATTAAGTAACCTAAAATTTGGTGACGGGAAAAAAGAAAATATTGAAATTATTTATATCATATATAACATATAACAATATGATTATTGGGAATAAATATACTATCGAGCCTCTTTATATAATTTTAATTATTACCAATGTATATGAAATATGTGACATTAAATAATAGTCGTTTAACTTAGCTTCTTAATGAAGATGTAACCTAAAATTTGCTGATGGGGAAGAAGAAAAATATTGAAATTGTTTATATCATATATAACATATTACAATATGAATATGGGGAATAGATATACAATCGAGCCTCATTATGTAATTTTAATTATTACCAATGTATATGAAATATGTGTCATTATATAATAATCTTTTAACTTAGTTTCTTAATGATGAAGTAACTTAAAATTTGCTGATGGGGAAGAAGAAAAATATTGAAATTGTTTATATCATATATAACATATAACGATATGAATATGGGGAATATATATACTATCGAGCCTCTTTATATAATTATAGTTATTATCAATGTATATGAAATATGTGTCATTAATTAATAGGCTTTTAACTTAGTTTCTTAATGATGAAGTAACCTAAAATTTGTTGACGGGGAAGAAGCAAAATATTGAAATTGTTTATAACATATATAACATATAACAAAATGAATATGGGGAATAGATATACTATCGAGCCTCTTTATATAACTTTAGTTATTATCAATGTATATGAAATATGTGTCCTTAATTAATAGTCTTTTAACTTATTTTCTTAGTGATGAAGTAACCTAAAATTTGGTGACGGGGAAGAAGCAAAATATTGAAATTTTTTATAACATGTAACAATATAAATATGAGGAATAGATATACTATCGAGCCTCTTTATATAACTTTGGTTATTACCAATGTATAATGTTTCATTAATTAATAGTCTTTTAACTTAGTTTCTTAGTGATGAAGTAACCTAAAATTTGGTGACCGGGAAGAAGCAAAATATTGAAATTGTTTATATCATATATAACATATAACAATATGAATATGGGGAATAAATATACTATCGAGCCTCTTTATATAACTTTAGTTATTATCAACGTATATGAAATATGTGTCCTTAATTAATAGTCTTTTAACTTAGTTTCTTAGTGATGAAGTAACCTAAAATTTGGTGACGGGGAAGAAGCAAAATATTGAAATTGTTTATAACATATAACAATATAAATATGGGGAATAGATATACTATTGAGCCTCTTTATATAACTTTAGTTATTACCAATGTATAATGTTTCATTAATTAATAGTCTTTTAACTTAGTTTCTTAGTGATGAAGTAACTTAAAATTTGGTGACGGGGAAGAAGCCAACTATTGAAATTGTTTATATCATATATAACATATAACAATATAAATATGGGGAATAGATATACTATCGAGCCTCTTTATATAACTTTAGTTATTCCCAATGCATATGAAATATGTGTCCTTAATTAATAGTCTTTTATCTTAGTTTCTTAGTGATTAAGTAACCTAAAATTTGGTGACGGGAAAAAAGAAAAATATTGAAATTGTTTATATCATATATAACATATAACAATATGATTATTGGGAATAAATATACTATCGAGCCTCTTTATATAATTTTAATTATTACCAATGTATATGAAATATGTGACATTAAATAATAGTGGTTTAACTTAGCTTCTTAATGAAGAAGTAACCTAAAATTTGCTGATGGGGAAGAAGAAAAATATTGAAATTGTTTATATCATATATAACATATTACAATATGAATATGGGGAATAGATATACTATCGAGCCTCATTATGTAATTTTAATTATTACCAATGCATATGAAATATGTGTCATTATATAATAATCTTTTAACTTAGTTTCTTAATGATGAAGTAACTTAAAATTTGTTGATGGGGAAGAAGAAAAATATTGAAATTGTTTATATCATATATAACATATAACAATATGATTATTGGGAATAAATATACTATCGAGTCACTTTATATAATTGTAGTTATTATCAATGTATATGAAATATGTGTCATTAATTAATAGTCTTTTAACTTAGTTTCTTAATGAAGAAGTAACCTAAAATTTGTTGACGGGGAAGAAGCAAAACATTGAAATTGTTTATATCATATATAACATATAACAATATGAATATGGGGAATAGATATACTATCGAGCCTCTTTATATAACTTTAGTTATTATCAATGTATATGAAATATGTGTCCTTAATTAATAGTCTTTTAACTTATTTTCTTAGTGATGAAGTAACCTAAAATTTGGTGACGGAGAAGAAGCAAAATATTGAAATTATTTATAACATGTAACAATATAAATATGTGGAATAGATATACTATCGAGCCTCTTTATATAACTTTGGTTATTACCAATGTATAATTTTTCATTAATTAATAGTCTTTTAACTTAGTTTCTTAGTGATGAAGTAACCTAAAATTTGGTGACGGGGAAGAAGCAAAATATTGAAATTGTTTATATCGTATATAACATATAACAATATAAATATGGGGAATAGATATACTATCGAGCCTCTTTATATAACTTTAGTTATTCCCAATGCATATGAAATACGTGTCCTTAATTAATAGTCTTTTATCTTAGTTTCTTTGTGATTAAGTAACCTAAAATTTGGTGATGGGAAAAAATAAAAATATTGAAATTGTTTATATCATATATAACATATAACAATATGATTATTGGGAATAAATATACTATCGAGACTCTTTATATAATTTTAATTATTACCAATGTATATGAAATATGTGACATTAAATAATAGTCGTTTAACTTAGCTTATTAATGAAGAAGTAACCTAAAATTTGCTGACGGGAAAAAAGAAAAATATTGAAATTGTTTATAATATATATAACATATAACAATATGATTATTGGGAATAAATATACTATCGAGCCTCTTTATATAATTTTAATTATTACCAATGTATATGAAATATGTAACATTAAATAATAGTCGTTTAACTTAGCTTCTTAATGAAGAAGTAACCTAAAATTTGCTGATGGGGAAGAAGATAAATATTGAAATTGTTTATATCATATATAACATATAACAATATGAATATGGGGAATATATATACTATCGAGCCTCTTTATATAATTGTAGTTATTATCAATGTATATGAAATATGTGTCATTAATTAATAGTCTTTTAACTTAGTTTCTTAATGAAGAAGTAACCTAAAATTTGTTGACGGGGAAGAAGCAAAATATTGAAATTGTTTATATCATATATAACATATAACAATATGAATATGGGGAATAGATATACTATCGAGCCTCTTTATATAACTTTAGTTATAATCAATGTATATGAAATATGTGTCCTTAATTAATAGTCTTTTAACTTATTTTCTTAGTGATGAAGTAACCTAAAATTTGGTGACGGGGAAGAAGCAAAATATTGAAATTATTTATAACATGTAACAATATAAATATGGGGAATAGATATACTATCGAGCCTCTTTATATAACTTTAGTTATTACCAATGTATAATGTTTCATTAATTAATAGTCTTTTAACTTAGTTTCTTAGTGATGAAGTAACCTAAAATTTGGTGACCGGGAAGAAGCAAAATATTGAAATTGTTTATATCATATATAACATATAACATATAACAATATAAATATGGGGAATAGATATACTATCGAGCCTCTTTATATAACTTTAGTTATTGCCAATGCATATGAAATATGTGTCCTTAATTAATAGTCTTTTATCTTAGTTTCTTAGTGATTAAGTAACCTAAAATTTTGTGACGGGAAAAAAGAAAAATATTGAAATTGTTTATATCATATAACAATATAAATATGGGGAATAGATATACTATTGAGCCTCTTTATATAACTTTAGTTATTACCAATGTATAATGTTTCATTAATTAATAGTCTTTTAACTTAGTTTCTTAGAGAAGAAGTAACTTAAAATTTGGTGACGGGGAACAAGCAAAATATTGAAATTGTTTATATCATATATAACATATAACAATATAAATATGGGGAATAGATATACTATCAAGCCTCTTTATATAACTTTAGTTATTCCCAATGTATATGAAATATGTGTCCTTAATTAATAGTCTTTTATCTTAGTTTCTTAGTGATTAAGTAACCTAAAATTTGGTGATGGGAAAAAATAAAAATATTGAAATTGTTTATATCATATATAACATATAACAACATGATTATTGGGAATAAATATACTATCGAGCCTCTTTATATAATTTTAATTATTCCCAATGCATATGAAATATGTGTCCTTAATTAATAGTCTTTTATCTTAGTTTCTTATGAAGAAGTAACCTAAAATTTTCTGATGGGGAAGAAGAAAAATATTGAAATTGTTTATATCATATATAACATATTACAATATGAATATGGGGAATAGATATACTATCGAGCCTCATTATGTAATTTTAATTATTACCAATGTATATGAAATATGTGTCATTATATAATAATCTTTTAACTTAGTTTCTTAATGATGAAGTAACTTAAAATTTGCTGATGGGAAAGAAGAAAAATATTGAAATTGTTTATATCATATATAACATATAACGATATGAATATGGGGAATATATATACTATTGAGACTCTTTATATAATTGTAGTTATTATCAATGTATATTAAATATGTATCATTAATTAATAGTCTTTTAACTTAGTTTCTTAATGAAGAAGTAACCTAAAATTTGTTGACGGGGAAGAAGCAAAATATTGAAATTGTTTATATCATATATAACATATAACAATATGAATATGAGGAATAGATATACTATCGAGCCTCTTTATATAACTTTAGTTATAATCAATGTATATGAAATATGTGTCCTTAATTAATAGTCTTTTAACTTATTTTCTTAGTGATGAAGTAACCTAAAATTTGGTGACGGGGAAGAAGCAAAATATTGAAATTATTTATAACATGTAACAATATAAATATGGGGAATAGATATACTATCGAGTCTCTTTATATAACTTTAGTTATTACCAATATATAATGTTTCATTAATTAATAGTCTTTTAACTTAGTTTCTTAGTGATGAAGTAACCTAAAATTTGGTGACCGGGAAGAAGCAAAATATTGAAATTGTTTATATCATATATAACATATAACAATATAAATATGGGGAATAGATATACTATCGAGCCTCTTTATATAACTTTAGTTATTCCCAATGGATATGAAATATGTGTCCTTAATTAATAGTCTTTTATCTTAGTTTCTTAGTGATTAATTAACCTACAATTTGGTGACGGGAAAAAAGAAAAATATTGAAATTGTTTATATCATATATAACATATAACAATATGATTATTTGGAATAAATATACTATCAAGCCTCTTTATATAATTTTAATTATTACCAATGTATATGAAATATGTGACATTAAATAATAGTCATTTAACTTAGCTTCTTAATGAAGAAGTAACCTAAAATTTGCTGATGGGGAAGAAGATAAATATTGAAATTGTTTATATCATATATAACATATTACAATATGAATATGGGGAATAGATATACTATCGAGCCTCATTATGTAATTTTAATTATTACCAATGTATATGAAATATGTGTCATTATATAATAATCTTTTAACTTAGTTTCTTAATGATGAAGTAACTTAAAATATGCTGATGGGGAAGAAGAAAAATATTGAAATTGTTTATATCATATATAACATATAACGATATGAATATGGGGAATATATATACTATCGAGCATCTTTATATAATTGTAGTTATTATCAATGTATATGAAATATGTGTCATTAATTAATAGTCTTTTAACTTAGTTTCTTAATGAAGAAGTAACCTAAAATTTGTTGATGGGGAAGAAGCAAAATATTGAAATTGTTTATATCATATATAACATATAACAATATGAATATGGGGAATATATATACTATCGAGCCTCTTTATATAACTTTAGTTATTATCAATGCATATGAAATATGTGTCCTTAATTAATACTTTTAACTTATTTTCTTAGTGATGAAGTAACCTAAAATTTGGTGACAGGGAAGAAACAAAATATTGAAATTATTTATAACATGTAACAATATAAATATGGGGAATAGATATACTATCGAGCCTCTTTATATAACTTTAGTTATTACCAATGTATAATGTTTCATTAATTAATAATCTTTTAACTTAGTTTCTTAGTGATGAAGTAACCTAAAATTTGGTGACCGGGAAGAAGCAAAATATTGAAATTGTTTATATCATATATAACATATAACAATATGAATATGGGGAATAAATATACTATCGAGCCTCTTTATATAACTTTAGTTATTATCAACGTATATGAAATATGTGTCCTTAATTAATAGTCTTTTAACTTAGTTTCTTAGTGATGAAGTAACCTAAAATTTGGTGACGGGGAAGAAGCAAAATATTGAAATTGTTTATAACATATAACAATATAAATATGGGGAATAGATATACTATTGAGCCTCTTTATATAACTTTAGTTATTACCAATGTATAATGTTTCATTAATTAATAGTCTTTTAACTTAGTTTCTTAGTGATGAAGTAACTTAAAATTTGGTGACGGGGAAGAAGCAAACTATTGAAATTGTTTATATCATATATAACATATAACAATATAAATATGGGGAATAGATATACTATCGAGCCTCTTTATATAACTTTAGTTATTCCCAATGCATATGAAATATGTGTCCTTAATTAATAGTCTTTTATCTTAGTTTCTTAGTGATTAAGTAACCTAAAATTTGGTGATTGGAAAAAAGAAAAATATTGAAATTGTTTATATCATATATAACATATAACAATATGATTATTGGGAATAAATATACTATCGAGCCTCTTTATATAATTTTAATTATTATCAATGTATATGAAATATGTGACATTAAATAATAGTCGTTTAACTTAGCTTCTTAATGAAGAAGTAACCTAAAATTTGCTGATGGGGAAGAAGAAAAATATTGAAATTGTTTATATCATATATAATATATTAAATTTTGAATATGGGGAATAGATATACTATCGAGCCTCATTATGTAATTTTAATTATTACCAATGTATATGAAATATGTGTCATTATATAATAATCTTTTAACTTAGTTTCTTAATGATGAAGTAACTTAAAATTTGTTGATCGGGAAGAAGAAAAATATTGAAATTGTTTATATCATATATAACATATAACGATATGAATATGGGGAATATATATACTATCGAGCCTCTTTATATAATTGTAGTTATTATCAATGTATATGAAATATGTGTCATTAATTAATAGTCTTTTAACTTAGTTTCTTAATGATGAAGTAACCTAAAATTTGTTGACGGGGAAGAAGCAAAATATTGAAATTGTTTATATCATATATAACATATAACAATATGAATATGGGGAATAGATATACTATTGAGCCTCTTTATATAACTTTAGTTATTATCAATGTATATGAAACATGTGTCCTTAATTAATAGTCTTTTAACTTAGTTTCTTAGTGATGAAGTAACCTAAAATTTGATGACGGGGATGAACCAAAATATTGAAATTGTTTATATCATATGACAATATAAATATGGGGAATAGATATACTATCGAGCCTCTTTATATAACTTTAGTTATTACCAATGTATAATGTTTTATTAATTAATAGTCTTTTAACTTAGTTTCTTAGTGATGAAGTAACTTAAAATTTGGTGACGGGGAAGAAGCAAAATATTGAAATTGTTTATATCATATATAACATATAACAATATAAATATGGGGAATAGATATACTATCGAGCCTCTTTACATAACTTTAGTTATTCCCAATGCATATGAAATATGTGTCCTTAATTCATAGTCTTTTATCTTAGTTTCTTAGTGATTAAGTAACCTAAAATTTGGTGACGGGAAAAAAGAAAATATTGAAATTGTTTATATCATATATAACATATAACAATATGATTATTGGGAATAAATATACTATCGAGCCTCTTTATATAATTTTAATTATTACCAATGTATATGAAATATGTGACATTAAATAATAGTCGTTTAACTTAGCTTCTTAATGAAGACGTAACCTAAAATTTGCTGATGGGGAAGAAGAAAAATATTGAAATTGTTTATATCATATATAACATATAACGATATGAATATGGGGAATATATATACTATCGAGCCTCTTTATATAATTGCAGTTATTATCAATGTATATGAAATATGTGTCATTAATTAGTAGTCTTTTAACTTAGTTTCTTAATGATGAAGTAACCTAAAATTTGTTGACGGGGAAGAAGCAAAATATTGAAATTGTTTATATCATATATAACATATAACAATATGAATATGGGGAATAGATATAATATCGAGCCTCTTTATATAACTTTAGTTATTATCAATGTATATGAAATACGTGTCCTTAATTAATAGTCTTTTAACTTAGTTTCTTAGTGATGAAGTAACCTAAAATTTGATGACGGGGATGAACCAAAATATTGAAATTGTTTATATCATATAACAATATAAATATGGGGAATAGATATACTATCGAGCCTCTTTATATAACTTTAGTTATTACCAATGTATAATGTTTTATTAATTAATAGTCTTTTAACTTAGTTTCTTAGTGATGAAGTAACTTAAAATTTGGTGACGGGGAAGAAGCAAAATATTGAAATTGTTTATATCATATATAACATATAACAATATAAATATGGGGAATAGATATACTATCGAGCCTCTTTATATAACTTTAGTTATTCCCAATGCATATGAAATATGTGTCCTTAATTCATAGTCTTTTATCTTAGTTTCTTAGTGATTAAGTAACCTAAAATTTGGTGAGGGGGAAGAAGCAAAATATTGAAATTGTTTATAACATATAACAATATAAATATGGGGAATAGATATACTATTGAGCCTCTTTATATAACTTTAGTTATTACCAATGTATAATGTTTCATTAATTAATATTCTTTTAACTTAGTTTCTTAGTGATGAAGTAACTTAAAATTTGGTGACCGGGAAGAAGCAAAATATTGAAATTGTTTATATCATATATAACATATAACAATATAAATATGGGGAATAGATATACTATCGAGCCTCTTTATATAACTTTAGTTATTCCCAATTCATATGAAATATGTGTCCTTAATTAATAGTCTTTTATCTTAGTTTCTTAGTGATTAATTAACCTAAAATTTGGTGACGGGAAAAAAGAAAAATATTGAAATTGTTTATAATATATATAACATATAACAATATGATTATTGGGAATAAATATACTATCGAGCCTCTTTATATAATTTTAATTATTACCAATGTATATGAAATATGTAACATTAAATAATAGTCGTTTAACTTAGCTTCTTAATGAAGAAGTAACCTAAAATTTGCTGATGGGGAAGAAGATAAATATTGAAATTGTTTATATCATATATAACATATAACAATATGAATATGGGGAATATATATACTATCGAGCCTCTTTATATAATTGTAGTTATTATCAATGTATATGAAATATGTGTCATTAATTAATAGTCTTTTAACTTAGTTTCTTAATGAAGAAGTAACCTAAAATTTGTTGACGGGGAAGAAGCAAAATATTGAAATTGTTTATATCATATATAACATATAACAATATGAATATGGGGAATAGATATACTATCGAGCCTCTTTATATAACTTTAGTTATTATCAATGTATATGAAATATGTGTCCTTAATTAATAATCTTTTAACTTATTTTCTTAGTGATGAAGTAACCTATAATTTGGTGACGGGGAAGAAGCAAAATATTGAAATTATTTATAACATGTAACAATATAAATATGGGGAATAGATATACTATCAAGCCTCTTTATATAACTTTAGTTATTACCAATGTATAATGTTTCATTAATTAATAGTCTTTTAACTTAGTTTCTTAGTGAAGAAGTAACCTAAAATTTGGTGACCGGGAAGAAGCAAAATATTGAAATTGTTTATATCATATATAAAATATAACAATATGAATATGGGGAATAAATATACTATCGAGCCTCTTTATATAACTTTAGTTATTATCAACGTATATGAAATATGTGTCCTTAATTAATAGTTTTTTAACTTAGTTTCTTAGTGATGAAGTAACCTAAAATTTGGTGAGGGGGAAGAAGCAAAATATTGAAATTGTTTATAACATATAACAATATAAATATGGGGAATAGATATACTATTGAGCCTCTTTATATAACTTTAGTTATTACCAATGTATAATGTTTCATTAATTAATATTCTTTTAACTTAGTTTCTTAGTGATGAAGTAACTTAAAATTTTGTGACCTGGAAGAAGCAAAATATTGAAATTGTTTATATTATATATAACATATAACAATATAAATATGGGGAATAGATATACTATCGAGCCTCTTTATATAACTTTAGTTATTCCCAATGCATATGAAATATGTGTCCTTAATTAATAGTCTTTTATCTTAGTTTCTTAGTGATTAATTAACCTAAAATTTGGTGACGGGAAAAAAGAAAAATATTGAAATTGTTTATAATATATATAACATATAACAATATGATTATTGGGAATAAATATACTATCGAGCCTCTTTATATAATTTTAATTATTACCAATGTATATGAAATATGTAACATTAAATAATAGTCGTTTAACTTAGCTTCTTAATGAAGAAGTAACCTAAAATTTGCTGATGGGAAACAAGAAAAATATTGAAATTGTTTATATTATATATAACATATTACAATATGAATATGGGGAATAGATATACTATCGAGACTCATTATGTAATTTTAATTATTACCAATGTATATGAAATATGTGTCATTATATAATAATCTTTTAACTTAGTTTCTTAATGATGAAGTAACTTAAAATTTGTTGATGGGGAAGAAGAAAAATATTGAAATTGTTTATATCATATATAACATATAAGGATATGAATATGGGGAATATATATACTATCGAGCCTCTTTATATAATTGTAGTTATTATCAATGTATATGAAATATGTGTCATTAATTAATAGTCTTTTAACTTAGTTTATTAATGATGAAGTAACCTAAAATTTGTTGACGGGGAAGAAGCAAAATATTGAAATTGTTTATATCATATATAACATATAACAATATGAATATGGGGAATAGATATACTATCGAGCCTCTTTATATAACTTTAGTTATTATCAATGTATATGAAATATGTGTCCTTAATTAATAGTCTTTTAACTTAGTTTCTTAGTGATGATATAACCTAAAATTTGATGACGGGGATGAACCAAAATATTGAAATTGTTTATATCATATATAACATATAACAATATGAATATGGGGAATAGATATACTATCGAGCCTCTTGATATAATTGTAGTTATTATCAACGTATATGAAATATGTGTCCTTAATTAATAGTCTTTTATCTTAGTTTCTTAGTGATTAAGTAACCTAAAATTTGGTGACGGGAAAAAAGAAAAATATTGAAATTGTTTATATCATATATAACATATAACAATATGATTATTGGGAATAAATATACTATCGAGCCTCTTTATATAATTTTAATTATTACCAATGTATATGAAATATGTGACATTAAATAATAGTCGTTTAACTTAGCTTCTTAATGAAGAAGTAACCTAAAATTTGCTGATGGGGAAGAAGAAAAATATTGAAATTGTTTATATCATATATAACATATTACAATATGAATACGGGGAATAGATATACTATCGAGCCTCATTATGTAATTTTAATTATTACCAATGTATATGAAATACGTGTCATTATATAATAATCTTTTAACTTAGTTTCTTAATGATGAAGTAACTTAAAATTTGCTGATGGGGAAGAAGAAAAATATTGAAATTGTTTATATCATATATAACATATAACGATATGAATATGGGGAATATATATACTATCGAGCCTCTTTATATAATTGTAGTTATTATCAATGTATATGAAATATGTGTCATTAATTAATAGTCTTTTAACTTAGTTTCTTAATGATGAAGTAACCTAAAATTTGTTGACGGGGAAGAAGCAAAATATTGAATTTGTTTATATCATATATAACATATTACAATATGAATATGGGGAATAGATATACTATCGATCCTCTTTATATAACTTTAGTTATTATCAATGTATATGAAATATGTGTCCTTAATTAATAGTCTTTTAACTTATTTTCTTAGTGATGAAGTAACCTAAAATTTGGTGACGGGGAAGAAGCAAAATATTGAAATTGTTTATATCATATATAACATATAAAAATATGAATAAGGGGAATAAATATACTATCGAGCCTCTTTATATAAATTTAGTTATTATCAACGTATATGAAATATGTGTCCTTAATTAATAGTCTTTTATCTTAGTTTCTTAGTTATGAAGTAACCTAAAATTTTGTGACGGGGAAGATGCAAAATATTGAAATTGTTTATAACATATAACAATATAAATATGGGGAATAGATATACTATTGAGCCTCTTTATATAACTTTAGTTATTACCAATGTATAATGTTTCATTAGTTAATAGTCTTTTAACTTAGTTTCTTAGTGATGAAGTAACCTAAAATTTGGTGACGGGGAAGAAGCAAAATATTGAAATTGCTTATAACATATAACAATATAAATATGGGGAATAGATATACTATTGATCCTCTTTATATAACTTTAGTTATTACCAATGTATAATGTTTCATTAATTAATATTCTTATAACTTAGTTTCTTAGTGATGAAGTAACTTAAAATTTGGTGACGGAGAAGAAGCAAAATATTGAAATTATTTATATCATATATAACATATAACAATATAAATATGGGGAATAGATATACTATCGAGCCTCTTTATATAACTTTAGTTATTCCCAAGGCATATGTAATATGTGTCTTTAATTAATAGTCTTTTATCTTAGTTTCTTAGTGATTAATTAACCTAAAATTTGGTGACGGGAAAAAAGAAAAATAATGAAATTGTTTCTAATATATATAACATATAACAATATGATTATTGGGAATAAATATACTATCGAGCCTCTTTATATAATTTTAATTATTACCAATGTATATGAAATATGTGACATTAAATAATAGTCGTTTAACTTAGCTTCTTAATGAAGAAGTAACCTAAAATTTGCTGAAGGGGAAGAAGAAAAATATTGAAATTGTTTATATCTTATATAACATATTACAATATGAATATGGGGAATAGATATACTATCGAGCCTCATTATGTAATTTTAATTATTACCAATGTATATGAAATATGTGTCATTATATAATAATCTTTTAACTTAGTTTCTTAATGATGAAGTAACTTACAATTTGTTGATGGGGAAGAAGAAAAATATTGAAATTGTTTATATCATATATAACATATAACGATATGAATATGGGGAATATATATACTATCGAGCCTCTTTATATAATTGTAGTTATTATCAATGTATATGAAATATGTGTCATTAATTAATAGTCTTTTAACTTAGTTTCTTAATGATGAAGTAACATAAAATTTGTTGACGGGGAAGAAGCAAAATATTGAAATTGTTTATATCATATATAACATATAACAATATGAATATAGGGAATAGATATACTATCGAGCCTCTTTATATAACTTTAGTTATTATCAATGTATATGAAATATGTGTCCTTAATTAATAGTCTTTTAACTTAGTTTCTTAGTGATGAAGTAACCTAAAATATGGTGACGGGGAAGAAGCAAAATATTGAAATTATTTATAACATGTAACAATATAAATATGGGGAATAGATATACTATCGATCCTCTTTATATAACTTTAGTTATTACCAATGTATAAGGTTTCATTAATTAATAGTCTTTTAACTTAGTTTCTTAGTGATGAAGTAACTTAAAATTTGGTGACGGGGAAGAAGCAAAATATTGAAATTGTTTATATCATATATAACATATAACAATATGAATATGGGGAATTGATATACTATCGAACCTCTTGATATAATTGTAGTTATTATCTACGTATATGAAATATGTGTCCTTAATTCATAGTCTTTTATCTTAGTTTCTTAATGATTAAGTAACCTAAAATTTGGTGACGGGAAAAAAGAAAAATATTGAAATTGTTTATATCATATATAACATATAACAATATGAATATTGGGAATAAATATACTATCGAGCCTCTTTATATAATTTTAATTATTACCAATGTATATGAAATATGTGACATTAAATAATAGTCGTTTAACTTAGCTTCTTAATGAAGACGTAACCTAAAATTTGCTGACGGGGAAGAAGAAAAATATTGAAATTGTTTATATCATATATAACATATAACGATATGAATATGGGGAATATATATACTATCGAGCCTCTTTATATAATTGTAGTTATTATCAATGTATATGAAATATGTGTCATTAATTAATAGTCTTTTAACTTAGTTTCTTAATGATGAAGTAACCTAAAATTTGTTGACGGGGAAGAAGCAAAATATTGAAATTGTTTATATCATATATAACATATAACAATATGAATATGGGGAATAGATATAATATCGAGCCTCTTTATATAACTTTAGTTATTATCAATGTATATGAAATACGTGTCCTTAATTAATAGTCTTTTAACTTAGTTTCTTAGTGATGAAGTAACCTAAAATTTGATGACGGGGATGAACCAAAATATTGAAATTGTTTATATCATATAACAATATAAATATGGGGAATAGATATACTATCGAGCCTCTTTATATAACTTTAGTTATTACCAATGTATAATGTTTTATTAATTAATAGTCTTTTAACTTAGTTTCTTAATGATGAAGTAACCTAAAATTTGGTGACGGGGAAGAAGCAAAATATTGAAATTGTTTATATCATATAAAACATATAACAATATATATATGGGGAATAGATATACTATCGAGCCTCTTTATATAACTTTAGTCATTCCCAATGCATATGAAATATGTGTCCTTAATTCATAGTCTTTTATCTTAGTTTCTTAGTGATTAAGTAACCTAAAATTTGGTGACGGGAAAAAAGAAAATATTGAAATTATTTATATCATATATAACATATAACAATATGAATATTGGGAATAAATATACTATCGAGCCTCTTTATAAAATTTTAATTATTACCAATGTATATGAAATATGTGACATTAAATAATAGTCGTTTAACTTAGCTTCTTAATGAAGAAGTAACCTAAAATTTGCTGACGGGGAAGAAGAAAAATATTGAAATTGTTTATATCATATATAACATATTACAATATGAATATGGGGAATAGATATACTATCGAGCCTCATTATGTAATTTTAATTATTACCAATGTATATGAAATATGTGTCATTACATAATAGTCTTTTAACTTAGTTTCTTAATGATGAAGTAACTTAAAATTGGTGATGGGGAAGAAGAAAAATATTGAAATTGTTTATATCATATATAACATATAACGATATGAATATGGGGAATATATATACTATCGAGCCTCTTTATATAATTATAGTTATTATCAATGTATATGAAATATGTGTCATTAATTAATAGGCTTTTAACTTAGTTTCTTAATGATGAAGTAACCTAAAATTTGTTGACGGGGAAGAAGCAAAATATTGAAATTGTTTATAACATATATAACATATAACAAAATGAATATGGGGAATAGATATACTATCGAGCCTCTTTATATAACTTTAGTTATTATCAATGTATATGAAATATGTGTCCTTAATTAATAATCTTTTAACTTATTTTCTTAGTGATGAAGTAACCTAAAATTTGGTGACGGGGAAGAAGCAAAATATTGAAATTTTTTATAACATGTAACAATATAAATATGGGGAATAGATATACTATTGATCCTCTTTATATAAATTTAGTTATTACCAATGTATAATGTTTCATTAATTAATAGTCTTTTAACTTAGTTTCTTAGTGATGAAGTAACCTAAAATTTGGTGACCGGGAAGAAGCAAAATATTGAAATTGTTTATATCATATATGACATATAACAATATGAATATGGGGAATAAATATAATATCGAGCCTCTTTATATAAATTTAGTTATTATCAACGTATATGAAATATGTGTCCTTAATTAATAGTCTTTTAACTTAGTTTCTTAGTGATGAAGTAACCTAAAATTTGGTGACGGGGAAGAAGCAAAATATTGAAATTGTTTATAACATATAACAATATAAATATGGGGAATAGATATACTATTGAGCCTCTTTATATAACTTTAGTTATTACCAATGTATAATGTTTCATTAATTAATAGTCTTTTAACTTAGTTTCTTAGTGATGAAGTAACTTAAAATTTGGTGACGGGGAAGAAACAAAATATTGAAATTGTTTATATCATATATAACATATAACAATATAAATATGGGGAATAGATATACTATCGAGCCTCTTTATATAACTTTAGTTATTCCCAATGCATATGAAATATGTGTCCTTAATTCATAGTCTTTTATCTTAGTTTCTTAGTGATTAAGTAACCTAAAATTTGGTGACGGGAAAAAAGAAAATATTGAAATTGTTTATATCATATATAACATATAACAATATGATTATTGGGAATAAATATACTATCGAGCCTCTTTATATAATTTTAATTATTACCAATGTATATGAAATATGTGACATTAAATAATAGTCGTTTAACTTAGCTTCTTAATGAAGATGTAACCTAAAATTTGCTGATGGGGAAGAAGAAAAATATTGAAATTGTTTATATCATATATAACATATTACAATATGAATATGGGGAATAGATATACAATCGAGACTCATTATGTAATTTTAATTATTACCAATGTATATGAAATATGTGTCATTATATAATAATCTTTTAACTTAGTTTCTTAATGATGAAGTAACTTAAAATTTGCTGATGGGGAAGAAGAAAAATATTGAAATTGTTTATATCATATATAACATATAACGATATGAATATGGGGAATATATATACTATCGAGCCTCTTTATATAATTATAGTTATTATCAATGTATATGAAATATGTGTCATTAATTAATAGGCTTTTAACTTAGTTTCTTAATGATGAAGTAACCTAAAATTTGTTGACGGGGAAGAAGCAAAATATTGAAATTGTTTATAACATATATAACATATAACAAAATGAATATGGGGAATAGATATACTATCGAGCCTCTTTATATAACTTTAGTTATTATCAATGTATATGAAATATGTGTCCTTAATTAATAGTCTTTTAACTTATTTTCTTAGTGATGAAGTAACCTAAAATTTGGTGACGGGGAAGAAGCAAAATATTGAAATTATTTATAACATGTAACAATATAAATATGGGGAATAGATATACTATCGATCCTCTTTATATAAATTTAGTTATTACCAATGTATAATGTTTCATTAATTAATAGTCTTTTAACTTAGTTTCTTAGTGATGAAGTAACCGAAAATTTGGTGACCGGGAAGAAGCAAAATATTGAAATTGTTTATATCATATATGACATATAACAATATGAATATGGGGAATAAATATACTATCGAGCCTCTTTATATAAATTTAGTTATTATCAACGTATATGAAATATGTGTCCTTAATTAATAGTCTTTTAACTTAGTTTCTTAGTGATGAAGTAACCTAAATTTTGGTGACGGGGAAGAAGCAAAATATTGAAATTGTTTATAACATATAACAATATAAATATGGGGAATAGATATACTATTGAGCCTCTTTATATAACTTTAGTTATTACCAATGTATAATGTTTCATTAATTAATAGTCTTTTAACTTAGTTTCTTAGTGATGAAGTAACCTAAAATTTGGTGACGGGGAAGAAGCAAAATATTGAAATTGTTTATAACATATAACAATATAAATATGGGGAATAGATATACTATTGAGCCTCTTTATATAACTTTATTTATTACCAATGTATAATGTTTCATTAATTAATAGTCTTTTAACTTAGTTTCTTAGTGATGAAGTAACTTAAAATTTGGTGACGGAGAAGAAGCAAAATATTGAAATTATTTATATCATATATAACATATAACAATATAAATATGGGGAATAGATATACTATCGAGCCTCTTTATATAACTTTAGTTATTCCCAAGGCATATGAAATATGTGTCCTTAATTAATAGTCTTTTATCTTAGTTTCTTAGTGATTAATTAACCTAAAATTTGGTGACGGGAAAAAAGAAAAATATTGAAATTGTTTCTAATATATATAACATATAACAATATGATTATTGGGAATAAATATACTATCGAGCCTCTTTATATAATTTTAATTATTACCAATGTATATGAAATATGTGACATTAAATAATAGTCGTTTAACTTAGCTTCTTAATGAAGTAGTAACCTAAAATTTGCTGATGGGGAAGAAGAAAAATATTGAAATTGTTTATATCATATATAACATATTACAATATGAATATGGGGAATAGATATACTATCGAGCCTCATTATGTAATTTTAATTATTACCAATGTATATGAAATATGTGTCATTATATAATAATCTTTTAACTTAGTTTCTTAATGATAAAGTAACTTAAAATTTGTTGATGGGGAAGAAGAAAAATATTGAAATTGTTTATATCATATATAACATATAACGATATGAATATGGGAAATATATATACTATCGAGCTTCTTTATATAATTGTAGTTATTATCAATGTATATGAAATATGTGTCATTAATTAATAGTCTTTTAACTTAGTTTCTTAATGATGAAGTAACCTAAAATTTGTTGACGGGGAAGAAGCAAAATATTGAAATTGTTTATATCATATATAACATATAACAATATGAATATGGGGAATAGATATACTTTCGAGCCTCTTTATATAACTTTAGTTATTATCAATGTATATGAAATATGTGTCCTTAATTAATAGTCTTTTAACTTAGTTTCTTAGTGATGAAGTAACCTAAAATATGGTGACGGGGAAGAAGCAAAATATTGAAATTATTTATAACATGTAACAATATAAATATGGGGAATAGATATACTATCGATCCTCTTTATATAACTTTAGTTATTACCAATGTATAAGGTTTCATTAATTAATAGTCTTTTAACTTAGTTTCTTAGTGATGAAGTAACCTAAAATTTGGTGACGGGGAAGAAGCAAAATATTGAAATTGTTTATATCATATATAACATATAACAATATGAATATGGGGAATTGATATACAATCGAGCCTCTTGATATAATTGTAGTTATTATCAACGTATATGAAATATGTGTCCTTAATTAATAGTCTTTTATCTTAGTTTCTTAATGATTAAGTAACCTATAATTTGGTGACGGGAAAAAAGAAAAATATTGAAATTGTTTATATCATATATAACATATAACAATATGAATATTGGGAATAAATATACTATCGAGCCTCTTTATATAATTTTAATTATTACCAATGTATATGAAATATGTGACATTAAATAATAGTCGTTTAACTTAGCTTCTTAATGAAGAAGTAACCTAAAATTTGCTGACGGGGAAGAAGAAAAATATTGAAATTGTTTATATCATATATAACATATTACAATATGAATATGGGGAATAGATATACTATCGAGCCTCATTATGTAATTTTAATTATTACCAATGTATATGAAATATGTGTCATTACATAATAGTCTTTTAACTTAGTTTCTTAATGATGAAGTAACTTAAAATTGGTGATGGGGAAGAAGAAAAATATTGAAATTGTTTATATCATATATAACATATAACAATATGAATATGGGGAATAGATATAGTATCGAGTCTCTTTATATAATTGTAGTTATTATCAATGTATATGAAATATGTGTCATTAATTAATAGGCTTTTAACTTAGTATCTTAATGATGAAGTAACCTAAAATTTGTTGACGGGGAAGAAGCAAAATATTGAAATTGTTTATATCATATATAACATATAACAATATGAATATGGGGAATATATATACTATCGAGCCTCTTTATATAACTTTAGTTATTATCAATGCATATGAAATATGTGTCCTTAATTAATAATCTTTTAACTTATTTTCTTAGTGATGAAGTAACCTAAAATTTGGTGACGGGGAAGAAACAAAATATTGAAATTATTTATAACATGTAACAATATAAATATGGGGAATAGATATACTATCGAGCCTCTTTATATAACTTTAGTTATTACCAATGTATAATGTTTCATTAATTAATACTCTTTTAACTTAGTTTCTTAGTGATGAAGTAACCTAAAATTTGATGACCGGGAAGAAGCAAAATATTGAAATTGTTTATATCATATATAACATATAACAATATGAATATGGGGAATAGATATAATATCGAGCCTCTTTATATAACTTTAGTTATTATCAATGTATATGAAATACGTGTCCTTAATTAATAGTCTTTTAACTTAGTTTCTTAGTGATGAAGTAACCTAAAATTTGATGACGGGGATGAACCAAAATATTGAAATTGTTTATATCATATAACAATATAAATATGAGGAATAGATATACTATCGAGCCTCTTTATATAACTTTAGTTATTACCAATGTATAATGTTTTATTAATTAATAGTCTTTTAACTTAGTTTCTTAATGATGAAGTAACTTAAAATTTTGTGACGGGGAAGAAGCAAAATATTGAAATTGTTTATATCATATAAAACATATAACAATATAAATATGGGGAATAGATATACTATCGAGCCTCTTTATATAACTTTAGTCATTCCCAATGCATATGAAATATGTGTCCTTAATTCATAGTCTTTTATCTTAGTTTCTTAGTGATTAAATAACCTAAAATTTGGTGACGGGAAAAAAGAAAATATTGAAATTATTTATATCATATATAACATATAACAATATGAATATTGGGAATAAATATACTATCGAGCCTCTTTATAAAATTTTAATTATTACCAATGTATATGAAATATGTGACATTAAATAATAGTCGTTTAACTTAGCTTCTTAATGAAGAAGTAACCTAAAATTTGCTGACGGGGAAGAAGAAAAATATTGAAATTGTTTATATCATATATAACATATTACAATATGAATATGGGGAATAGATATACTATCGAGCCTCATTATGTAATTTTAATTATTACCAATGTATATGAAATATGTGTCATTACATAATAGTCTTTTAACTTAGTTTCTTAATGATGAAGTAACTTAAAATTGGTGATGGGGAAGAAGAAAAATATTGAAATTGTTTATATCATATATAACATATAACGATATGAATATGGGGAATATATATACTATCGAGCCTCTTTATATAATTATAGTTATTATCAATGTATATGAAATATGTGTCATTAATTAATAGTCTTTTAACTTAGTTTCTTAGTGATGAAGTAACCTAAAATTTGGTGACCGTGAAGAAGTAAAATATTGAAATTGTTTATATCATATATAACATATAACAATATGAATATGGGGAATAAATATACTATCGAGCCTCTTTATATAACTTTAGTTATTATCAACGTATATGAAATATGTGTCCTTAATTAATAGTCTTTTAACTTAGTTTCTTAGTGATGAAGTAACCTAAAATTTGGTGAGGGGGAAGAAGCAAAATATTGAAATTGTTTATAACATATAACAATATAAATATGGGGAATAGATATACTATTGAGCCTCTTTATATAACTTTAGTTATTACCAATGTATAATGTTTCATTAATTAATATTCTTTTAACTTAGTTTTTTAGTGATGAAGTAACTTAAAATTTGGTGACGGGGAAGAAGCAAAATATTGAAATTGTTTATATCATATATAACATATAACAATATAAATATGGGGAATAGATATACTATGGAGCCTCTTTATATAACTTTAGTTATTCCCAATGCATATGAAATATGTGTCCTTAATTAATAGTCTTTTATCTTAGTTTCTTAGTGATTAATTAACCTAAAATTTGGTGACGGGAAAAAAGAAAAATATTGAAATTGTTTATAATATATATAACATATAACAATATGATTATTGGGAATAAATATACTATCGAGCCTCTTTATATAATTTTAATTATTACCAATGTATATGAAATATGTGACATTAAATAATAGTCGTTTAACTTAGATTCTTAATGAAGAAGTAACCTAAAATTTGCTGATGGGAAACAAGAAAAATATTGAAATTGTTTATATCATATATAACATATTACAATATGAATATGGGGAATAGATATACTATCGAGACTCATTATGTAATTTTAATTATTACCAATGTATATGAAATATGTGTCATTATATAATAATCTTTTAACTTAGTTTCTTAATGATGAAGTAACTTAAAATTTGCTGATTGGGAAGAAGAAAAATATTGAAATTGTTTATATCATATATAACATATAACGATATGAATATGGGGAATATATATACTATCGAGCCTCTTTATATAATTGTATATGAAATTTGTGTCATTAATTAATAGTCTTTTAACTTAGTTTCTTAATGATGAAGTAACCTAAAATTTGTTGACGGGGAAGAAGCAAAATATTGAAATTGTTTATATCATATATAACATATAACAATATGAATATGGGGAATAGATATACTATCGAGCCTCTTTATATAACTTTAGTTATTATCAATGTATATGAAATATGTGTCCTTAATTAATAGTCTTTTAACTTATTTTCTTAGTGATGAAGTAACCTAAAATTTGGTGACGGGGAAGAAGCAAAATATTGAAATTATTTATAACATGTAACAATATAAATATGGGGAATAGATATACTATCGAGCCTCTTTATATAAATTTAGTTATTACCAATGTATAATGTTTCATTAATTAATAGTCTTTTAACTTAGTTTCTTAGTGATGAAGTAACCTAAAATTTGGTGACCGGGAAGAAGCAAAATATTGAAATTGTTTATATCATATATAACATATAACAATATGAATATGGGGAATAAATATACTATCGAGCCTCTTTATATAAATTTAGTTATTATCAACGTATATGAAATATGTGTCCTTAATTAATAGTCTTTTATCTTAGTTTCTTAGTGATGAAGTAACCTAAAATTTGGTGACGGGGAAGATGCAAAATATTGAAATTGTTTATAACATATAACAATATAAATATGGGGAATAGATATACTATTGAGCCTCTTTATATAACTTTAGTTATTACCAATGTATAATGTTTCATTAATTAATAGTCTTTTAACTTAGTTTCTTAGTGATGAAGTAACCTAAAATTTGGTGACGGGGAAGAAGCAAAATATTGAAATTGTTTATAACATATAACAATATAAATATGGGGAATAGATATACTATTGAGCCTCTTTATATAACTTTATTTATTACCAATGTATAATGTTTCATTAATTAATAGTCTTTTAACTTAGTTTCTTAGTGATGAAGTAACTTAAAATTTGGTGACGGAGAAGAAGCAAAATATTGAAATTATTTATATCATATATAACATATAACAATATAAATATGGGGAATAGATATACTATCGAGCCTCTTTATATAACTTTAGTTATTCCCAAGGCATATGAAATATGTGTCCTTAATTAATAGTCTTTTATCTTAGTTTCTTAGTGATTAATTAACCTAAAATTTGGTGACGGGAAAAAAGAAAAATATTGAAATTGTTTCTAATATATATAACATATAACAATATGATTATTGGGAATAAATATACTATCGAGCCTCTTTATATAATTTTAATTATTACCAATGTATATGAAATATGTGACATTAAATAATAGTCGTTTAACTTAGCTTCTTAATGAAGAAGTAACCTAAAATTTGCTGATGGGGAAGAAGAAAAATATTGAAATTGTTTATATCATATATAACATATTACAATATGAATATGGGGAATAGATATACTATCGAGCCTCATTATGTAATTTTAATTATTACCAATGTATATGAAATATGTGTCATTATATAATAATCTTTTAACTTAGTTTCTTAATGATGAAGTAACTTAAAATTTGTTGATGGGGAAGAAGAAAAATATTGAAATTGTTTATATCATATATAACATATAACGATATGAATATGGGGAATATATATACTATCGAGCCTCTTTATATAATTGTAGTTATTATCAATGTATATGAAATATGTGTCATTAATTAATAGTCTTTTAACTTAGTTTCTTAATGATGAAGTAACCTAAAATTTGTTGACGGGGAAGAAGCAAAATATTGAAATTGTTTATATCATATATAACATATAACAATATGAATATGGGGAATAGATATACTTTCGAGCCTCTTTATATAACTTTAGTTATTATCAATGTATATGAAATATGTGTCCTTAATTAATAGTCTTTTAACTTAGTTTCTTAGTGATGAAGTAACCTAAAATATGGTGACGGGGAAGAAGCAAAATATTGAAATTATTTATAACATGTAACAATATAAATATGGGGAATAGATATACTATCGATCCTCTTTATATAACTTTAGTTATTACCAATGTATAAGGTTTCATTAATTAATAGTCTTTTAACTTAGTTTCTTAGTGATGAAGTAACCTAAAATTTGGTGACGGGGAAGAAGCAAAATATTGAAATTGTTTATATCATATATAACATATAACAATATAAATATGGGGAATAGATATACTATCGAGCATCTTGATATAATTGTAGTTATTCCCAAGGCATATGAAATATGTGTCCTTAATTAATAGTCTTTTATCTTAGTTTCTTAGTGATTAATTAACCTAAAATTTGGTGACGGGAAAAAAGAAAAATATTGAAATTGTTTCTAATATATATAACATATAACAATATGATTATTGGGAATAAATATACTATCGAGCCTCTTTATATAATTTTAATTATTACCAATGTATATGAAATATGTGACATTAAATAATAGTCGTTTAACTTAGCTTCTTAATGAAGAAGTAACCTAAAATTTGCTGATGGGGAAGAAGAAAAATATTGAAATTGTTTATATCATATATAACATATTACAATATGAATATGGGGAATAGATATACTATCGAGCCTCATTATGTAATTTTAATTATTACCAATGTATATGAAATATGTGTCATTATATAATAATCTTTTAACTTAGTTTCTTAATGATGAAGTAACTTAAAATTTGTTGATGGGGAAGAAGAAAAATATTGAAATTGTTTATATCATATATAACATATAACGATATGAATATGGGGAATATATATACTATCGAGCCTCTTTATATAATTGTAGTTATTATCAATGTATATGAAATATGTGTCATTAATTAATAGTCTTTTAACTTAGTTTCTTAATGATGAAGTAACCTAAAATTTGTTGACGGGGAAGAAGCAAAATATTGAAATTGTTTATATCATATATAACATATAACAATATGAATATGGGGAATAGATATACTTTCGAGCCTCTTTATATAACTTTAGTTATTATCAATGTATATGAAATATGTGTCCTTAATTAATAGTCTTTTAACTTAGTTTCTTAGTGATGAAGTAACCTAAAATATGGTGACGGGGAAGAAGCAAAATATTGAAATTATTTATAACATGTAACAATATAAATATGGGGAATAGATATACTATCGATCCTCTTTATATAACTTTAGTTATTACCAATGTATAAGGTTTCATTAATTAATAGTCTTTTAACTTAGTTTCTTAGTGATGAAGTAACCTAAAATTTGGTGACGGGGAAGAAGCAAAATATTGAAATTGTTTATATCATATATAACATATAACAATATGAATATGGGGAATTGATATACAATCGAGCATCTTGATATAATTGTAGTTATTATCAACGTATATGAAATATGTGTCCTTAATTAATAGTCTTTTATCTTAGTTTCTTAATGATTAAGTAACCTATAATTTGGTGACGGGAAAAAAGAAAAATATTGAAATTGTTTATATCATATATAACATATAACAATATGAATATTGGGAATAAATATACTATCGAGCCTCTTTATATAATTTTAATTATTACCAATGTATATGAAATATGTGACATTAAATAATAGTCGTTTAACTTAGCTTCTTAACGAAGAAGTAACCTAAAATTTGCTGACGGGGAAGAAGAAAAATATTGAAATTGTTTATATCATATATAACATATTACAATATGAATATGGGGAATAGATATACTATCGAGCCTCATTATGTAATTTTAATTATTACCAATGTATATGAAATATGTGTCATTACATAATAGTCTTTTAACTTAGTTTCTTAATGATGAAGTAACTTAAAATTGGTGATGGGGAAGAAGAAAAATATTGAAATTGTTTATATCATATATAACATATAACAATATGAATATGGGGAATAGATATAGTATCGAGTCTCTTTATATAATTGTAGTTATTATCAATGTATATGAAATATGTGTCATTAATTAATAGGCTTTTAACTTAGTATCTTAATGATGAAGTAACCTAAAATTTGTTGACGGGGAAGAAGCAAAATATTGAAATTGTTTATATCATATATAATATATAACAATATGAATATGGGGAATAGATATACTATCGAGCCTCTTTATATAACTTTAGTTATTATCAATGTATATGAAATACGTGTCCTTAATTAATAGTCTTTTAACTTATTTTCTTAGTGATGAAGTAACCTAAAATTTGGTGACGGGGAAGAAGCAAAATATTGAAATTATTTATAACATGTAACAATATAAATATGGGGAATAGATATACTATCGAGCCTCTTTATATAAATTTAGTTATTACCAATGTATAATGTTTCATTAATTAATAGTCTTTTAACTTAGTTTCTTAGTGATGAAGTAACCTAAAATTTGGTGACCGGGAAGAAGCAAAATATTGAAATTGTTTATATCATATATAACATATAACAATATGAATATGGGGAATAAATATACTATCGAGCCTCTTTATATAAATTTAGTTATTATCAACGTATATGAAATATGTGTCCTTAATTAATAGTCTTTTATCTTAGTTTCTTAGTGATGAAGTAACCTAAAATTTGGTGACGGGGAAGATGCAAAATATTGAAATTGTTTATAACATATAACAATATAAATATGGGGAATAGATATACTATTGAGCCTCTTTATATAACTTTAGTTATTACCAATGTATAATGTTTCATTAATTAATAGTCTTTTAACTTAGTTTCTTAGTGATGAAGTAACCTAAAATTTGGTGACGGGGAAGAAGCAAAATATTGAAATTGTTTATAACATATAACAATATAAATATGGGGAATAGATATACTATTGAGCCTCTTTATATAACTTTATTTATTACCAATGTATAATGTTTAATTAATTAATAGTCTTTTAACTTAGTTTCTTAGTGATGAAGTAACTTAAAATTTGGTGACGGAGAAGAAGCAAAATATTAAAATTATTTATATCATATATAATATATAACAATATAAATATGGGGAATAGATATACTATCGAGCCTCTTTATATAACTTTAGTTATTCCCAAGGCATATGAAATATGTGTCCTTAATTAATAGTCTTTTATCTTAGTTTCTTAGTGATTAATTAACCTAAAATTTGGTGACGGGAAAAAAGAAAAATATTGAAATTGTTTCTAATATATATAACATATAACAATATGATTATTGGGAATAAATATACTACCGAGCCTCTTTATATAATTTTAATTATTACCAATGTATATGAAATATGTGACATTAAATAATAGTCGTTTAACTTAGCTTCTTAATGAAGAAGTAACCTAAAATTTGCTGATGGGGAAGAAGAAAAATATTGAAATTGTTTATATCATATATAACATATTACAATATGAATATGGGGAATAGATATACTATCGAGCCTCATTATGTAATTTTAATTATTACCAATGTATATGAAATATGTGTCATTATATAATAATCTTTTAACTTAGTTTCTTAATGATGAAGTAACTTAAAATTTGTTGATGGGGAAGAAGAAAAATATTGAAATTGTTTATATCATATATAACATATAACGATATGAATATGGGGAATATATATACTATCGAGCCTCTTTATATAATTGTAGTTATTATCAATGTATATGAAATATGTGTCATTAATTAATAGTCTTTTAACTTAGTTTCTTAATGATGAAGTAACCTAAAATTTTTTTGACGGGGAAGAAGCAAAATATTGAAATTGTTTATATCATATATAATATATAACAATATGAATATGGGGAATAGATATACTATCGAGCCTCTTTATATAACTTTAGTTATTATCAATGTATATGAAATATGTGTCCTTAATTAATAGTCTTTTAACTTAGTTTCTTAGTGATGAAGTAACCTAAAATATGGTGACGGGGAAGAAGCAAAATATTGAAATTATTTATAACATGTAACAATATAAATATGGGGAATAGATATACTATCGATCCTCTTTATATAACTTTAGTTATTACCAATGTATAAGGTTTCATTATTTAATAGTCTTTTAACTTAGTTTCTTAGTGATGAAGTAACCTAAAATTTGGTGACGGGGAAGAAGCAAAATATTGAAATTGTTTATATCATATATAACATATAACAATATGAATATGGGGAATTGATATACTATCGAGCCTCTTGATATAATTGTAGTTATTATCAACGTATATGAAATATGTGTCCTTAATTAATAGTCTTTTATCTTAGTTTCTTAATGATTAAGTAACCTATAATTTGGTGACGGGAAAAAAGAAAAATATTGAAATTGTTTATATCATATATAACATATAACAATATGAATATTGGGAATAAATATACTATCGAGCCTCTTTATATAATTTTAATTATTACCAATGTATATGAAATATGTGACATTAAATAATAGTCGTTTAACTTAGCTTCTTAATGAAGAAGTAACCTAAAATTTGCTGACGGGGAAGAAGAAAAATATTGAAATTGTTTATATCATATATAACATATTACAATATGAATATGGGGAATAGATATACTATCGAGCCTCATTATGTAATTTTAATTATTACCAATGTATATGAAATATGTGTCATTACATAATAGTCTTTTAACTTAGTTTCTTAATGATGAAGTAACTTAAAATTGGTGATGGGGAAGAAGAAAAATATTGAAATTGTTTATATCATATATAACATATAACAATATGAATATAAGGAATAGATATACTATCGAGCCTCTTTATATAATTTTAATTATTACCAATGTATATAAATTATGTGTCATTAAATAATAGTCATTTAACTTAGTTTCTTAATGATGAAGTAACATAAAGTTTTTTGATGGGGAAGAAGAAAAATATTGAAATTGTTTATATCATATATAACATATAACAATATGAATATGTGGGATAGATATACTATTGAGACTCGTTATATAATTTTAATTATTACCAATGTATATGAAATATGTGTCATTAAGTAATAGTCTTTTAACTTAGTTTCTTAATGATGAAGTAACCTAAAATTTGACGATGGGGAAGAAGAAAAATATTGAAATTGTTCATATCATATATAACATATAACAAATGGAATAAGAAATATAATAGTATTTTATCTTAGTTTCTTAGTGAAGAAGAAACCTAAAATTTGGTGACGGGGAAGAAGCAAAATATTGAAATTGTTTATATCATATATAACATATAATAATATGAATATGGGGACTAGATATATTATCGACCCTCTTTATATAATTGTAGTTATCATCAATGTATATGAAACATGTATCATTAATTAATAGTCTTTTATCTTAGTTTCTTAGTGATGAAGTAACCTAAAATTTGCTGATGGGGAAGAAGAAAAATATTGAAATTATTTATATCATATATAACATATAACAATATGAATATGGGTAATAGATATACTATCGAGCCTCGTTATATAATTTTAATTATTACCAATTGTTGTACCCCAAAATTTGCCCTCCCATATTTCCCAAAACATTTCAAGAAAAATTCACAAGTCCAACCCGGCGCGTCATATTCAGGTGTTCTTTCACCAAGATATCTCTGATAACGTATGCTCAAATTCAGAAGGTATCCGACTGTATGAGTTTTCTCGAAGAAATATGGTGAAAAAAGTGTGTTGAAAGTGCAGTTTTTACGCGCTAAAAAATTCATAACTTGAAGATCGTGGCTCGTTTTGAACCCGTTCCGGTGGCCAAAATTCCGTCTTGACATTATCTACATTTTCATCTCTCACGGCTGGAAGCCAATTTCGATCAGAAAGTCTTCAAAAATGTGGATTTATCAAGTATTTTCGTACAGAAAATTTGTGACAGAAGTTTATTTGCGTCATGTTCAGAAAATCATAACTTGGTTGATTTTCATCGTATCGAGCTGGTTCTGGCGCCAAAATTTCACAAATTGAGTTATCTACATTTTCACAGAAGGTATTGAGTTCAAACGGTATCCAAAAGGCCTTAGTTTTTTGCTCAGAGTCCGTGACACGCTGAAAATCCTGAATGCTGAATATTATTTCATTTGAGCCGAAACTTCGAAAATTCATAACTCGATCAATTTTTATCGGATTGGGCTCATATTTTTACACAAGGTCACTGACAGATAGATCTACAACTTTGCTTCAAAAGTCGAGACCGGATTATGCTCCGATCAATACCAGTTTTTTATTGAAGAACGTGTCAGAGTCCACACTAGAGCCCAAAATAAGTTTGTCTGAGCTGAAACTTCAAAAATTCATAATTGACTGTTTATCCAATTGAGCCGATTTTCGGACAGGAGTTAGTTCTCGATATCGGCTACATTTTGTTTTCACATTTCAACTTCAAAAATTGCACTTAAGTCCCTGCGATTTAGTCTGGAAAGTGACGAACTCAAGTGAACATTGGAGGCCCAATTGCACATTCAAAGCCCATTTTCTTTACCCTAATTTCCATTATATAATCACCTTCTTTTCACACAAACTAGAGAGGAGAAAAAAGAGAAAAAAAATCTTTGCCACAACACTGTCAGAATATCAAATTCTTTCAAGAACCCTAAAACCTTGAAATCCTTATTACAAATCCCTCTCTCACTACAAACAAGCCATCCCAGTTACAAACCAATATCTCACTACAAACAAGCCATCTCAGTTACAAACCAACACCTCACTACTTCTTCAGTAAGAGTAAGGCTGGCTTGATCTCCATGATCAAAAGGGCATAAAAGCATTCATGTCACTAATTTTCCAGTAAGGGTAAGATTGATTTGATCTCCATGATCAAAAGGGTATAATCATTCATACATGCCATATTGTGCCTAAACATTAAATTTCTTCATATATTGGCTTTATTTGCATATTATGATTTTATTTAATGTGTTCATGAGATTCAACACTGCAGATTTTAGACAGGATCCCATGCAGGTTCATTAAGGAACGTTGAGGCCAGAACACAAATGGCCAAAAGCCAAATGACCAAAACAGAACAGCTTACACATGACACCAATACATGGCGAGACAGACATCCTGAGAAGGTTAAGGAACGTTGAGGCCAGAACACAAATGGCCAAAAGCCAGAACACAAATGGCCAAAAGCCAAAACACAAATGGCCAAAACAAAACAGTTTACACATGACGCCAACAGCTGTTTCACCCCTCCAATCAGGCCCGTATACTCCTAAACTTTCTCTCTATTTGTATTATGTTCCTTTAATTAATTAATCGTTATTCTTTTTATTAATCACTAACCAATTAACATTTTTTCCTAATAAAATCAAAAACACAAAAAAATATATTTTATTTATTAAAATTAAATTCATCACTTTATTTTTGTAAATAAATATTAATTCAATTAATTTAGTTTAATTAGGAAATAACTTTAATATATTTTGCAATAATTAAAATTAATTTAGATGATTAGGTTTTTATTAACTTTGATCAAATTTATTTTTATTTCCTTAAATATCAAAAACTCCAAAAATATTTTAATTAATTAATTAGTTTATTAATTTAATTGGTAACTTAATTTAATTTCTTTTAATCCAAAAATAACCAAAAAACCACTTTCTTTCAAAAAAGGGTCAAAACCCCAAAAAACTCGCATCCGATTTAATTTCCCGCACGCGATCCATTTTATCATATTATTGTATATGTTTCCCGGTTTGTAATAGATAATTAGGACTTTAATTATTTATCGCTTTATTTTACTTTCCGCAATTTAAATTAAAGGGTTTGTTTTTGGCGATGTAAATACCCGACGCCTTGTAATAGCGTAGATTCACTTTCCGCAATTTATTTCCCGTAAATTATTTAACTGTTAAATTGCATGAAAGAATGTATGATAATTAAAAACAACCCGTAGCTCACCATAACATGTGCAAAGATAACTTAACTGAATCCTGACACACTCGCACATGCCACTCCTAGGGTACGCCTCACTGGTTGCCTCGAGGTGGTCGTCAAGTATAGGGTGTTTTAAAGGTCGCCCTCCTGTCTAAAGATCCAGTTGCCTCGAAATGGTTGCCTCAGATAAAAAAGGATCTAAGACATTAGGGTTACCGCTAAGGTGTCATACTATTGCTTTTGTGACCACATGTCCCATAATCGAATTGACCCGAAAAAACTCCAACGACGGTGCTACCTACTTCTCAATAGTGGGATAGTACTGTCTAAAGGACTCTTACACAGCTTAATTCCTTAGAGTAGGTAGATTTCTCCTGGGTACTTGCTCTTTCAAAACAAAAAAAAACAACTTTTCGCACTTACACTTTCAAAAAGTTTTCAAACAAACACTTCATACACTCTTGAGGACTGATACAAGAGTTACCTAGAAGTTTTCAAAACGAAACTTTTTCAAAACCCACGAACACTTGAAAAGCAAACAATTTTTGAAAACAGTGAGCAAGTACCTAAGAGCCCGTGGATAACCACGGATAGAAAGGGTGCTAATACCTTCCCTTTCTATAAAACTACCTCACGAACCGAGAGACATCTCAAAAACGGAATTTTGCTGTGATTTTGTCCTTTCCATATTGGAGAACATAAAAGACAGTGGCGACTCTTGCTTACCGCGACATTTCGCGAACCAGCTTAAAAAACAGTCAGTTCTATTTCCACCGATCACAGAATTGGCGACTCTGCTGGGGATATTGATGAGTGAGGTGTGCCTTAGGATTAGACCACTCTTATGTTTTCAATTGTATGCCTTGTTTGATTTATGTTTGTGGGCTTGCATCGGAGTTTCATAGATCCTAACCCGGATTTGGGGAATACCCTTTTAGGTAGCATAAGCTGTGAGGGACCTGTCCGGCGTAGACCGGCACAGGTGAAGCAGTGGCTACGTTGGTGTGACACCTTGGTCTGTACCGATATCCCTTGTGTTGCAACGAGGAGAATATGGGTCTTCTGAGGAGTCGTTAAGCACCAACCGACCTTAGAACCCTAAAATGACCCAACTTGGCCATAGAACAGTAGCAGTATGCTACACCCATTGAGGCTAAACTCTCGCGATGGTTCTGGCCGCAAGAAAAGATTGCGATGCTGGAGTTATGACCGATTGAGGGTAGTCAGTGATATTAGGATCCCCTAGAACCCGGTTACTTTTGATAGGACAGGTCTTAACCAACGAAACTTCAAGAGGGTAGTACCTAGACCTCATGCTGGCCTAAACTCTAAGGGCTCTTTTATGTGACTTGTGTGCCTTCGTACTTGAACTACTCTCATACTTGTTATCTAACAACACGAGTTCCTTGCAGGTTTTGTTTACAGTCCTTAATCTGTACTCATAACAGGGTTTACCTACATTACTCCATGCATAGCATGCCATCATACCATTGCATGCATCCTGCATAAAGACTAACCCATTTCAAGGATCTCAAGGGCTTATGATGCAGGTCATGATGAACCAACTGTCCAGCAAGGGGCAAAGGGGATTTATTTTCCTCTAGCCAAGGTTGTCAGGGGCTATGACCCACTCGATATGGTGAGCCTTGACTCTTGAAGAAGGACTCTCAACAACACGAAGTTCCTTCAATCAAGATACCAGATTCCAATGCTAACAATTTTCTTGTTTACCCCGCGAGATCCTTGAAAACATTGCATGCATATCATACATATCATTGCATTATAGGTACCCTTTTGACAGGTCACTTATCTTCTTCGCTGTTTATTTCAGCAATCATCATGAATCCTGAATCACCCAATGAACAAGCCATCAAGGCCCTCCAGGCCCAGAATGCCCAGTTCCAGGAGTTGGTTATGAGCCTAGCCCAGGGTCAACAGGAATTGAAGACTCTGCTTATGAGGAAGAAGAAGAAGAGGACTGTGTTGTTCAACCCTAGACGCAAATCTGGGAATGGATCACAAAACGAAGCTGAGCTGACTACCCCGTCTGTTGGGAAAGACAGTCCCCAAGAGAGGGAGGTTCCTAGTCCAGTGGTCTCCGACAACGAGACCGATTACAATGATGAACAGTACCCTCCAGCTGAGGACAGGTACAAACAGCTAGAAGACCGTCTAAGTGCTATGGAGATACAGAAAGTGCCCGGCCTGGATTTCGAAGATCTAGGTTTATCCTCTGGGGTGGTGATCCCTCACAAATTCAAAGCACCTGCTTTTGCAAAATACGACTGGGCATCCTGTCCTAAGCTGCATCTCAGATCATATGTGAGGAAGATCCAACCGTATACCGTTGACAAGAATCTATGGATCCATTTCTTCCAGGAAAGTCTTTCAGGGACTCAACTCGAATGGTTCTTTCAGCTAGATGGAGCCAGTATTCGTAACTGGGAGGACTTGGCTACTGCATTCTACAAGCAGTATCAGTACAATTCTGACCTTGCTCCTACGCGTACCCAACTCCAGGGTATGTTACTAGGGACGGGTGAAGGATTCAAGGAATATGCAAAAAAGTGGAGAGATCGTGCTGGAAGGGTGCAACCACCTCTGACCGACCGTGAGCTCGTTGATATGTTCCTGGGGACCCTGTCTGGTCCGTTCTTCCACCATCTGATTGGTAATTCTTCTGCTGGGTTTACAGACCTGATTTTGACCGGGGAGAGGATTGAAGCGGGTATCAAAGTTGGAAAGATTCAAGAAGCTGCACCTTCTGATGCTCATAAAAATCCTTACCATGGGAAAAAGGAGTCCAATGCTGTGCATGGTAAAAAGAGTCGTCATGATCAACATGTAGTGGCAACCCAGATCTCTAATCCTATGCCTGCTCAGCAAAGACAGGGGAAGCAACGTAAGGAGGTCGCACCCAAACGGAAGTTCACTAAGATCAACATGTCACTGGATCAAGCATTACAGTAATTGTTGAGGGCAGGGCTGAATACCTTAAGGGCTCCTCTCCGGAATCCAAACACTTCTGCTCCTAACTATCATCCCAACAAAACGTGCGCATACCACTCTGATAGCCCGGGGCATACTACGGACAACTGTTGGGCTCTGAAGAACAAGGTCCAAGACATGATTGACGCCAAGGAAGTCCAGTTTGAAGCACCAGAGGCTCCAAACATAATCACTGCCCCTTTACAAAATCATTGAAGGCTTTTGTTATATTTGAATTTCCGAGTTGTATTTTTCTTTGCTTATACAAATAATTAATGTCATAGCAAACTCTTTTATTTCATTAATGCATCGCATATGTCTGTTTGAATTAATCTATTCGTATTCATTATATTCAAAATAGCTTTCATGTTTCTGTGATGTTCAATTCTCAATTGCAAATTCTAAGCCTCTTGAGGGAGGATGACGAAAACGATACCACAATCTACAGTATGCTTTCGAATAGACCCCGCTGATGAGGTACAGGAATTGTTTCAATTCCTAAACACTGGAGTTATAAGGAAGATAATCCCTCATCAACCCCTTCGAGCCAAAGAAGTAGGAGTTTTTCTTTTCGAAAATTAAAACCCTTAATCATAACCTGGGGCAGGGTAGTTCTCTCAGTTAATCCAAATGCACAACGAATGGCACCAAAGAAGTCCTTACAAAAAAAAGACAGTGATGGTTCCGAATAATCATAAAGACAGGCAGTCATTATCTCTCAAAATAAAGGCCCAGTAAGTCAAAACCTATGAAGGAGACTTACAAAACTAGGGCATCCCGCTGACTGTAATCACAAAAGAAACAGTTCAGGCAAAAAAACAGGGATAATGAAATCAAAAAAAGAAAGAGGTCCTACAAACCCTCAACCAAAAAGAAATGACTGCCTATCCACAACAAATTGTCAATATCCGAACCATCACCAAAATATCAGGACAAAGACTCAAACAAGGTCTAACGCACGGTCAACTGAGTTTAGGTTTGAAGAACATCACGAAGAGCGGGTGGGTACAAATACATTTTGAGCCTTATCCTTTGTTTCTTAAACCGTGAACCAGGCCACGTTATAACCCTCAAAAGTCCTAGTTGAAGCATGGGTTAGTTCGAAAGCATACTATTACGAAAGGTATCCTGACTCCTTAAGGCTTACGGTAAAATAACGAGTTGACATCACAGTTTACAAAAAATTCACTTGTTTTTAGGAAAAAAATGCATTTTCAAAAACTTCAAGACAGACATAAGCTTTGCATTTCTGATATAACATTGCTTGCATATGACTATTTGTTTGAACATCATAGAAGTTCGCACGAAGAATATCTAGTGAACAAAAGCACTTCCAACCAAGGGGCAGACATGATCGAAGTCCGTCGTCTGGGGAAGTTAAGTCAAGATTCGGAGAATCTCTCAAATGCCAAATACCAGGGGCAAGTCTCCATCTGGATCACTTGAGGCATTAGACATGAATTCCAGCAATGAGTCTTGCATGATCAGACATCTTCTGGTGGTATGGCAACGCAACACTACTGACAGTGACTACTCCCTATATCCTGAGAGCATGGACATAGTCGGAAAAACGCGACGCAGAATCAAAGACCCGCTAGGTTGACACACCTAGGCAAAAATAAGGGCTTCCCGGCGAACCAAAAGGGTTCGGGCAAAAATAAGCGATGAAAATGAAAAAATCTATACACCCGGCAAGTCGAAAACCTGAAAAGGCGGCTTGGGTAAAAATGGGTATCCCGGTGGACTGAAAACCCGAAAGGGCGGTCTAGGAAAAAATTAGGGATCAAAAGCATACGACTATGTCCCGTCATCTCGTTACTTTCCTACCAGAAGAAGATTTGTCAAATCGGCAGTCATCAAGCGCCTTCACAGGTACCTTCTCCCACAGAAGCTGGGGCAATAAGAATGGTCCAAACTGTACTAGCTGCTTTGTCCACAAGATACAAGGTAGATTCAGCTGAAGAACGTAACCAAGATACCTTCACTCCCCCGAGAGTAAGACAGGTTCAACAATACTCTCCCCCGAGCAGAGTTGGTCTCCCGTCAGCCCTGAAAAGGCACAGTACCCACAGCAACTCAGTAACGCTCTCCCCAAGCAGAGTTAGTCTACTGTCAGCCTTAAGGAAGTTGGGTATCCCCAGAAAATCTCAATATTCCCCAGCGGAGTATACAGATGTTCCTCAGCAAGCATCCCCGGCAGTCTTAATATTCCTCGACAGAAATATAAGATTGTTCCCCGGCGGAATACCAGACACCCCAGTGGAGCCATTTCCCCAGTACAATTCAAAAGTCTTCCCAGGAGAGTTGAATCAATCTCCTCAGTAGATTTCTGGAAGCTTATCCCCAGTATATTCTCGAAGCTTATCCCCCGCAGAGCGCAAAAGCATCTCCCCGGCTTTATTCAGAAGGTTACTCCCCACCAGAGCTTATAACTGGGTTATCCTCAGCTAATTACAACGGAAAGATCGTCCTCGGCGAAGTTCTTCCTATCCCCAGCGGAGTTCATCAAATCCTCCAACAGGGCTTATCAACGGTATCCCCAGCGGAGTTATCGTTAAAGTCTCAGCGAAGCATCTCTTCCCCACAGAGTAGTTCCTCGCAGAGTGATCTCTCCAACAAGTTTATTCACCAACGGAGTCATCTTCTCCTAACGGTTTATTCTTGCACTCATCATCCCCAGCGGAAACGAAGAACTCTACTCTTCAACATCATCCCAGGATTTAACTTCCCGGCATTCGTCAAGGATTTATTTTCCGGGACGAAAATACAATTCATAAACATTTACATACATAATGCATGCATACACGCATCATATCACACAATCTCATTTATTCTCTGAACATCATGACATCATGCATTTCATACATCATGACATTGCATACAACTGATGTTTTGCCTTTTCAGGAAAAAGGTCAATCCAAAGATGATTACTATCAACTGTCGCAATTCCAGATTCGATACCTGTATCTAGCCAGGGCATATCTGTGATTGATTGATTGTGGAATCGATACCTGTATCTAGCCAGGGCATATCTACATTAAAGAGATTTCAGAGATAGCTTGGAAATGCTCCAAACACGGATGCTATTCTATCGCTTATTCAGAGGTTCCCTTCAGATATAGCTGGGAAATGCTCCAGATATGGATGCTATTCTTTTGCTTATTCAGATTTTCTCTCCAGAGATAGCTTAGAGATGCTCCAGATATGGATGCTATTCTTTTGCTTATTCAGAGTTGCTCTCCAGAGATAACTTAGAGATGCTCCAACCACGAATGCTATTCTATTGTTTATTCAGAGATGTCCTTCTAGAGATGGTTCAGATGCGATCCAGACATGGCTACATTCTGATACTTATTCCAGATTCCCTTCTAGAGATGGTTCAGATGCGACCCATATATGGCTACATTCTGATACTTATTCCAGATTCCCTTTCGAAGATAGCTTGGAAATGCTCCAGATATGTATGCTATTCTTTCGCTTATTCAAGAGTTTCCTTTCAGATATAGCTGGGAAATGCTCCAGATATGGATGCTGTTCTTTTGCTTATTCAGATTTTCTCTCCAGAGATAGCTTAGAAATGCTCCAGATATGGATGCTATTCTATTGCTTATTCAGATTCCCTCTCAGATAGCTTAGAGATGCTCCGGACCCGGATTCTATTCTATCGCTTATTCGGAGTTTCTTCCCAGAAATGGCTCGGAAATGCTCCAGATCTGGACGCTATTCTATTGCTTATTCAGATTCCCTTTCAGAGATAGCTTAGAGATGCTCCCGAAGTGGATGATATTCTATTGCTTATTCAGATTCCCTTTCAGAGATAGCATAGAGATGCTCCCGACGCGGATGCTATTCTATCGCTTATTCGGAGTTTCTTCCCAGAAATGGCTCGGAAATGCTCCAGATCCGGACGCTATTCTATTGCTTATTCAGATTCCCTTTCAGAGATAGCTGGGAAATGCTCCAGATATGGATGTTGTTCTTTTGCTTATTCAGATTTTCTTTTCAGAGATAGCTGGGAAATGCTCCAGATATGGATGGTGTTCTTTTGCTTATTCAGATTTTCTTTTCAGAGATAGCTGAGAAATGCTCCAGATATGGATGCTGTTCTTTTGCTTATTCAGATTTTCTTTTCAGAGATAGCTGGGAAATGCTCCAGATATGGATGCTGTTCTTTTGCTTATTCAGATTTTCTCTTCAGAGATGGCTTAGAAATGCTCCAGATATGGATGTTATTCTTTTGCTTATTCAAGAGTTTCCTTTCAGATATAGCTAGGAAATGCTCCAGATATGGACGCTATTCTTTTGCTTATTCAGAGTTCTTTTCAGAGATGGCTTAGAGATGCTCCAGATCCGGATGCTATTCTATTGCTTATTCAGATTTCCGTCTAGAGATAGTTCAGATGCAACCCAGGCATGGCGACATTCTGATACTTATTCCAGATTCCGTCCAGAGATAGTTCAGATGCAACCCAGACATGGCGACATTCTGATACTTATTCAGATTTCCTTTCAGAGATAGCTCAGAGATGCTCCTGACCCGGACGCTATTCTATTGCTTATTCAGATTCAAACTTCTAAAGACAACTTAGAGATGCTCCAGACCCGGATGCCATTCTATTGTTTAGTCCAGATTCATTCAAAAGACAGTCCAGATACGATCCAGATTCGGATGACATTTTGTCACTCACTCAAATATAATATGGGTATACCCCAGACGCGTCGGTCATTCTACTATTTATTCAGACGTCAGCAATTAGATATAGACTAGATATGCTCCAGACACGGAAGCTATTCTATTTCTTATTCAGATTCAACTATCCATTACATTTCCAAATGGCATTTATAAGCCCATTCCCGACAAGGTTCTGTCACATCTCCAGATGGCATCTATAAGCCCATCCTCCTATCTATCATATCTCCAAATGGCATCTGTAAGCCCGTTTCCGACATCACCATGCTGATACTACACCATGCGAGTGTAAATTTCTGGGCACTTTAGTGTTCAATCATCTTCCACCTTCGGATCACGAAAGGCCCGAAAGCCAATCTATATCCTCAGGTTTAAGAAGATTGAACAGGGGCAACTGTTGTACCCCAAAATTTGCCCTCCCATATTTCCCAAAACATTTCAAGAAAAATTCACAAGTCCAACCCGGCGCGTCATATTTAGGTGTTCTTTCACCAAGATATCTCTGATAACGTATGCTCAAATTCAGAAGGTATCCGACTGTATGAGTTTTCTCGAAGAAATATGGTGAAAAAAGTGTGCTGAAAGTGCAGTTTTTACGCGCTAAAAAATTCATAACTTGAAGATCGTGGCTCGTTTTGAACCCGTTCCGGTGGCCAAAATTCCGTCTTGACATTATCTACGTTTTCATCTCTCACGGCTGGAAGCCAATTTCAATCAGAAAGTCTTAAAAAATGTGGATTTATCAAGTATTTTCGTACAGAAAATTTGTGATAGAAGTTTATTTGCATCATGTTCAGAAAATCATAACTTGGTCGATTTTCATCGTATCGAGCTGGTTCTGGCGCCAAAATTTCACAAATTGAGTTAGCTACATTTTCACAGAAGGTATTGAGTTCAAACGGTATCCAAAAGGCCTTCGTTTTTTGCTCAGAGTGCGTGACACGCTGAAAATCCTGAATACTGAATATTATTTCATCTGAGCCAAAACTTCGAAAATTCATAACTCGGTCAATTTTTATCGGATTGGGCTCATATTTTTACACAAGGTCACTGACTCATAGATCTAAAACTTTTCTTCAAAAGTCGAGACCGGATTATGCTCCGATCAATACCAGTTTTTTATTGAAGAACGTGTCAGAGACGACACTAGAGCCCAAAATAAGTTTGTCTGAGCTGAAACTTCAAAAATTCATAACTAATTCACCATTTATCCGATTGAGCCGATTTTCGGACAGGAGTTAGTTCTCGATATTGGATACATTTTGTTTTCACATTTCAACTTCAAAAATTGCACTTAAGTCCCTGCGATTTAGTCTGGAAAGTGACGAACTCAAGTGAACATTGGAGGCCCAATTGCACATTCAAAGCCCATTTTCTTTACCCTAATTTCCATTATATAATCACCTTCTTTTCACACAAACCAGAGAGGAGAAAAAAGAGAAGAAAAAAAACTTTGCCACAACACTGTCAGAATATCAAATTCTTTCAAGAACCCTAAAACCTTGAAATCCTTATTACAAATCCCTCTCTCACTACAAACAAGCCATCCCAGTTACAAACCAACATCTCACTACAAACAAGCCATCTCAGTTACAAACCAACACCTCACTACTTCTTCAGTAAGAGTAAGGCTGGCTTGATCTCCATGATCAAAAGGGCATAAAAGCATTCATGTCACTAATTTTCCAGTAAGGGTAAGATTGATTTGATCTCCATGATCAAAAGGGTATAATCATTCATACATGCCATATTGTGCCTAAACATTAAATTTCTTCATATATTGACTTTATTTGCATTTTATGATTTTATTTAATGTGTTCATGAGATTCAACACTGCAGATTTTAGATAGGATCCCATGCAGGTTCATTAAGGAACGTTGAGGCCAGAACACAAATGGCCAAAAGCCAAATGGCCAAAACAGAATAGCTTACACATGACACTAATACATGGCGAGACAGACATCATGAGAAGGTTAAGGAACGTTGAGGACAGAACACAAATAGCCAAAAGCCAGAACACAAATGGCCAAAAGCCAAAACATAAATGGCCAAAACAAAACAGTTTACACATGACGCCAACAGCTGTTTCACCCCTCCAATCAGGCCCGTATACTCCTAAACTTTCTCTCTATTTGTATTATGTTCTTTTAATTAATTAATCGTTATTCTTTTTATTAATCACTAACCAATTAACATTTTTTCCTAATAAAATCAAAAACACAAAAAAATATATCTTATTTATTAAAATTAAATTCAGCACTTTATTTTTGTAAATAAATATTAATTCAATTAATTTAGTTTAATTAGGAAATAACTTTAATATTTTTTGCAATAATTAAAATTAATTTAGACGACTAGGTTTTTATTAACTTTGATCAAATTTATTTTTATTTCCTTAAATATCAAAAACTCCAAAAATATTTTAATTAATTAATTAGTTTATTAATTTAATTGGTAACTTAATTTGATTTCTTTTAATCCAAAAATAACCAAAAAAACCACTTTCTTTCAAAAAAGGGTCAAAACCCCAAAAAACTCGCATCCGATTTAATTTCCCGCACGCGATCCATTTTATCATATTATTGTATCTGTTTCCCGGTTTGTAATAGATAATTAGGACTTTAATTATTTATCGCTTTATTTTACTTTCCGCAATTTAAATTAAAGGGTTTGTTTTTGGCGATGTAAGACGCCTTATAATAGCGTAGATTCACTTTCCGCAATTTATTTCCCGTAAATTATTTAACTGTTAAATTGCATGAAAGAATGTATGATAATTAAAAACAACCCGTAGCTCACCACAACATGTGCAAAGATAACTTAACTGAATCCTGACACACTCGCACATGCCACTCCTAGGGTACGCCTCACTGGTTTCCTCAAAGTGGTCGTCAAGTATAGGGTGTTTTAGAGGTCGCCCTCCTGTCTAAAGATCCAGTTGCCTCGAAATTGTTGCCTCAGATAAAAAAGGATCTAAGACATTAAGGTTACCGCTAAGGTGTCATACTATTGCTTTGGTGACCACATGTCCCATAATCGAATTGACCCGAAAAAACTCCAACGACTGTGCTACCTACTTCTCAATAATGGGATAGTACTGTCTAAAGGACTCTTACACAACTTAATTCCTTAGAGTAGGTAGATTTCTCCTGGGTACTTGCTCTTTCAAAACAAAAAAACAACTTTTCGCACTTACACTTTCAAAAAGTTTACAAACAAACACTTCTTACACTCTTGAGGACTGATACAAGAGTTACCTAGAAGTTTTCAAAATGAAACTTTTTCAAAACCCACGAACACTTGAAAAGCAAACAATTTTTGAAAACATAGTGAGCAAGTACCTAAGAGCCCGTGGATAACCACGGATAGAAAGGGTGCTAATACCTTCCCTTTCTATAAATCTACCTCCCGAACCGAGAGACATCTCAAAAAAGGAATTTTGCTGTGCTTTTGTCCTTTCCATATTGGAGAACATAATAGACGGTGGCGAATCTTGCTTAACGCGACATTTCGCGAATCAGCTTAAAAAACAGTCAGTTCTATTTCCGCCGATCACACCAATGTAATTGAAATATGTGTCATTAAGTAATAGTCTTATAACTTAGTTTCTTAATGATGAAGTAACCTAAATTTTGCTGATGGGGAAGAAGAAAAATATTGAAATTATTTATATCATATATAACATATAACAATATGAAAATGGGGAATAGATATACTATTGAGACTCTTTATATAATTGTAGTTATTATCAATGTATATGAAATATGTGTCATTAATTAATAGTCTTTTATCTAAGTTTCTTAGCGATGAAGTAACCTGAAATTTGCTGATGGGGAAGAAGAAAAATATTGAAATTATTTATATCATATAAAACATATAACAATATGAATATGGGGAATAGATATACTATCGAGCCTCGTTATATAATTTTAATTATTATCAATGTATATGAAATATGTGTCATTAAGTAATAGTCTTTTAACTTAGTTTCTTAATGATGAAGTAACCTAAAATTTGGTGACGGGGAAGAAGCAAAATATTGAAATTGTTTATATCATATATAACATATAACAATATAAATATGGGGAATAGATATACTATCGAGCCTCTTTATATAACTTTAGTTATTACCAATGTATATGAAATATGTGTTATCAATTAATAGTCTTTTAACTATTTTTCTTAGTGAAAAAGTAACCTAAAATTTGTTGACGGGGAAGAAGCAAAATATTGAAATTGTTTATATCATATATAACATATAACAATATGAATATGGGGAATAGATATACTACCAAGCCTCTTGATATAATTGTAGTTATTATCAATGTATATGAAATATGTGTCGTTAATTAATAGTCTTTTATCTTAGTTTCTTAGTGATGAAGTAACCTAAAATTTGGTGACGGGGAAGAAGCAAAATATTGAAATTGTTTATATCATATATACATATAACAATATGAATATTGGGAATAAATATAGTATCGAACCTCTTTATATAATTTTAATTATTACAAATGTATATAAAATATGTGTCATTAAATAATAGTCGTTTAACTTAGTTTCTTAATGATGAAGTACCTTAAAATTTGCTAATGGGGAAGAAGAAAAATATTTAAATTGTTTATATCATATATAACATATTACAATATGAATATGGGGAATAGATATACTATCGAGCCTCGTTATATAATTTTAATTATTACCAATGTATTTGAAATATGTGTCATTAAGTAATAGTCTTTTAACTTAGTTTCTTAATGATGAAGTAACCTAAAATTTGCTGATGGAGAAGAAGAAAAATATTGAAATTGTTTATATCATATATAAAATATAACAATATGAATATGGGAAATAGATATACTATCGAGCCTCTTTACATAATTGTAGTTATTATCAATGTATATGAAATATGTGCCCTTAATTAATAGTCTTTTATCTTAGTTTCTTAGTGATGAAGTAACCTAAAATTTGTTGACCGGGAAGAAGCAAAATATTGAAATTGTTTATATCATATATAACATATAACAATATTAATATGGGGAATAGATATACTATCGAGCCTCTTTATATAATTGTAGTTATTATCAATGTATATGAAATGTAATAGTCTTTTATCTTAGTTTCTTAGTTAAAAAGTAATCTAAAATTTGGTGACGGGGAAGAAGCAAAATATTGAAATTGTTTATATCATATATAACATATAACAATATGAATATGGGGAATATATATACTATCGAGCCTCTTGATATAATTGTAGTTATTATCAATGTATATGAAATGTGTGCCCTTAATTAATAGTCTTTTATCTTAGTTTCTTAGTGATGAAGTAACCTAAAATTTTGTGACAGGGAAGAAGCAAAATATTGAAATTGTTTATATCATATATACATATAACAATATGTATATTGGGAATAAATATAGTATCGAGCCTCTTTATATAATTTTAATTATTACCAATGTATATAAAATATGTGTCATTAAGTAATAGTCATTTAACTTAGTTTCTTAATGATGAAGTAACCTAAAGTTTGTTGATGGGGAAGAAGAAAAATATTGAAATTGTTTATATCATATATAACATATAACAATATGAATATGGGGAATAGATATACTATCGAGCCTCGTTATATAATTTTAATTATTACGAATGTATATGAAATATGTGTCATTAAGTAATAGTCTTTTAACTTAGTTTCTTAATGATGAAGTAACATAAAATTTAGTGACGGCGAAGAAGAAAAATATTGAAATTGTTTATATCATATATAACATATAACAATATGAATATGGGGAATAGATATACTATCGAGCCTCTTTATATAATTGTAGTTATTATCAATGTATATGAAATATGTGTCATTAATTAATAGTCTTTTATCTAAGTTTCTTAGTGATGAAGTAACCAAAAATTTGCTGATGGGAAAAAATAAAAATATTGAAATTATTTATATCCTATATAACATATAAAAATATGAATATGGGGAATAGATATACTATCGAGTCTCTTTATATAATTTTAATTATTACCAATATATATGAAATATGTGTCCTTAAGTAATAGTCTTTTAACTTAGTTTCTTAATGATGAAGTAACCTAAAATTTGCTGATGGGGAAGAAGAAAAATATTGAAATTGTTTATATCATATATAACATATAACAAATGGAATATGTGGAATATGAAATATAATAGTATTTTATCTTACTTTCTTAGTGAAAAAGTAACCTAAAATTTGGTGATGGGGAAGAAACAAAATATTGAAATTGTTTATATCATATATAACATATAACAATATGAATATGGGGACTAGATATACTATCAAGCCTCTTTATATAATTGTAGTTATTATCAATGTATATGAAATATGTGTCATTAATTAATAGTCTTTTATCTTAGTTTCTTAGTGATGAAGTAACCTAAAATTTGGTGACGGGGAAGAAGCAAAATATTGAAATTGTTTATATCATATATAACATATAACAATATGAATATGGGGAATATATATACTATCGATCCTCTTTATATAATATTAGTTATTACCAAAATATATGAAATATGTGTCATCAATTAATAGTCTTTTAACTATTTTTCTTAGTGAAAAAGTAACCAAAAATTTGGTGACGGGGAAGAAGCAAAATATTGGAATTGTTTATATCATATATAACATATAACAATATGAATATGGGGAATATATATACTATCGAGCCTCTTGATATAATTGTAGTTATTATCAATGTATATGAAATATGTGCCCTTATTTAATAGTCTTTTATCTTAGTTTCTTAGTGATAAAGTAACCTAAAATTTGGTGACAGGGAAGAAGCAAAATATTGAAATTGTTTATATCATATATACAAATAACAATATGTATATTGGGAATAAATATAGTATCGAGCCTCTTTATATAATTTTAATTATTACCAATGTATATAAAATATGTGTCATTAAGTAATAGTCATTTAACTTAGTTTCTTAATGATGAAGTAACCTAAAGTTTGTTGATGGGGAAGAAGAAAAATATTGAAATTGTTTATATCATATATAACATATAACAATATGAATATGGGGAATAGATATACTATCGAGTCTCGTTATAAAATTTTAATTATTACGAATGTATATGAAATATGTGTCATTAAGTAATAGTCTTTTAACTTAGTTTCTTAATGATGAAGTAACCTAAAATTTGCTGATGGGGAAGAAGAAAAATATTGAAATTGTTTATATCATATATAACAGATAACAATATGAATATATGGAATAGATATACTATCGAGCCTCTTTATATAATTGTAGTTATTATCAATGTATATGAAATATGTGTCATTAATTAATAGTCTTTTATCTAAGTTTCTTAGTGATGGAGTAACCAAAAATTTGCTGACGGGGAAGAAGAAAAATATTGAAATTATTTATATCCTATATAACATATAAAAATATGAATATGGGGAATAGATATACTATCGAGTCTCTTTATATAATTTTAATTATTAACAATGTATATGAAATATGTGTCATTAAGTAATAGTCTTTTAACTTAGTTTCTTAATGATGAAGTAACCTAAAATTTGCTGATGGGGAAGAAGAAAAATATTGAAATTGTTTATATCATATATAACATATAACAAATGGAATATGTGGAATATGAAATATAATAGTATTTTATCTTACTTTCTTAGTGAAGAAGTAACCTAAAATTTGGTGACGGGGAAGAAGCAAAATATTGAAATTGTTTATATCATATATAACATATAACAATATGAATATGGGGACTAGTTATACTATCGAGCCTCTTTATAGAATTGTAGTTATTATCAATGTATATGAAATATGTGTCATTAATTAATAGTTTTTTATCTTAGTTTCTTAGTGATGAAGTAACCTAAAATTTTCGGATGGGGAAGAAGAAAAATATTGAAATTATTTATATCATATATAACATATAACAATATGAATATGCGGAATAGATATACTATCGAGCCTCGTTATATAATTTTAATTATTACCAATGTATTTGAAATATGTGTCATTAAGTAATAGTCTTTTAACTTAGTTTCTTAATGATGAAGTAACCTAAAATTTGCTGATGGAGAAGAAGAAAAATATTAAAATTGTTTATATCATATATAAAATATAACAATATGAATATGGGAAATAGATATACTATCGAGCCTCTTTACATAATTGTAGTTATTATCAATGTATATGAAATATGTGCCCTTAATTAATAGTCTTTTATCTTAGTTTCTTAGTGATGAAGTAACCTAAAATTTGTTGACCGGGAAGAAGCAAAATATTGAAATTGTTTATATCATATATAACATATAACAATATGAATATGGGGAATAGATATACTATCGAGCCTCTTTATATAATTGTAGTTATTATCAATGTATATGAAATGTAATAGTCTTTTATCTTAGTTTCTTAGTTAAAAAGTAATCTAAAATTTGGTGACGGGGAAGAAGCAAAATATTGAAATTGTTTATATCATATATAACATATAACAATATGAATATGGGGAATATATATACTATCGAGCCTCTTGATATAATTGTAGTTATTATCAATGTATATGAAATGTGTGCCCTTAATTAATAGTCTTTTATCTTAGTTTCTTAGTGATGAAGTAACCTAAAATTTGGTGACACGGAAGAAGCAAAATATTGAAATTGTTTATATCATATATACATATAACAATATGTATATTGGGAATAAATATAGTATCGAGCCTCTTTATATAATTTTAATTATTACCAATGTATATAAAATATGTGTCATTAAGTAATAGTCATTTAACTTAGTTTCTTAATGATGAAGTAACCTAAAGTTTGTTGATGGGGAAGAAGAAAAATATTGAAATTGTTTATATCATATATAACATATAACAATATGAATATGGGGAATAGATATACTATCGAGCCTCGTTATATAATTTTAATTATTACGATTGTATATGAAATATGTGTCATTAAGTAATAGTCTTTTAACTTAGTTTCTTAATGATGAAGTAACCTAAAATTTAGTGACGGGGAAGAAGAAAAATATTGAAATTGTTTATATCATATATAACATATAACAATATGAATATGGGGAATAGATATACTATCGAGCCTCTTTATATAATTGTAGTTATTATCAATGTATATGAAATATGTGTCATTAATTAATAGTCTTTTATCTAAGTTTCTTAGTGATGAAGTAACCAAAAATTTGCTGATGGGAAAAAATAAAAATATTGAAATTATTTATATCCTATATAACATATAAAAATATGAATATGGGGAATAGATATACTATCGAGTCTCTTTATATAATTTTAATTATTACCAATATATATGAAATATGTGTCATTAAGTAATAGTCTTTTAACTTAGTTTCTTAATGATGAAGTAACCTAAAATTTGCTGATGGGGAAGAAGAAAAATATTGAAATTGTTTATATCATATATAACATATAACAAATGGAATATGTGGAATATGAAATATAATAGTATTTTATCTTACTTTCTTAGTGAAAAAGTAACCTAAAATTTGGTGATGGGGAAGAAACAAAATATTGAAATTGTTTATATCATATATAACATATAACAATATGAATATGGGGACTAGATATACTATCGAGCCTCTCTATATATAATTGTAGTTATTATCAATGTATATGAAATATGTGTCATTAATTAATAGTCTTTTATCTTAGTTTCTTAGTGATGAAGTAACCAAAAATTTGGTGACGGGGAAGAAGCAAAATATTGAAATTGTTTATATCATATATAACATATAACAATATGAATATGGGGAATATATATACTATCGAGCCTCTTGATATAATTGTAGTTATTATCAATGTATATGAAATATGTGCCCTTATTTAATAGTCTTTTATCTTAGTTTCTTAGTGATAAAGTAAACTAAAATTTGGTGACAGGGAAGAAGCAAAATATTGAAAATGTTTATATCATATATACAAATAACAATATGTATATTGGGAATAAATATAGTATCGAGCCTCTTTATATAATTTTAATTATTACCAATGTATATAAAATATGTGTCATTAAGTAATAGTCATTTAACTTAGTTTCTTAATGATGAAGTAACCTAAAGTTTGTTGATGGGGAAGAAGAAAAATATTGAAATTGTTTATATCATATATAACATATAACAATATGAATATGGGGAATAGATATACTATCGAGCCTCGTTATATAATTTTAATTATTACGAATGTATATGAAATATGTGTCATTAAGTAATAGTCTTTTAACTTAGTTTCTTAATGATGAAGTAACCTAAAATTTGCTGATGGGGAAGAAGAAAAATATTGAAATTGTTTATATCATATATAACATATAACAAATGGAATATGTGGAATATGAAATATAATAGTATTTTATCTTACTTTCTTAGTGAAAAAGTAACCTAAAATTTGGTGATGGGGAAGAAGCAAAATATTGAAATTGTTTATATCATATATAACATATAACAATATGAATATGGGGACTAGATATACTATCGAGCCTCTTTATATAATTGTAGTTATTATCAATGTATATGAAATATGTGTCATTAATTAATAGTCTTTTATCTTAGTTTCTTAGTGATGAAGTAACCTAAAATTTGGTGATGGGGAAGAAGCAAAATATTGAAATTGTTTATATCATATATAACATATAACAATATGAATATGGGGAATATATATACTATCGATCCTCTTTATATAATATTAGTTATTACCAAAATATATGAAATATGTGTCATCAATTAATAGTCTTTTAACTATTTTTCTTAGTGAAAAAGTAACCAAAAATTTGGTGACGGGGAAGAAGCAAAATATTGAAATTGTTTATATCATATATAACATATAACAATATGAATATGGGGAATATATATTTACTATTGAGCCTCTTGATATAATTGTAGTTATTATCAATGTATATGAAATATGTGCCCTTATTTAATAGTCTTTTATCTTAGTTTCTTAGTGATAAAGTAACCTAAAATTTGGTGACAGGGAAGAAGCAAAATATTGAAATTGTTTATATCATATATACAAATAACAATATGTATATTGGGAATAAATATATTATCGAGCCTCTTTATATAATTTTAATTATTACCAATGTATATAAAATATGTGTCATTAAGTAATAGTCATTTAACTTAGTTTCTTAATGATGAAGTAACCTAAAGTTTGTTGATGGGGAAGAAGAAAAATATTGAAATTGTTTATATCATATATAACATATAACAATATGAATATGGGGAATAGATATACTATCGAGCCTCGTTATATAATTTTAATTATTACGAATGTATATGAGATATGTGTCATTAAGTAATAGTCTTTTAACTTAGTTTCTTAATGATGAAGTAACTTAAAATTTGCTGATGGGGAAGAAGAAAAATATTGAAATTGTTTATATCATATATAAGAGATAACAATATGAATATGTGGAATAGATATACTATCGAGCCTCTTTATATAATTGTAGTTATTATCAATGTATATGAAATATGTGTCATTAATTAATAGTCTTTTATCTAAGTTTCTTAGTGATGAAGTAACCAAAAATTTGCTGACGGGGAAGAAGAAAAATATTGAAATTATTTATATCCTATATAACATATAAAAATATGAATATGGGGAATAGATATACTATCGAGTCTCTTTATATAATTTTAATTATTAACAATGTATATGAAATATGTGTCATTAAGTAATAGTCTTTTAACTTAGTTTCTTAATGATGAAGTAACCTAAAATTTGCTGATAGGGAAGAAGAAAAATATTGAAATTGTTTATATCATATATAACATATAACAAATGGAATATGTGGAATATGAAATATAATAGTATTTTATCTTACTTTCTTAGTGAAGAAGTAACCTAAAATTTGGTGACGGGGAAGAAGCAAAATATTGAAATTATTTATATCATATATAACATATAACAATATGAATATGGGGACTAGATATACTATCGAGCCTCTTTATATAATTCTAGTTATTATCAATGTATATGAAATATGTGTCATTAATTAATAGTCTTTTATCTTAGTTTCTTAGTGATGAAGTAACATAAAATTTGGTGATGGGGAAGAAGCAAAATATTGAAATTGTTTATATCATATATAACATATAACAATATGAATATGGGGAATATATATACTATCGATCCTCTTTATATAATATTAGTTATTACCAAAATATATGAAATATGTGTCATCAATTAATAGTCTTTTAACTATTTTTCTTAGTGAAAAAGTAACCAAAAATTTGGTGACGGGGAAGAAGCAAAATATTGAAATTGTTTATATCATATATAACATATAACAATATGAATATGGGGAATATATATTTACTATTGAGCCTCTTGATATAATTGTAGTTATTATCAATGTATATGAAATATGTGCCCTTATTTAATAGTCTTTTATCTTAGTTTCTTAGTGATAAAGTAACCGAAAATTTGGTGACAGGGAAGAAGCAAAATATTGAAATTGTTTATATCATATATACAAATAACAATATGTATATTGGGAATAAATATATTATCGAGCCTCTTTATATAATTTTAATTATTACCAATGTATATAAAATATGTGTCATTAAGTAATAGTCATTTAACTTAGTTTCTTAATGATGAAGTAACCTAAAGTTTGTTGATGGGGAAGAAGAAAAATATTGAAATTGTTTATATCATATATAACATATAACAATATGAATATGGGGAATAGATATACTATCGACCCTCGTTATATAATTTTAATTATTACGAATGTATATGAAATATGTGTCATTAAGTAATAGTCTTTTAACTTAGTTTCTTAATGATGAAGTAACCTAAAATTTGCTGATGGGGAAGAAGAAAAATATTGAAATTGTTTATATCATATATAAGAGATAACAATATTAATATGTGGAAGAGATATACTATCGAGCCTCTTTATATAATTGTAGTTATTATCAATGTATATGAAATATGTGTCATTAATTAATAGTCTTTTATCTAAGTTTCTTAGTGATGAAGTAACCAAAAATTTGCTGACGGGGAAGAAGAAAAATATTGAAATTATTTATATCCTATATAACATATAAAAATATGAATATGGGGAATAGATATACTATCGAGTCTCTTTATATAATTTTAATTATTAACAATGTATATGAAATATGTGTCATTAAGTAATAGTCTTTTAACTTAGTTTCTTAATGATGAAGTAACCTAAAATTTGCTGATGGGGAAGAAGAAAAATATTGAAATTGTTTATATCATATATAACATATAACAAATGGAATATGTGGAATATGAAATATAATAGTATTTTATCTTACTTTCTTAGTGAAGAAGTAACCTAAAATTTGGTGACGGGGAAGAAGCAAAATATTGAAATTGTTTATATCATATATAACATATAACAATATGAATATGGGGACTAGTTATACTATCGAGCCTCTTTATAGAATTGTAGTTATTATCAATGTATATGAAATATGTGTCATTAATTAATAGTTTTTTATCTTAGTTTCTTAGTGATGAAGTAACCTAAAATTTTCGGATGGGGAAGAAGAAAAATATTGAAATTATTTATATCATATATAACATATAACAATATGAATATGGGGAATAAATATACTATCGAGCCTCGTTATATAATTTTAATTATTACCAATGTATTTGAAATATGTGTCATTAAGTAATAGTCTTTTAACTTAGTTTCTTAATGATGAAGTAACCTAAAATTTGCTGATGGAGAAGAAGAAAAATATTGAAATTGTTTATATCATATATAACATATAACAATATGAATATGGGGACTAGATATACTATCGAGCCTCTTTATATAATTGTAGTTATTATCAATGTATATGAAATATGTGTCATTAATTAATAGTCTTTTATCTTAGTTTCTTAGTGATGAAGTAACCTAAAATTTGGTGATGGGGAAGAAGCAAAATATTGAAATTGTTTATATCATATATAACATATAACAATATGAATATGGGGAATATATATACTATCGATCCTCTTTATATAATATTAGTTATTACCAAAATATATGAAATATGTGTCATCAATTAATAGTCTTTTAACTATTTTTCTTAGTGAAAAAGTAACCAAAAATTTGGTGACGGGGAAGAAGCAAAATATTGAAATTGTTTATATCATATATAACATATAACAATATGAATATGGGGAATATATATTTACTATTGAGCCTCTTGATATAATTGTAGTTATTATCAATGTATATGAAATATGTGCCCTTATTTAATAGTCTTTTATCTTAGTTTCTTAGTGATAAAGTAACCTAAAATTTGGTGACAGGGAAGAAGCAAAATATTGAAATTGTTTATATCATATATACAAATAACAATATGTATATTGGGAATAAATATATTATCGAGCCTCTTTATATAATTTTAATTATTACCAATGTATATAAAATATGTGTCATTAAGTAATAGTCATTTAACTTAGTTTCTTAATGATGAAGTAACCTAAAGTTTGTTGATGGGGAAGAAGAAAAATATTGAAATTGTTTATATCATATATAACATATAACAATATGAATATGGGGAATAGATATACTATCGAGCCTCGTTATATAATTTTAATTATTACGAATGTATATGAAATATGTGTCATTAAGTAATAGTCTTTTAACTTAGTTTCTTAATGATGAAGTAACCTAAAATTTAGTGACGGGGAAGAAGAAAAATATTGAAATTGTTTATATCATATATAACATATAACAATATGAATATGGGGAATAGATATACTATCGAGCCTCTTTATATAATTGTAGTTATTATCAATGTATATGAAATATGTGTCATTAATTAATAGTCTTTTATCTAAGTTTCTTAGTGATGAAGTAACAAAAAATTTGCTGATGGGAAAAAATAAAAATATTGAAATTATTTATATCCTATATAACATATAAAAATATGAATATGGGGAATAGATATACTATCGAGTCTCTTTATATAATTTTAATTATTACCAATGTATATGAAATATGTGTCATTAAGTAATAGTCTTTTAACTTAGTTTCTTAATGATGAAGTAACCTAAAATTTGCTGATGGGGAAGAAGAAAAATATTGAAATTGTTTATATCATATATAACATATAACAAATGGAATATGTGGAATATGAAATATAATAGTATTTTATCTTACTTTCTTAGTGAAAAAGTAACCTAAAATTTGGTGATGGGGAAGAAGCAAAATATTGAAATTGTTTATATCATATATAACATATAACAATATGAATATGGGGACTAGATATACTATCGAGCCTCTTTATATAATTGTAGTTATTATCAATGTATATGAAATATGTGTCATTAATTAATAGTCTTTTATCTTAGTTTCTTAGTGATGAAGTAACCTAAAATTTGGTGATGGGGAAGAAGCAAAATATTGAAATTGTTTATATCATATATAACATATAACAATATGAATATGGGGAATATATATACTATCGATCCTCTTTATATAATATTAGTTATTAACAAAATATATGAAATATGTGTCATCAATTAATAGTCTTTTAACTATTTTTCTTAGTGAAAAAGTAACCAAAAATTTGGTGACGGGGAAGAAGCAAAATATTGAAATTGTTTATATCATATATAACATATAACAATATGAATATGGGGAATATATATTTACTATTGAGCCTCTTGATATAATTGTAGTTATTATCAATGTATATGAAATATGTGCCCTTATTTAATAGTCTTTTATCTTAGTTTCTTAGTGATAAAGTAACCTAAAATTTGGTGACAGGGAAGAAGCAAAATATTGAAATTGTTTATATCATATATACAAATAACAATATGTATATTGGGAATAAATATATTATCGAGCCTCTTTATATAATTTTAATTATTACCAATGTATATAAAATATGTGTCATTAAGTAATAGTCATTTAACTTAGTTTCTTAATGATGAAGTAACCTAAAGTTTGTTGATGGGGAAGAAGAAAAATATTGAAATTGTTTATATCATATATAACATATAACAATATGAATATGGGGAATAGATATACTATCGAGCCTCGTTATATAATTTTAATTATTACGAATGTATATGAAATATGTGTCATTAAGTAATAGTCTTTTCACTTAGTTTCTTAATGATGAAGTAACCTAAAATTTGCTGATGGGGAAGAAGAAAAATATTGAAATTGTTTATATCATATATAAGAGATAACAATATGAATATGTGGAATAGATATACTATCGAGCCTCTTTATATAATTGTAGTTATTATCAATGTATATGAAATATGTGTCATTAATTAATAGTCTTTTATCTAAGTTTCTTAGTGATGAAGTAACCAAAAATTTGCTGATGGGGAAGAAGAAAAATATTGAAATTATTTATATCATATATAACATATAACAATATGAATATGGGGACTAGATATACTATCGAGCCTGTTTATATAATTGTAGTTATTATCAATGTATATGAAATATGTGTCATTAATTAATAGTCTTTTATCTTAGTTTCTTAGTGATGAAGTAACCTAAAATTTGGTGATGGGGAAGAAGCAAAATATTGAAATTGTTTATATCATATATAACATATAACAATATGAATATGGGGAATATATATACTATCGATCCTCTTTATATAATATTAGTTATTACCAAAATATATGAAATATGTGTCATCAATTAATAGTCTTTTAACTATTTTTCTTAGTGAAAAAGTAACCAAAAATTTGGTGACGGGGAAGAAGCAAAATATTGGAATTGTTTATATCATATATAACATATAACAATATGAATATGGGGAATATATATTTACTATTGAGCCTCTTGATATAATTGTAGTTATTATCAATGTATATGAAATATGTGCCCTTATTTAATAGTCTTTTATCTTAGTTTCTTAGTGATAAAGTAACCTAAAATTTGGTGACAGGGAAGAAGCAAAATATTGAAATTGTTTATATCATATATACAAATAACAATATGTATATTGGGAATAAATATATTATCGAGCCTCTTTATATAATTTTAATTATTACCAATGTATATAAAATATGTGTCATTAAGTAATAGTCATTTAACTTAGTTTCTTAATGATGAAGTAACCTAAAGTTTGTTGATGGGGAAGAAGAAAAATATTGAAATTATTTATATCATATATAACATATAACAATATGAATATGGGGAATAGATATACTATCGAGCCTCGTTATATAATTTTAATTATTACGAATGTATATGAAATATGTGTCATTAAGTAATAGTCTTTTAACTTAGTTTCTTAATGATGAAGTAACCTAAAATTTGCTGATGGGGAAGAAGAAAAATATTGAAATTGTTTATATCATATATAAGAGATAACAATATGAATATGTGGAATAGATATACTATCGAGCCTCTTTATATAATTGTAGTTATTATCAATGTATATGAAATATGTGTCATTAATTAATAGTCTTTTATCTAAGTTTCTTAGTGATGAAGTAACCAAAAATTTGCTGACGGGGAAGAAGAAAAATATTGAAATTATTTATATCCTATATAACATATAAAAATATGAATATGGGGAATAGATATACTATCGAGTCTCTTTATATAATTTTAATTATTAACAATGTATATGAAATATGTGTCATTAAGTAATAGTCTTTTAACTTAGTTTCTTAATGATGAAGTAACCTAAAATTTGCTGATGGGGAAGAAGAAAAATATTGAAATTTTTTATATCATATATAACATATAACAATATGAATATGTGGAATAGATATACTATCGAGCCTCTTTATATAATTGTAGTTATTATCAATGTATATGAAATATGCGTCATTAATTAATAGTCTTTTAACTTAGTTTCTTAGTAATGAAGTAACCTAAAATTTGTTGACGGGGAAGAAGCAAAATATTGAAATCTTTTATATCATATATAACATATAATAATATGAATATGGGGAATAGATATACTATCGAGCCTCTTTATATAACTTTAGTTATTATCAATGTATATGAAATATGTGTCCTTAATTAATAGTCTTTTAACTTAGTTTCTTAGTCATGAAGTAACCTAAAATTTGGTGACGGGGAAGAAGCAAAATATTCATATTGTTTATATCATATATAACATATAACAATATAAATATGGAGAATATATATACTATCGAGCCTCTTTATATAACATTAGTTATTACCAAAGTATATGAAATATGTGTCATCAATTAATAGCATTTTAACTATTTTTCTTAGTGAAAAAGTAACCTAAAATTTGGTGACGTGGAAGAAGCAAAATATTGAAATTGTTTATATCATATATAACATATAACAATATGAATATGGGGAATAGATATACTATCAAGCCTCTTGATATAATTGTAGTTATTATCAATGTATATGAAATATGTGTCCTTAATTAAAAGTCTTTTATCTTAGTTTCTTAGTGATGAAGTAACCTAAAGTTTGTTGATGGGGGAAGAAGAGAAATATTGAAATTGTTTATATCATATATAACATATAACAATGAATATGGGGAATAGATATACTATCGAGCCTTGTTATATAATTTTAATTATTACGAATGTATATGAAATATGTGTCATTAAGTAATAGTCTTTTAACTTAGTTTCTTAATGATGAAGTAACCTAAAATTTCCTGATGGGGAAGAAGAAAAATATTGAAATTGTTTATATCATATATAACATATAACAATATGAATTTGTGGAATAGATATACTATCGAGACTCTTTATATAATTGTAGTTATTATCAATGTATATGAAATATGTGTCATTAATTAATAGTCTTTTATCTAATTTTTTAGTGATGAAGTAACCGAAAATTTGCTGATGGGGAAGAAGAAAAATATGTAAATTATTTATCATATATAACATATAACAATATGAATATGGGGAATAGATATACTATCGAGCCTCGTTATATAATTTTAATTATTATCAATGTATATGAAATATGTGTCATTAATTAATAGTCTTTTAACTTAGTTTCTTAGTGAAGAAGAAACCTAAAATTTGGTGATGGGGAAGAAGCAAAATATTGAAATTGTTTATATCATATATAACATATAATAATATGAATATGGGGATTAGATATATTATCAAGCCTCTTTATATAATTGTAGTTATCATCAATATATGTGAAACATGTGTCATTAATTAATAGTCTTTTATCTTAGTTTCTTAGTGATGAAGTAACCTAAAATTTACTGATGGAGAAGAAGAAAAATATTGAAATTATTTATATCATATATAACATATAACAATATGAATATGGGGAATAGATATACTATCGAGTCTCGTTATATAATTTTAATTATTACCAATTGTTGTACCCCAAAATTTGCCCTCCCATATTTCCTAAAATATTTCAAGGAAAATTCACAAGTCCAACCCGGCGCGTCATATTCAGGTGTTCTTTCACCAAGATATCTCTGATAACGTATGCTCAAATTCAGAAGATATCCGACTGTATGAGTTTTCTCGAAGAAATATGGTGAAAAAAGTGTGCTGAAAGTCAGTTTTTACGCGCTAAAAATTTCATAACTTGAAGATCGTGGCTCGTTTTGAACCCGTTCCGGTGGCCAAAATTCCGTCTTGACATTATCTACGTTTTCATCTCTCACGGCTGGAAGCCAATTTCGATTAGAAAGTCTTCAAAAATGTGGATTTATCAAGTATTTTCGTACAGAAAATTTGTGACAGAAGTTTATTTGCGTCATGTTCAGAAAATCATAACTTGGTCGATTTTCATCGTATTGAGCTGGTTCCGGCGCCAAAATTTCAAAAATTGAGTTAACTACATTTTCACAGAAGGTATTGAGTTCAAACGGTATCCAAAAGGCCTTCGTTTTTTGCTCAGAGTTCATGACACGCTGAAAATCCTGAATGCTGAATATTATTTCATCTGAGCCGAAACTTCGAAAATTCATAACTCGGTCAATTTTTATCGGATTGGGCTCATATTTTTACACAAGGTCACTGACTCATAGATCTACAACTTTGCTTCAAAAGTCGAGACCGGATTATGCTCCGATCAATACCAGTTTTTTATTGAAGAACGTGTCATAGTCGACACTAGAGCCCAAAATAAGTTTGTCTGAGCTGAAACTTCAAAAATTCATAACTAATTCACCGTTTATCCGATTGAGCCGATTTTCGGACAGGAGTTAGTTCTCGATATCGGCTACATTTTGTTTTTACATTTTAACTTCAAAAATTGCACTTAAGTCCCTGCGATTTAGCCTGGAAAGTGACGAACTCAAGTGAACATTGGAGGCCCAATTGCACATTCAAAGCCCATTTTCTTTACCCTAATTTCCATTATATAATCACCTTCTTTTCACACAAACCAGAGAGGAGAAAAAAGAGAAAAAAAAACTTTGCCGCAACACTGTCAGAATATCAAATTCTTTCAAGAACCATAAAACCTTGAAATCCTTATTACAAATCCCTCTCTCACTACAAACAAGCCATCCCAGTTACAAACCAACACCTCACTACAAACAAGCCTTCTCAGTTACAAACCAACACCTCACTACTTCTTCAGTAAGGGTAAGGCTGACTTGATCTCCATGATCAAAAGGGCATAAAAGCATTCATGTCACTAATTTTCCAGTAAGGGTAAGATTGATTTGATCTCCATGATCAAAAGGGTATAATCATTCATACATGCCATATTGTGCCTAAACATTAAATTTCTTCATATATTGGCTTTATTTGCATTTTATGATTTTATTTAATGTGTTCATGAGATTCAACACTGCAGATTTTAGACAGGATCTCATGCAGGTTCATTAAGGAACGTTGAGGCCAGAATACAAATGGCCAAAAGTCAAATGGCCAAAACAGAACAACTTACACATGACACCAATACATGGCGAGACAGACATCCTGAGAAGGTTAAGGAACGGTGAGGCCAGAACACAAATGGCAAAAAGCCAGAACACAAATGGCCAAAAGCCAAAACACAAATGGCGAAAACAAAACAGTTTACACATGACGCCAACAGTTGTTTCACCCCTCCAATCAGGCCCGTATACTCCTAAACTTTCTCTCTAGTTGTATTATGTTCCTTTAATTAATTAATCGTTATTCTTTTTATTAATCACTAACCAATTAACATTTTTTCCTAATAAAATCAAAAACACAAAAAAAAATATATTTTATTTATTAAAATTAAATTCAGCACTTTATTTTTGTAAATAAATATTAATTCAATTAATTTAGTTTAATTAGGAAATAACTTTAATATTTTTTGCAATAATTAAAATTAATTTAGACGATTAGGTTTTTATTAACTTTGATCAAATTTATTTTTATTTCCTTAAATATCAAAAACTCCAAAAATATTTTAATTAATTAATTAGTTTATTAATTTAATTGGTAACTTAATTTAATTTCTTTTAATCCAAAAATAACCAAAAACACCACTTTCTTTCAAAAAAGGGTCAAAACCCCAAAAAACTCGCATCCGATTTAATTTCCCGCACGCGATCCATTTTATCATATTATTGTATCTGTTTCCCGGTTTGTAATAGATAATTAGGACTTTAATTATTTATCGCTTTATTTTACTTTCCGCAATTTAAATTAAATGGTTTGTTTTTGGCGATGTAAATACCCGATGCCTTGTAATAGCGTAGATTCACTTTCCGCAATTTATTTCCCGTAAATTATTTAACTGTTAAATTGCATGAAAGAATGTATGATAATTAAAAACAACCCGTAGCTCACCATAACATGTGCAAAGATAACTTAACTGAATCCTGACACACTCGCACATGCCACTCCTAGGGTACGCCTCACTGGTTGCCTCGAGGTGGTCGTCAAGTATAGGGTGTTTTAGAGGTCGCCCTCCTGTCTAAAGATCCAGTTGCCTCGAAATGGTTGCCTCAGATAAAAAAGGATCTAAGACATTAGGGTTACCGCTAAGGTGTCATACTATTGCTTTGGTGACCACATGTCCCATAATCGAATTGACCCGAAAAAACTCCAACGACGGTGCTACCTACTTCTCAATAGTGGGATAGTATTGTCTAAAGGACTCTTACACAGCTTAATTCCTTAGAGTAGGTAGATTTCTCCTGGGTACTTGCTCTTTCAAAACAAAAAAACAACTTTTCGCACTTACACTTTCAAAATTTTTTCAAACAAACACTTCATACACTCTTGAGGACTGATACAAGAGTTACCTAGAAGTTTTCAAAACGAAACTTTTTCAAAACCCACAAACACTTGAAAAGCAAACAATTTTTGAAAACATAGTGAGCAAGTACCTAAGAGCCCGTGGATAACCACGGATAGAAAGGGTGCTAATACCTTCCCTTTCTATAAATCTACCTCACGAACCGAGAGACATCTCAAAAAAGGAATTTTGCTGTGATTTTGTCCTTTCCATATTGGAGAACATAAAAGACGGTGGCGAATCTTGCTTACCGCGACATTTTGCGAACCAGCTTAAAAAACAGTCAGTTATATTTCCACCGATCACAGAATTGGCGACTCTGCTGGGGATATTGATGAGTGAGGTGTACCTTAGGATTAGACCACTCTTATGTTTTCAATTGTATGCCTTGTTTGATTTATGTTTGTGGGCTTGCATCGGAGTTTCATAGATCCTAACCCGGATCTGGGGAATACCCTTTTAGCTAGCATAAGCTGTGAGGGACCTGTCCGGCGTAGACCGACACAGGTGAAGCAGTGGATACATTGGTGTGACACCTTGGTCTGTACCGATATCCCTTGTGTTGCAACGAGGAGAATATAGGTCTTCTGAGGAGTCGTTAAGCACCAACCGACCTTATAACCCTAAAATGACCCAACTTGGCCATAGAACAGTAGCAGTATGCTACACCCATTGAGGCTAAACTCTCGCGATGGTTCTGGCTGCAAGAAAAGATTGCGATGCTGGAGTTATGACCGATTGAGGGTAGTCAGTGATATTGGGATCCCCTAGAACCCGGTTACTTTTGATAGGACAGGTCTTAACCAACGAAACTTCAAGAGGGTAGTACCTAGACCTCATGCTGGCCTAAACTCTAAGGGCTCTTTTGTGTGACTTGTGTGCCTTCGTACTTGAACTACTTGCATACTTGTTATCTAACAACACGAGTTCCTTGCAGGTTTTGTTTACAGTCCTTAATCTGGACTCATAACAGAGTTTACCTACATTACTCCATGCATAGCATGCCATCATACCATTGCATGCATCCTGCATAAAGACTAACCCATTTCAAGGATCTCAAGGGCTTATGATGCAGGTCATGATGAACCAACTGTCCAGCAAGGGGCAAAGGGGATTTATTTTCCTCTAGCCAAGGTTGTCAGGGGCTATGACCCACTCGATATTGTGAGCCTTGACTCTTGAAGAAGGACTCTCAACAACACGAAGTTCCTTCAATCAAGATACCAGATTCCAATGCTAACAATTTTCTTGTTTACCCCGCGAGATCCTTGAAAACATTGCATGCATATCATACATATCATTGCATTACAGGTACCCTTTTGACAGGTCACTTATCTTCTTCGCTGTTTATTTCAGCAATCATCATGAATCCTGAATCATCCAATGAACAAGCCATCAAGGCCCTCCAGGACCAGAATGCCCAGTTCCAGGAGTTGGTTATGAGCCTAGCCCAGGGTCAACAGGAATTGAAGACTCTGCTTATGAGGAAGAAGAAGAAGAGGACTGTGCTGTTCAACCCTAGACGTAAATCTGGGAATGGATCACAAAACGAAGCTGAGATGACTACCCCGTCTGTTGGGAAAGACAATCCCCAAGAGAGGGAGGTTCCTAGTCCAGTGGTCTCCGACAACGAGACCGATTACAATGATGAACAATACCCTCCAGCTGAGGACAGGTACAAACAGCTAGAAGACCGTCTAAGTGCTATGGAGATACAGAAAGTGCCCGGCCTGGATTTCGAAGATCTAGGTTTATCCTCTGGGGTGGTGATCCCTCACAAATTCAAAGCACCTGCTTTTGCAAAATACGACGGGGCATCCTGTCCTAAGCTGCATCTCAGATCATATGTGAGGAAGATCCAACCGTATACCGTTGACAAGAATCTATGGATCCATTTCTTCCAGGAAAGTCTTTCAGGGACTCAACTCGAATGGTTCTATCAGCTAGATGGAGCCAGTATTCGTAACTGGGAGGACTTGGCTACTGCATTCTATAAGCAGTATCAGTACAATTCCGACCTCGCTCCTACGCGTACCCAACTCCAGGGTATGTCACTAGGGACGGGTGAAGGATTCAAGGAATATGCGCAAAAGTGGAGAGACCGTGCTGGAAGGGTGCAACCACCTCTGACCGACCGTGAGCTCGTTGATATGTTCCTAGGGACACTGTCTGGTCCGTTCTTCCACCATCTGATTGGTAATTCTTCTGCTGGGTTTACAGACCTGATTTTGACCGGGGAGAGGATTGAAGCGGGTATTAAAGTTGGAAAGATTCAAGAAGCTGCACCTTCTGATGCTCATAAAAAGCCTTACCATGGGAAAAAGGAGTCCAATGTTGTGCATGGTAAAAAGAGTCGTCATGATCAACATGTAGTGGAAACCCAGATCTCTAATCCTATGCCTGCTCAACAAAGACAGGGGAAGCAACGTAAGGAGGTCGCACCCAAACGACAGTTCACTAAGATGAACATGTCACTGGATCAAGCATTACAGCAATTGTTGAGGGCAGGGCTGATTACCTTAAGGGCTCCTCTCCGGAATCCAAACACTTCTGCTCCTAACTATCATCCCAACGAAAGGTGCGCATACCACTCTGATAGCCCGGGGCATACTACGGACAACTGTTGGGCTCTGAAGAACAAGGTCCAAGACATGATTGACGCCAAGGAAGTCCAGTTTGAAGCACCAGAGGCTCCAAACATAATCACTGCCCCTTTACCAAATCATTGAAGGCTTTTGTTTTATTTGAATTTCCGAGTTGTATTTTTCTTTGCTTGTACAAACAATTAATGTCATAGCAAACTCTTTTATTTCATTAATGCATCGCATATGTCTGTTTGAATTAATCTATTCGTATTCATTATATTCAAAATTGCTTTCATGTTTCTGTGATGTTCAATTCTCAATTGCAAATTCTAAGCCTCTTAAGGGAGGATGACGAAAATGATACCACAATCTACAATATGCTTTTGAATAGACCCCGCTGATGAGGTACATGCATTGTTTCAATTCCTAAACACTGGAGTTATAAGGAAGATAATCCCTCGTCAACCCCTTCGAGCCAAAGAAGTAGGAGTTTTTCTTTTCGAAAATTAAAACCCTTAATCATAACCTGGGGCAGGGTAGTTCTCTCAGTTAATCCAAATGCACAACGAGTGGCACCAAAGAAGTCCTTATAAAAAAAAGACAGTGATGGTTCCGAATAATCATAAAGACAGGCAGTCATTATCTCTCAAAATAAAGGCCCAATAAGTCAAAACCTATGAAGGAGACTTACAAAACTGGGGCATCCCGCTGACTGTAATCACAAAAGAAACAGTTCAGGCAAAAAACAGGGATAATGAAATCAAAAAAAGAAAGAGGTCCTACAAACCCTCAACCAAAAAGAAATGACTGCCTATCCACAACAAATTGTCAATATCCGAACCATCACCAGAATATCAGGACAAAGACTCAAACAAGGTCTAACGCACGGTCAACTGAGTTTAGGTTTGAAGAACTCCACGAAGAGCGGGTGGGTACAAATACATTTTGAGCCTTATCCTTTGTTTCTTAAACCGTGAACCAGGCCACGTTATAACCCTTAAAAGTCCTAGCTGAAGCATGGGTTAGTTCGAAAGCATACTATTACGAAAGGTATCCTGACTCCTTAAGGCTTGCGGTAAAATAACGAGTTGACATCATAGTTTACAAAAAATTCACTTGTTTTTAGGAAAAAAAATGCATTTTCAAAAACTTCAAGACAGACATAAGCTTTGCATTTCTGATATAACATTGCTTGCATATGACTATTTGTTTGAACAGCATAGAAGTTTGCACGAAGAATATCTAGTGAACAAAAGCACTTCAAACCAAGGGGCAGACATGATCGAAGTCCGTCGTCTGGGGCAGTTAAGTCAAGATTCGGAGAATCTCTCAAATGCCAAATACCAGGGGCAAGTCTCCATCTGGATCACTTGGGGCATTAGACATGAATTCCAGCAACGAGTCTTGCATGATCAGACATCTTTTGGTGGTATGGCAACGCAACACTACTGACAGTGACTACTCCCTATATCCTGAGGGCATGGACATAGTCGGAAAAACACTACGCAGAATCAAAGACCCGCTAGGTTGACACACCTAGGCAAAAATAAGGGCTTCCCGACGAACCAAAAGGGTTCGGGAAAAAATAAGGGATGAAAATGAAAAAATCTGTACACCCGGCAAGTCGAAAACCTGAAAAGGCGGCTTGGGTAAAAATGGGTATCCCGGTGGACTGAAAACCCGAAAGGGCGGTCTAGGCAAAAATTAGGGATCAAAAGCGTACGACTATGTCCCGTCATCTCGTCACTTGCCTACCAGAAGAAGATTTGTCAAATCGGCAGTCATCAAGCGCCTTCACAGGTACCTTCTCCCACAGAAGCTGGGGCAATAAGAATGGTCCAAACTGTACTAGCTGCTTTGTCCACAAGATACAAGGTAGATTCAGCTGAAGAACGTAACCAAGATACCTTCACTCCCCCGAGAGTAAGACAGGTTCAGCAATACTCTCCCCCAAGCAGAGTTGGTCTCCCGTCAGCCCTGAAAAGGCACAGTACCCACAGCAACTCAGCAACGCTCTCCCCAAGCAGAGTTAGTCTACTGTCAGCCTTAAGGAAGTTAGGTATCCCCAGAAAATCTCAATATTCCCCAGCAGAGTATACAGATGTTCCTCAGCAAGCATCCCCGGCAGTCTTAATATTCCTCGACAGAAATATAAGATTGTTCCCCGGCGGAATACCAGACACCCCAGTGGAGCCATTTCCCCAGTACAATTCAAAAGTCTTCCCAGGAGAGTTGAATCAATCTCCCCAGTAGATTTCTGGAAGCTTATCCCCAGTATATTCTCGAAGCTTATCCCCTGCAGAGCGCAAAAGCATCTCCCCGGCTTTATTCAGAAGGTTACTCCCCACCAGAGCTTATAACTGGGTTATCCTCAGCTAATTACAACGGAAAGATCGTCCTCGGCGAAGTTCTTCCTATCCCCAGCGGAGTTCATCAAATCCTCCAACATGGCTTATCAACGGTATCCCCAGCGGAGTTATCGTTAAAGTCTCAGCGAAGCATCTCTTCCCCACAGAGTAGTTCCCCGCAGAGTGATCTCTCCAACAAGTTTATTCACCAACGGAGTCATCTTCTCCTAACGGTTTATTCTTGCACTCATCATCCCCAGCGGAAACGAAGAACTCTACTCTTCAACATCATCCCATGATTTAACTTCCCGGCATTCGTCAAGGATTTATTTTCCGGGACGAAAATACAATGCATAAACATTTACATACATAATGCATGCATACACGCATCATATCACACAATCTCATTTATTCTCTGAACATCATGAAATCATGCATTTCATACATCATGACATTGCATACAACTGATGTTTTGCCTTTTCAGGAAAAAGGTCAATCCAAAGATGATTACTATCAACTGTCGCAATTCCAGATTCGATACCTGTATCTAGCCAGGGCATATCTGTGAGTGATTGATTGTGGATTTGATACCTGTATCTAGCCAGGGCATATCTACATTAAAGAGATTTCAGAGATAGCTTGGAAATTCTCCAAACACAGATGCTATTATATCGCTTATTCAGAGGTTCCCTTCAGATATAGCTGGGAAATGCTCCAGATATGGATGCTATTCTTTTGCTTATTCAGATTTTCTCTCCAGAGATAGCTTAGAGATGCTCCAGATATGGATGCTATTCTTTTTCTTATTCAGAGTTGCTCTCCAGAGATAACTTAGAGATGCTCCAACCACGGATGCTATTCTATTGTTTATTCAGAGATGTCCTTCTAGAGATGGTTCAGATGCGATCTAGACATGGCTACATTCTGATACTTATTCCAGATTCCCTTCTAGAGATGGTTCAGATGCGACCCAGATATGGCTACATTCTGATACTTATTCTAGATTCCCTTTCGAAGATAGCTTGGAAATGCTCCAGATATGGATGCTATTCTTTCGCTTATTCAAGAGTTTCCTTTCAGATATAGCTGGGAAATGCTCCAGATATGGATGCTGTTCTTTTGCTTATTCAGATTTTCTCTCTAGAGATAGCTTAGAAATGCTCCAGATATGGATGCTACTCTATTGCTTATTCAGATTCCCTCTCAGATAGCTTAGAGATGCTCCGGACCCGGATGCTATTCTATCGCTTATTCGGAGTTTCTTCCCAGAAATGGCTCGGAAATGCTCCAGATCCGGACGCTATTCTATTGCTTATTCAGATTCCCTTTCAGAGATAGCTTAGAGATGCTCCTGACATGGATGATATTCTATTGCTTATTCAGATTCCCTTTCAGAGATAGCTTAGAGATGCTCCCGACGCGGATGCTATTCTATCGCTTATTCAGAGTTTCTTCCCAGAAATGGCTCGGAAATGCTCCAGATCTGGACATTATTCTATTGCTTATTCAGATTCCCTTTCAGAGATAGCTAGGAAATGCTCCAGATATGGATGCTGTTCTTTTGCTTATTCAGATTTTCTTTTCAGAGATAGCTGGGAAATGCTCCAGATATGGATGCTGTTCTTTTGCTTATTCAGATTTTCTTTTCAGAGATAGCTGAGAAATGCTCCAGATATGGATGTTGTTCTTTTGCTTATTCAGATTTTCTTTTCAGAGATAGTTGGGAAGTGCTCCAGATATGGATGCTGTTCTTTTGCTTATTCAGATTTTCTCTTCAGAGATGGCTTAGAAATGCTCCAGATATGGATGTTATTCTTTTGCTTATTCAAGAGTTTCCTTTCAGATATAGCTAGGAAATGCTCCAGATATGGACGCTATTCTTTTGCTTATTCAGAGTTCTTTTCAGAGATGGCTTAGAGATGCTCCAGATCCGGATGCTATTCTATTGCTTATTCAGATTTCCGTCTAGAGATAGTTCAGATGCAACCCAGGCATGGCGACATTCTGATACTTATTCCAGATTCCGTCCAGAGATAGTTCAGATGCAACCCAGACATGGAGACATTCTGATACTTATTCAGATTTCCTTTCAGAGATAGCTCAGAGATGCTCCTGACCCGGACGCTATTCTATTGCTTATTCAGATTCAAACTTCTAAAGACAACTTAGAGATTCTCCAGACCCGGATGTCATTCTATTGTTTAGTCCATATTCATTAAAAAGACAGTCCAGATACGATCCAGATTCGGATGACATTCTGTCACTCACTCAAATATAATATGGGTATACCCCAGACGCGTCGGTCATTCTACTATTTATTCAGACGTCAGCAATTAGATATAGACTAGATATGCTCCAGACACGGAAGCTATGCTATTTCTTATTCAGATTCAACTATCCATTACATTTCCAAATGCATTTATAAGCCCATTCCCGACAAGGTTCTGTCACATCTCCAGATGGCATCTATAAGCCCATCCTCCTATCCATCATATCTCCAAATGGAATCTGTAAGCCCATTTCCGACATCACCATGCTGATACTACACCATGCGAGTGTAAATTTCTGGGCACTTTAGTGTTCAATCATCTTCCACCTTCGGATCACGAAAGGCCCGAAAGCCAATCTATATCCTCAGGTTTAAGAAGATTGAACAGGGGCAACTGTTGTACCCCAAAATTTGCCCTCCCATATTTCCCAAAACATTTCAAGAAAAATTCACAAGTCCAACCCGGCGCGTCATATTCAGGTGTTCTTTCACCAAGATATCTCTGATAACGTATGCTCAAATTCAGAAGGTATCCGACTGTATGAGTTTTCTCGAAGAAATATGGTGAAAAAAGTGTGCTGAAAGTACAGTTTTTACGCGCTAAAAAATTCATAACTTGAAGATCGTGGCTCGTTTTGAACCCGTTCCGGTGGCCAAAATTCCGTCTTGACATTATCTACGTTTTCATCTCTCACGGCTGGAAGCCAATTTCGATCAGAAAGTCTTCAAAAATGTGGATTTATCAAGTATTTTCGTACAGAAAATTTGTGACAGAAGTTTATTTGCATCATATTCAGAAAATCATAACTTGGTCGATTTTCATCGTATCGAGCCGGTTCCAGCGCCAAAATTTCACAAATTGAGTTAGCTATATTTTCACATAAGGTATTGAGTTCAAACGGTATCCAAAAGGCCTTCGTTTTTTGCTTAGAGTGCGTGACACGCTGAAAATCCTGAATGCTGAATATTATTTCATCTGAGCCGAAACTTCGAAAATTCATAACTCGGTAAATTTTTATCGGATTGGGCTCATATTTTTACACAAGGTCACTGACTCATAGATCTATAACATTTCTTCAAAAGTAGAGACCAGATTATGCTCCGATCAATACCAGTTTTTTATTGAAGAACGTGTCAGAGTCGACACTAGAGCCCAAAATAAGTTTGTCTGAGCTGAAACTTCAAAAATTCATAATTAAATCACCGTTTATCCGATTGAGCCGATTTTCAGACAGGAGTTAGTTTTCGATATCGGCTACATTTTGTTTTCACATTTCAATTTCAAAAATTGCACTTAAGTCCCTGCGATTTAGCCTGGAAAGTGACGAACTCAAGTGAACATTGGAGGCCCAATTGCACATTCAAAGCCCATTTTCTTTACCCTAATTTCCATTATATAATCACCTTCTTTTCACACAAACCAGAGAGGAGAAAAAAGAGAAAAAAAAACTTTGCCACAACACTGTCAGAATATCAAATTCTTTCAAGAACCCTAAAACCTTGAAATCCTTATTACAAATCCCTCTCTCACTACAAACAAGTCATCCTAGTTACAAACCAACATCTCACTACAAACAAGTCATCTCAGTTACAAACCAACACCTCACTACTTCTTCAGTAAGGGTAAGGCTGACTTGATCTCCATGATCAAAACGGCATAAAAGCATTCATGTCACTAATTTTCCAGTAAGGGTAAGATTGATTTGATCTTCATGATCAAAAGGGTATAATTATTCATACATGCCATATTGCGCCTAAACATTAAATTTCTTCATATATTGGCTTTATTTGCATTTTATGATTTTATTTATTGTGTTCATGAGATTCAACACTGCAGATTTTAGACAGGATCCCATGCAGGTTCATTAAGGAACGTTGAGGCCAGAACACAAATGGCCAAAAGCCAAATGGCCAAAACAGAACAGCTTACACATGACACCAATACATGGTGAGACAGACATCCTGAGAAGGTTAAGGAACGTTGAGGCCAGAACACAAATGGCCAAAAGCCAGAACACAAATGGCCAAAAGCCAAAACACAAATGGCCAAAACAAATCAGTTCACCCCTTTAATATTTTTTTCAATAATTAAAATTAATTTAGATGATTAGGTTTTTATTAACTTTGATCAAATTTATTTTTATTTCCTTAAATATCAAAAACTTCAAAAATATTTTAATTAATTAATTAGTTTATTAATTTAATTGGTAACTTAATTTAATTTCTTTTAATCCAAAAATAACCAAAAAAACCACTTTCTTTCAAAAAAGGGTCAAAACCCCCAAAAAACTCGCATCCGATTTAATTTCCCGCACGCGATCCATTTTATCATATTATTGTATCTGTTTCCCAGTTTGTAATAGATAATTAGGACTTTAATTATTTATCGCTTTATTTTACTTTCCGCAATTTAAATTAAAGGGTTTGTTTTTGGCGATGTAAATACCCGACGCCTTGTAATAGCGTAGATTCACTTTCAGAAATTTATTTCCCGTAAATTATTTAACTGTTAAATTGCATGAAAGAATGTATGATAATTAAAAACAACCTGTAGCTCACCATAACATGTGCAAAGATAACTTAACTGAATCCTGACACACTCGCACATGCCACTCCTAGGGTACGCCTCACTGGTTGCCTCGAGGTGGTCGTCAAGTATAGGGTGTTTTAGAGGTCGCCCTCCTGTCTAAAGATCCAGTTGCCTCAAAATGGTTGCCTCGGATAAAAAAGAATCTAAGATATTAGGGTTACCGCTAAGGTGTCATACTATTGCTTTGGTGACCACATGTCCCATAATCGAATTGACTCGAAAAAACTCCAACGACGGTGCTACCTACTTCTCAATAGTGGGATAGTACTGTCTAAAGGACTCTTACACAGCTTAATTCCTTAGAGTAGGTAGATTTCTCCTGGGTACTTGCTCTTTCAAAACAAAAAAACAACTTTTTTCACTTACACTTTCAAAAAGTTTTCAAACAAACACTTCATACACTCTTGAGGACTGATACAAGAGTTACCTAGAAGTTTTCGAAACGAAACTTTTTCAAAACCCACGAACACTTGAAAAGCAAACAATTTTTGAAAACATAGTGAGCAAGTACCTAAGAGCCCGTGGATAACCAAAGATAGAAAGGGTGCTAATACCTCCCCTTTCTATAAATCTACCTCCCGAACCGAGAGACATCTCAAAAAAGGAATTTTGTTGTGCTTTTGTCCTTTCCATATTGGAGAACATAAAAGACGGTGGCGACTCTTGCTTACCGCGACATTTCGCGAACCAGCTTAAAAAACAGTCAGTTCTATTTCCACCGATCACACCAATGTAATTGAAATATGTGTCATTAAGTAATAGTCTTATAACTTAGTTTCTTAATGATGAAGTAACCTAAATTTTGCTGATGGGGAAGAAGAAAAATATTGAAATTATTTATATCATACATAACATATAACAATATGAAAATGGGGAATAGATATACTATTTAGACTCTTTATATAATTGTAGTTATTATCAATGTATATGAATATGTGTCATTAATTAATAGTCTTTTATCTAAGTTTCTTAGCGATGAAGTAACCTGAAATTTGCTGATGGGGAAGAAGAAAAATATTGAAATTATTTATATCATATATAACATATAACAATATGAATATGGGGAATAGATATACTATCGAGCCTCGTTATATAATTTTAATTATTACCAATGTATATAAAATATGTGTCATTAAGTAATAGTCTTTTAACTTAGTTTCTTAATGATGAAGTAACCTAAAATTTGCTGATGGGGAAGAAGAAAAATATTGAAATTGTTTATATCATATAGAACATATAACAAATGGAATATGTGGAATAGAAATACTATCGAGCCTCTTTATATAATTGTAGTTATCTTCAATGTATATGAAATATGTGTCATTAATTAATAGTCTTTTAACTTAGTTTCATAGTGATGAAGTAACCTAAAATTTGGTGACGGGGAAGAAGCAAAATATTGAAATTATTTATATCATATATAACATATAACAATATGAATATGGGGAATAGATATACTATCGAGCCTCGTTATATAATTTTAATTATTATCAATGTATATGAAATATGTGTCATTAAGTAATAGTCTTTTAACTTAGTTTCTTAGTGATGAAGTAACTTAAAATTTGGTGACGGGGAAGAAGCAAAATATTGAAATTGTTTATATCATATATAACATATACCAATATAAATATGGGGAATAGATATACTATCGAGTCTCTTTATATAACTTTAGTTATTACCAATGTATATGAAATATGTGTCATCAATTAATAGTCTTTTAACTATTTTTCTTAGTTAAAAAGTAACCTAAAATTTGGTGACGGGGAAGAAGCAAAATATTGAAATTGTTTATATCATATATAACATATAACAATATGAATATGGGGAATAGATATACTACCGAGCCTCTTGATATAATTGTAGTTATTATCAATGTATATGAAATATGTGTCGTTAATTAATAGTCTTTTATCTTAGTTTCTTATGATGAAGTAACCTAAAATTTGGTGACGGGGAAGAAGCAAAATATTGAAATTGTTTATATCATATATACATATAACAATATGAATATTGGGAATAAATATATTATCGAACCTCTTTATATAATTTTAATTATTACCAATGTATATAAAATATGTATCATTAAATAATAGTCGTTTAACTTAGTTTCTTAATGATGAAGTACCTTAAAATTTGCTGATGGGGAAGAAGAAAAATATTTAAATTGTTTATATCATATATAACATATTACAATATGAATATGGGGAATAGATATACTATCGAGCCTCGTTATATAATTTTAATTATTACGAATGTATATGAAATATGTGTCATTAAATAATAGTCTTTTAACTTAGTTTCTTAATGATGAAGTAACCTAAAATTTGCTGATGGAGAAGAAGAAAAATATTGAAATTGTTTATATCATATATAACATATAACAATATGAATATGGGAAATAGATATACTATCGAGCCTCTTTACATAATTGTAGTTATTATCAATGTATATGAAATATGTGCCCTTAATTAATAGTCTTTTATCTTAGTTTCTTAGTGATGAAGTAACCTAAAATTTGTTGATCGTGAAGAAGCAAAATGTTAAAATTGTTTATATCATATAAAACATATAACAATATGAATATGGGGAATAGATATACTATCAAGCCTCTTTATATAATATGAGTTATTATCAATGTATATGAAATGTAATAGTCTTTTATCTTAGTTTCTTAGTTAAAAAGTAACCTAAAATTTGGTGACGGGGAAGAAGCAAAATATTGAAATTGTTTATATCATATATAACATATAACAATATGAATATGGGGAATATATATACTATCGAGCCTCTTGATATAATTGTAGTTATTATCAATGTATATGAAATGTGTGCCCTTAATTAATAGTCTTTTATCTTAGTTTCTTAGTGATGAAGTAACCTAAAATTTGGTGACAGGGAAGAAGCAAAATATTGAAATTGTTTATATCATATATACATATAACAATATGTATATTGGGAATAAATATAGTATCGAGCCTCTTTATATAATTTTAATTATTACCAATGTATATAATATATGTGTCATTAAGTAATAGTCATTTAACTTAGTTTCTTAATGATGAAGTCACCTAAAGTTTGTTGATGGTGAAGAAGAAAAATATTGAAATTGTTTATATCATATATAACATATAACAATATGAATATGGGGAATAAATATACTATCGAGCCTCGTTATATAATTTTAATTATTACGAATGTATATGAAATATGTGTCATTAAGTAATAGTCTTTTAACTTAGTTTCTTAATGATGAAGTAACCTAAAATTTAGTGACGGGGAAGAAGAAAAATATTGAAATTGTTTATATCATATATAACATATAAAAATATGAATATGGGGAATAGATATACTATCGAGCCTCTTTATATAATTGTAGTTATTATCAATGTATATGAAATATGTGTCATTAAGTAATAGTCTTTTAACTTAGTTTCTTAATGATGAAGTAACCTAAAATTTGCTGATGGGGAAGAAGAAAAATATTGAAATTGTTTATATCATATATAACATATAACAAATGGAATATGTGGAATATGAAATATAATAGTATTTTATCTTACTTTCTTAGTGAAAAAGTAACCTAAAATTTGGTGACGGGGAAGAAGCAAAATATTGAAATTGTTTATATCATATATAACATATAACAATATGAATATGGGGACTAGATATACTATCGAGCCTCTTTATATAATTGTAGTTATTATCAATGTATATGAAATATATGTCATTAATTAATAGTCTTTTATCTTAGTTTCTTAGTGATGAAGTAACCTAAAATTTGGTGACGAGGAAGAAGCAAAATATTGAAATTGTTTATATCATATATAACATATAACAATATGAATATGGGGAATAGATATACTACCGAGCCTCTTGATATAATTGTAGTTATTATCAATGTATATGAAATATGTGTCGTTAATTAATAGTCTTTTATCTTAGTTTCTTAGTGATGAAGTAACCTAAAATTTGGTGACGGGGAAGAAGCAAAATATTGAAATTGTTTATATCATATATAACATATAACAATATGAATATGGGGAATAGATATACTACCGAGCCTCTTGATATAATTGTAGTTATTATCAATGTATATGAAATATGTGTCGTTAATTAATAGACTTTTATCTTAGTTTCTTAGTGATGAAGTAACCTAAAATTTGGTGACGGCGAAGAAGCAAAATATTGAAATTGTTTATATCTTATATACATATAACAATATGAATATTGGGTATAAATATAGTATCGAACCTCTTTATATAATTTTAATTATTACCAATGTATATAAAATATGTGTCATTAAATAATAGTCGTTTAACTTAGTTTCATAATTATGAAGTACCTTAAAATTTGCTGATGGGGAAGAAGAAAAATATTTAAATTGTTTATATCATATATAACATATTACAATATGAATATGGCGAATAGATATACTATCGAGCCTCGTTATATAATTTTAATTATTACGAATGTATATGAAATATGTGTCATTAAATAATAGTCTTTTAACTTAGTTTCTTAATGATGAAGTAACCTAAAATTTGCTGATGGGGAAGAAGAAAAATATTGAAATTGTTTATATCATATATAACATATAACAATATGAATATGGGAAATAGATATACTATCGAGCCTCTTTACATAATTGTAGTTATTATCAATGTAAATGAAATATGTGCCCTTAATTAATAGTCTTTTATCTTAGTTTCTTAATAATGAAGTAACCTAAAATTTGTTGACCGGGAAGAAGCAAAATATTGAAATTGTTTATATCATATATAACATATAACAATATGAATATGGGGAATAGATATACTATCGAGCCTCTTTATATAATTGTAGTTATTATCAATGGATATGAAATGTAATAGTCTTTTATCTTAGTTTCTTAGTTAAAAAGTAACCTAAAATTTGGTGACGGGGAAGAAGCAAAATATTGAAATTGTTTATATCATATATAACATATAACAATATGAATATGGGGAATATATATACTATCGAGCCTCTTTATATAATTGTAGTTATTATCAATGTATATGAAATATGTGTCATTAATTAATAGTCTTTTATCTTAGTTTCTTAGTGATGAAGTAACCTAAAATTTGGTGACAGGGAAGAAGCAAAATATTGAAATTGTTTATATCATATATACATATAACAATATGTATATTGGGAATAAATATAGTATCGAGCCTCTTTATATAATTTTAATTATTACCAATGTATATAAAATATGTGTCATTAAGTAATAGTCATTTAACTTAGTTTCTTAATGGTGAAGTAACCTAAAGTTTGTTGATGGGGAAGAAGAAAAATATTGAAATTGTTTATATCATATATAACATATAACAATATGAATATGGGGAATAGATATACTATCAAGCCTCGTTATATAATTTTAATTATTACGAATGTATATGAAATATGTGTCATTAAGTAATAGTCTTTTAACTTAGTTTCTTAATGATGAAGTAACCTAAAATTTAGTGACGGGGAAGAAGAAAAATATTGAAATTGTTTATATCATATATAACATATAACAGTATGAATATGGGGAATAGATATACTATCGGGCCTCTTTATATAATTGTAGTTATTATCAATGTATATGAAATATGTGTCATTAATTAACTGTCTTTTATCTAAGTTTCTTAGTGATGAAGTAACCAAAAATTTGCTGATGGGAAAAAAGAAAAATATTGAAATTATTTATATCCTATATAACATATAAAAATATGAATATGGGGAATAGATATACTATCGAGTCTCTTTATATAATTTTAATTATTACCAATGTATATGAAATATATGTCATTAAGTAATAGTCTTTTAACTTAGTTTCTTAATGATGAAGTAACCTAAAATTTGCTGATGGGGAAGAAGAAAAATATTGAAATTGTTTATATCATATATAACATATAACAAATGGAATATGTGGAATATGAAATATAATAGTATTTATCTTACTTTCTTAGTGAAAAAGTAACCTAAAATTTGGTGACGGGGAAGAAGCAAAATATTGAAATTGTTTATATCATATATAACATATAACAATATGAATATAGGGACTAGATATACTATCGAGCCTCTTTATATAATTGTAGTTATTATCAATGTATATGAAATATGTGTCATTAATTAATAGTCTTTTATCTTAGTTTCTTAGTGATGAAGTAACCTAAAATTTGGTGACGGGGAAGAAGCAAAATATTGAAATTGTTTATATCATATATAACATATAACAATATGAATATGGGGAATATATATACTATCGATCCTCTTTATATAATATTAGTTATTACCAAAATATATGAAATATGTGTCATAAAATAATAGTCTTTTAACTATTTTTCTTAGTGAAAAAGTAACATAAAATTTGGTGACGGGGAAGAAGCAAAATATTAAAATTGTTTATATCATATATAACATATAACAATATGAATATGGGGAATATATATACTATCGAGCCTCTTGATATAATTGTAGTTATTATCAATGTATATGAAATATGTGCCCTTAATTAATAGTCTTTTATCTTAGTTTCTTAGTGATGAAGTAACCTAAAATTTGGTGACTGGGAAGAAGCAAAATATTGAAATTGTTTATATCATATATACATATAACAATATGTATATTGGGAATAAATACAGTATCGAGCCTCTTTATATAATTTTAATTATTACCAATGTATATAAAATATGTGTCTTTAAGTAATAGTCATTTAACTTAGTTTCTTAATGATGAAGTAACCTAAAGTTTATTGATGGGGAAGAAGAAAAATATTGAAATTGTTTATATCATATATAACATATAACAATATGAATATGGGGAATAGATATACTATCGAGCCTCGTTATATAATTTTAATTATTACGAATGTATATGAAACATGTGTCATTAAGTAATAGTCTTATAGCTTAGTTTCTTAATGATCAAGTAACCTAAATTTTGCTGAGGGGGAAGAAGAAAAATATTGAAATTGTTTATATCATATATAACATATAACAATATGACTATGTGGAATAGATATACTATCGAGCCTCTTTATATAATTGTAGTTATTATCAATGTATATGAAATATGTGTCATTAATTAATAGTCTTTTAACTTAGTTTCTTAGTGATGAAGTAACCTAAAATTTGGTGACGGGGAAGAAGCAAAATATTGAAATTATTTATATCTTATATAACATATAACAATATGAACATGGGGAATAGATATACTATCGAGCCTCGTTATATAATTTTAATTATTATCAATGTATATGAAATATGCGTCATTAAGTAATAGTCTTTTAAGTTAGTTTCTTAGTGATGAAGTGACCTAAAATTTGGTGATGGGAAAGAAGGAAAATATTAAAATTGTTCATATCATATATAACATATAACAGTATAAATATGGGGAATAGATAAACTATCGAGCCTCTTTATATAACTTTAGTTATTACCAATGTATATGAAATATGTGTCATCAATTAATTGTCTTTTAACTATTTTTCTTAGTGAAAAAGTAACCTAATATTTGGTAACGGGGAAGAAGCAAAATATTGAAATTGTTTATATCATATATAACATATAACAATATGAATATGGGGAATATATATACTATCGAGCCTCTTTATATAACATTAGTTATTACCAAAATATATGAAATATGTGTCATCAATTAATAGTCTTTTAACTATTTTTCTTAGTGAAAAAGTAACCTAAAATTTGGTGACGGAGAAGAAGCAAAATATTGAAATTGTTTATATCATATATAACATGTAACAATATGAATATGGGTAATATATATATTATCGAGTCTTTATCTTAGTTTCTTAGTGATGAAGTGACCTAAAATTTGGTGACAGGGAAGAAGCAAAATATTGAAATTGTTTATATCATATATACATATAAGAATATGTATATTGGGAATAAATATAGTATCGAGCCTCTTTATATAATTTTAATTATTACCAACGTATATAAAATATGTGTCATTAAATAATAGTCATTTAACTTAGTTTCTTAATGATGAAGTAACCTAAAATTTGCTGATGGGGAAGAAGAAAAATATTGAAATTGTTTATATCATATATAACATATAACAATATGAATATGTGGAATAGATATACTATCGAGCCTCTTTATATAATGGTAGTTATTATAAATGTATATGAAATATGTGTCATTAATTAATAGTCTTTTATCTAAGTTTCTTAGTGATGAAGTAACCGAAAATTTGTTGATGGGGAAGAAGAAAAATATTGAAATTATTTATATCATATATAACATATAACAATATGAATATGTGGAATAGATATACTATTGAGCCTCGTTATATAATTTTAATTATTAACAATGTATATGAAATATGTGTCATTAAGTAATAGTCTTTTAACTTAGTTTCTTAATTATGAAGTAACCTTAAATTTGCTGATGGGGAAGAAAAAAAATATTGAAATTGTTTATATCATATATAACATATAACAAATGAAATATGTGGAATATGAAATATAATAGTCTTTTATCTTAGTTTCTTAGTGAAGAAGTAACCTAAAATTTGGTGACGGGGAAGAAGCAAAATATTGAAATTGTTTATATCATATATAACATATAACAATAAGAATATGGGGACTATATATACTATCGAGCCTATTTATATAATTGTAGTTATTATCAATGTATATGAAATATGTGTCATTAATTAATAGTCTTTTATCTTAGTTTCTTAGTGATGAAGTAACCTAAAATTTGCTGATGGGGAAGAAGAAAAATATTGAAATTATTTATATCATATATAACATATAACAATATGAGTATGGGGAATAGATATACTATCGAGCCTCGTTATATAATTTTAATTATTACCAATGTATTTGAAATATGTGTCATTGAGTAATAGTCTTATAACTTAGTTTCTTAATGATGAAGTAACCTAAATTTTGCTGAGGGGGAAGAAGAAAAATATTGAAATTGTTTATATCATATATAACATATAACAATATGACTATGTGGAATAGATATACTATCGAGCCTCTTTATATAATTGTAGTTATTATCAATGTATATGAAATATGTGTCATTAATTAATAGTCTTTTAACTTAGTTTCTTAGTGATGAAGTAACCTAAAATTTGGTGACGGGGAAGAAGCAAAATATTGAAATTATTTATATCTTATATAACATATAACAATATGAACATGGGGAATAGATATACTATCGAGCCTCGTTATATAATTTTAATTATTATCAATGTATATGAAATATGCGTCATTAAGTAATAATCTTTTAAGTTAGTTTCTTAGTGATGAAGTGACCTAAAATTTGGTGACGGGAAAGAAGGAAAATATTGAAATTGTTCATATCATATATAACATATAACAATTTAAATATGGGGAATAAATATACTATCGAGCCTCTTTATATAACTTTAGTTATTACCAATGTATATGAAATATGTGTCATCAATTAATAGTCTTTTAACTATTTTTCTTAGTGAAAAAGTAACCTAAAATTTGGTGACGGGGAAGAAGCAAAATGTTGAAATTGTTTATATCATATATAACATATAACAATATGGATATGGGGAATATATATACTATCGAGCCTCTTGATATAATTGTAGTTATTATCAATTTATATCAAATATGTGACCTTAATTAATAGTCTTTTATCTTAGTTTCTTAGTGATGAAGTAACCTAAAATTTGGTGACAGTGAAGAAGCAAAATATTGAAATTGTTTATATCATATATACATATAACAATATGTGTAACACCCCAGTTTCAATTATTTGATTTATTTAAATTTGGGAAATTATTTTATTAGAATTAATAAAATAAAAAGGGATTATTTATTTTGAAATATGGAGGAAAATAAAAGAAATAAGAAAATGCTGAGTTTTTAGGTTATTGGGCTTGGATGTTGTTAGTAAAGAGTGGGGGTGCAAAAGAAGTAAAGTTATGTTTTGGAACTCAAGTTATTTTTCTCATTATTCACGATAACACAGAATTTGGGATTTTGGGAAGCAGAGCTCTGAAGGTACGAAGAACGAAGACCATCGCTCAAAAAGTTCAAAGCTGCTAATTGATAAGGTAAGGGGGGCTATTACTCGATTTACCTTTGTTTATGGGTTTATGTACGGTTGATTTGGGTAATCGTAGGGAAAAACCCCAATTGTTAGATGTTATTAGGGATCGATACCCTTAGGATTGAACTTTGTTAAAGGAGGTTTAGGTTCCCAATTTTATGAAATCAATTAACGATTTTAGGTTCCTAATGGTGGATTGGAAGTATATCTGCATGATCGTGAATTTACCTTAGAAGTTATAGGGATAACCTCAATGTTAGTAGATTTCCCCAAAAAGGACGATTAATCCCGGTTAAGGTGACTATGATGATTGTTGGTAATTAGGAAATTGATGTTTTGTTTTGAGTTATACAAACTCGATGTCGTTAGGTACCGAAATGCGCGTTTTGGCTGGCATTTTCCCGCGTTTGGCTGCTATTTCTGAGCTGCTGCAGGTACAGGAAAACTCTGTACGCACTCAGCAACACGGGCCGTGTTGCACAACACGGGCACCCGTGTTGCTCTTCTGTGTTGGTAAAAGTAATGTGTTTTCTGGACACATTACAACACGGGCCGTGTTGCACAACACGGGCACCCGTGTTGATCCCCCTGTATTGATAAGGATAATGCGTTTTTTTCTGGATATGTTACAACACGGGCCGTGTTGCACAACACGGGCACCCGTGTTGATGCTACTGTGTTGATTTTCTGAACTTTGTTTTCAGTGCTTGATTGTGGATTTTATTGCCATGCTTTTGGATAATGTTATCAAGCATGAATTATGATATGACTTGATATGATTGATGTTTAAATAGTATGCTGAGTGATTACATGCTATCCATATCTTGTTATGATTTGATGTTGTTGATGTTGCATGATATGTTGATTGATGTTCATAGTATGCTGAGTGTTACATACTTTACATATCATGTTGCATTTGTTAATTCCCATTGTGTGGAATTAACATGGTGGCCAATATACGTGTCCGCGATTTAATGGAACGTTGAGGTGGTAGCCGTGTCCGCGATATAATGGAACGGTGAGTTATCCGTGACCCGAGATTTAATGGGGCGGTGAAGTGGTACCACATGCATGGGTGTGTTGCATTACCTTGAATATAACATGAATGGATGATTTTTCCAATGTTGTATTTGATTGTTTGTATGCACGTATGATTGCTAAATGGTTGACGATGTTTGATGATTATTTGCAAATATGAAAAGCAATATATCATGGGTATATGAATTGTAAAGGTTTTTGTAAACTATGAAATATGCTAATTATTGGGTGATGCTTGTGATTTCCTGAATTGATTGTTATGAACGTATAATCAAATGTATAATTGAGATGCTCACCCTTACTGTTGAATATTTCAGATTGAGGAGCTTCGTTCAGGTGCTTGGCGAAGGCTTGTCGTTCTAGTTTATTTTCGTTTTAGTATTGTCCGGGTCATGCTCTGATAGTTGTAACTCCGGGAACGCTTGTTTGTCGAGCTGTTTTAGTCAGACTCGTTTAATTCCTCATGTTTTGTTATAATATGATGTTGACATTTTCCAGGTGTTAATCCCTGATGATTTCGAAAATATTAATAACATTGATTTTATTAATTAAAGTATTCCGCTGTGTAAACATGTATGAGTTACTACTACGTTATGCATGACAGGAATTTGTTTTATTAAAAGAGAATTGTAGCATCCTCGTTAGTACATGTACTCTGAAAATATGATTTTAATTATTTGCGAAATTTTATGCGGGGTTTTAGAGGGTGTTACAATAGTGGTATCAGAGCATAGTCGGTCGTTGCGACCAGAGTCTTGAGTCATTCATTCCTTTTGTATGCGACTAGTGCAAGGTAACACTGTCGATACTGTATTCTAATGAGGAGTATGTTTTAATTCTCAGGAATATGGCTGGAAGAAGTAACGGACGAAATGATGCTGCACTAGCTGAGGCTTTGGGGATGTTAGCTGGTGTACTTGCTGGAAACCCAACTGGAGGCGTGATTGGTGCTGATAGGCAATTGGGAAATTTCCAAAGGAACAATCCTCCGTTGTTCAAAGGTACACATGACCCTGAAGGTGCTCAGAAGTGGCTGAAGGAAATCGAAAGGATTTTCCGTGTGATTGATTGTGCTGAAGATCTGAGAGTCAGATATGGTACGCATATGTTGGCAGAAGAAGCCGACGACTGGTGGGTTGCAACAAGGACTGAAATGGTTCAGGATGGAGAGGCACTGACTTGGGCTAACTTCAGAAGGGCTTTTCTGAGGAGGTACTTTCCTGAAGATGTTCGGGGAAGAAAGGAAATTGAGTTTTTGGAGCTTAAGCAGGGCAATCTGACTGTTAGTGAGTATGCTACTAAGTTCACTGAGCTGGCAAAGTATTATGCACACTACAACAATGATGAGGCTGGAGAATTCTATAAATGTATCAAATTTGAGAATGGTTTCCGAGATGAGATTAAGCAGGGAATCAGGTACCAGCGTATTCGTAGATTTTCTGATCTGGTGGATTGTAGCAGAATCTTGGAAGAAGATATTACCAAGAATAGGTCGTCTCACTCTCGTGGGACTGTGGATAAAAGAGGAAAGCAACATATGGACCGTGGCAAGCCATATGGTAGAGATAACCAGAAATCAGGTGGTTGGAAAAGGCCTAGTGGGGGAGATTCTAAGGTTCCTATCAGATGCTACAGGTGTGGTGAGTCTGGTCATCACATTCGAGATTGCAAGAGTGATGAGAAGAAGTGCTATAAATGTGGAAAGGCTGGTCATTTGTCTATTGATTGCAAAGGGAAGTCTGTTACTTGTTACAATTGTGGCGAAGAAGGTCACATTCGTCCGCAGTGTCCTAAGCCTAGGAAGGATCAGTCAGGTGGAAAAGTGTTCGCTCTGTCTGGATCTGAGACTACTCCAGAGGATCGATTGATTAAAGGTACGTGTTTTATTCATGGCACACCTTTAGTTGCAATTATTGATACTGGTGCAACTCATTCTTTCATTTCTTTGGATTGTGCTGAGAGGTTGAAACTGGACATATCTGGTATGCGAGGTAGCATGGTTGTTGATACTCATGCATCGGGTTCAGTGACAACTTCACTTGTATGTAGGAATTGTCCTATTGAGATTTTTGGTAGAGGTTTCGGTATGGATTTAGTGTGCCTACCGCTTGAACAAATTGATATTATCCTTGGGATGAACTGGTTGGAATTCAACCGGGTTCATCTGAACTGCTTTGCTAAGACGGTGATTTTTCCAGAAGCAGTTGGTGTCGAGAATTTGACTATGACTGCTAGGCAGGTACAAGAAGCAATGGAAGACGGTGCTAATGTGTTTATGTTACTTGCTTCGTTAGATGCAACAGGAAAGGTCAGGAGTGGTGAATTGCCAGTGGTGTGTGATTTTCCAGAAGTCTTTCCTGATGATGTTGGTGAGTTACCTCCTGAGAGAGAGGTGGAATTTTCTATAGATTTGATTCCTGGTACGAGACCGGTGTCGATGGCGCCATATCGTATGTCTGCGTCTGAGTTGGCTGAATTGAAGAGTCAGTTGGAAGATTTACTGGAGAAGAAGTTTATTCGTCCAAGTGTTTCACCTTGGGGTGCTCCGGTATTGTTGGTCAAGAAGAAAGAAGGTTCTATGAGACTGTGTGTTGATTACAGGCAATTGAACAAGGTAACCATTAAGAATCAGTATCCATTACCGAGGATTGATGATTTAATGGATCAGCTAATTGGAGCCAGTGTATTCAGTAAGATTGACTTGAGATCTGGATATCATCAGATTCGTGTGAAAGCGGAAGATGTTCAAAAGACTGCTTTTCGAACGAGGTATGGGCATTATGAATATTCTGTTATGCCGTTCGGCGTTACTAATGCACCTGGTGTTTTCATGGAATATATGAACAGGATTTTTCATCCGTATCTGGATAAGTCTGTTGTGGTTTTTATTGATGACATTCTGATTTATTCCAAGAATGACGAAGAACATGCGGAACATCTCAGAATTGTGTTAGAGTTGTTGAAAGATAAGAAGTTGTATGCAAAGTTGTCCAAATGTGAGTTCTGGCTGAATGAAGTTAGTTTTCTTGGACATGTGATTTCCAAGAATGGTATTGCAGTGGATCCTACAAAAGTAGAAGCAGTATCTCATTGGGAAGCGCCGAAGACTGTTTCTGAAATGAGAAGTTTTCTTGGTCTTGCAGGTTATTACAGAAAGTTTATCGAAGGATTCTCAAAGTTAGCATTGCCGTTGACGAAATTGACTCGTAAAGGACAAGTGTTTATTTGGGATTCTGATTGTGAGAAAGGTTTCCAAGAATTGAAGCGGAGATTGACTAGTGCTCCTATTCTGATTTTGCCGAATCCGGTGGAATCTTTTGTGGTCTATTATGATGCATCTCTGTTGGGTCTAGGTGGTGTTTTAATGCAGAATCAACAGGTAGTTGCGTATGCTTCGAGACAGTTGAAGGTTCATGAAAGGAACTATCCTACTCATGACTTAGAGTTGGCAGCAGTTGTGTTTGTCTTGAAATTGTGGAGACATTATCTGTATGGTTCGAGATTTGAAGTGTATAGTGATCATAAGAGTTTGAAGTATCTTTTCGATCAGAAAGAGCTCAATATGAGGCAAAGAAGGTGGTTGGAATTTCTCAAAGATTATGATTTTGGTTTGAATTACCATCCTGGTAAGGCAAATGTGGTTGCAGATGCTTTGAGCAGGAAATCCTTGCATATGTCTATGATGATGGTTCGTGAATTGGAGTTAATTGAACAATTCCGAGATTTGAGTTTAATTTGTGAAAGTACTCTGAAGTGTGTTCGTTTGGGTATGTTGAAACTTACTAGTGGTATTCTAGAAGAGATCAGGATCGAGCAAAAATCTGATGTTAATTTAGTTGATAAATTGACATTGATCAACCAAGGTCAAGGTGGTGAGTTTAGAATTGATGAAAATGATGTTATGAGATTTGGCGATAGAGTTTGTGTTCCGGATGTTGCAGAAATCAAGAAGAGTATATTAGAGGAAGGACATCGCAGTGGGATGAGTATTCATCCGGGTGCCACAAAAATGTATCATGATTTGAAGAAATTGTTTTGGTGGCCGGGAATGAAAAAGGAAATAGCTGAATTTGTGTATGCATGTTTAATCTGTCAGAAATCAAAGATTGAGCATCAGAAGCCGTCTGGAGTTATGCAGCCGATGTTTATTCCAGAATGGAAGTGGGATAGTATTTCTATGGATTTCGTATCTGGGTTGCCGAGGACTCCTATGAATTGTGAAGCAATATGGGTCGTTGTGGATAGGTTGACTAAGTCTGCTCATTTTATACCGGTGCGAATGGATTACTCAATGGAGAGATTGGCACAGTTATATATTGAGAAAATAGTGAGTTTGCATGGAGTTCCTTCTAGTATTGTGTCAGATAGAGATCCGAGATTCACTTCGAAATTTTGGGAAGGATTGCAGAAGGCTTTGGGTACTAAATTGAGGTTGAGTTCAGCTTACCATCCTCAGACTGATGGACAGACGGAGAGGACGATTCAATCGTTAGAAGATTTATTGCGTGCTTGTGTTTTAGAGAAGGGTGGAGCTTGGGATAGCTATTTGCCATTGATTGAATTTACTTATAACAATAGTTACCATTCGAGTATTGGCATGGCTCCGTTTGAGGCATTGTATGGTAGACGGTGTAGAACACCTCTGTGTTGGTATGAATCTGGAGAGAGTTCGGTGATTGGGCCAGAGATTGTTCAGCAGACTACTGAAAAGATCAAATTGATTCAAGAGAAGATGAGAGCTTCTCAGAGTCGTCAGAAAAGTTATCATGATAAGAGGAGAAAGAATTTAGAATTCAGTGCTGGAGATCATGTGTTTATGAGAGTTACTCCGATGACGGGTATTGGTCGAGCGTTGAAATCTAAGAAGTTGACTCCGCGTTTTATTGGTCCGTTTCAGATTACAGAAAGAGTTGGGGAAGTTGCTTATCGCATTGCTTTACCTCCGAGACTTGCGAATTTGCACGATGTTTTTCATGTTTCTCAGCTGAGGAGATACATTCCAGACCCATCTCATGTAATCCAAATAGATGATGTACAGGTGAGAGATAACCTGACAGTAGAAACATTGCCTATGAGGATAGAAGATCGGGAAGTGAAACAGTTAAGAGGTAAAGAGATAGCATTAGTGAAGGTTGCTTGGGGAGGTCCAGCAGATGGAAATATCACTTGGGAGCTGGAGAGCCAGATGAAAGAGGCTTATCCAGAACTGTTCGTCTAAGGTATGTTTTCGAGGACGAAAACTCTTTTAGTGGGGAAGAGTTGTAACACCCCAGTTTCAATTATTTGATTTATTTAAATTTGGGAAATTATTTTATTAGAATTAATAAAATAAAAAGGGATTATTTATTTTGAAATATGGAGGAAAATAAAAGAAATAAGAAAATGCTGAGTTTTTAGGTTATTGGGCTTGGATGTTGTTAGTAAAGAGTGGGGGTGCAAAAGAAGTAAAGTTATGTTTTGGAACTCAAGTTATTTTTCTCATTATTCACGATAACACAGAATTTGGGATTTTGGGAAGCAGAGCTCTGAAGGTACGAAGAACGAAGACCATCGCTCAAAAAGTTCAAAGCTGCTAATTGATAAGGTAAGGGGGGCTATTACTCGATTTACCTTTGTTTATGGGTTTATGTACGGTTGATTTGGGTAATCGTAGGGAAAAACCCCAATTGTTAGATGTTATTAGGGATCTATACCCTTAGGATTGAACTTTGTTAAAGGAGGTTTAGGTTCCCAATTTTATGAAATCAATTAACGATTTTAGGTTCCTAATGGTGGATTGGAAGTATATCTGCATGATCGTGAATTTACCTTAGAAGTTATAGGGATAACCTCAATGTTAGTAGATTTCCCCAAAAAGGACGATTAATCCCGGTTAAGGTGACTATGATGATTGTTGGTAATTAGGAAATTGATGTTTTGTTTTGAGTTATACAAACTCGATGTCGTTAGGTACCGAAATGCGCGTTTTGGCTGGCATTTTCCCGCGTTTGGCTGCTGTTTCTGAGCTGCTGCAGGTACAGGAAAACTCTGTACGCGCTCAGCAACACGGGCCGTGTTGCACAACACGGGCACCCGTGTTGCTCTTCTGTGTTGGTAAAAGTAATGTGTTTTCTGGACACATTACAACACGGGCCGTGTTGCACAACACGGGCACCCGTGTTGATCCCCCTGTATTGATAAGGATAATGTGTTTTTTTCTGGATATGTTACAACACGGGCCGTGTTGCACAACACGGGCACCCGTGTTGATGCTACTGTGTTGATTTTCTGAACTTTGTTTTCAGTGCTTGATTGTGGATTTTATTGCCATGCTTTTGGATAATGTTATCGAGCATGAATTATGATATGACTTGATATGATTGATGTTTAAATAGTATGCTGAGTGATTACATGCTATCCATATCTTGTTATGATTTGATGTTGTTGATGTTGCATGATATGTTGATTGATGTTCATAGTATGCTGAGTGTTACATACTTTACATATCATGTTGCATTTGTTAATTCCCATTGTGTGGAATTAACATGGTGGCCAATATACGTGTCCGCGATTTAATGGAACGTTGAGGTGGTAGCCGTGTCCGCGATATAATGGAACGGTGAGTTATCCGTGACCCGAGATTTAATGGGGCGGTGAAGTGGTACCACATGCATGGGTGTGTTGCATTACCTTGAATATAACATGAATGGATGATTTTTCCAATGTTGTATTTGATTGTTTGTATGCACGTATGATTGCTAAATGGTTGACGATGTTTGATGATTATTTGCAAATATGAAAAGCAATATATCATGGGTATATGAATTGTAAAGGTTTTTGTAAACTATGAAATATGCTAATTATTGGGTGATGCTTGTGATTTCCTGAATTGATTGTTATGAACGTATAATCAAATGTATAATTGAGATGCTCACCCTTACTGTTGAATATTTCAGATTGAGGAGCTTCGTTCAGGTGCTTGGAGAAGGCTTGTCGTTCTAGTTTATTTTCGTTTTAGTATTATCCGGGTCATGCTCTGATAGTTGTAACTTCGGGAACGCTTGTTTGTCGAGCTGTTTTAGTCAGACTCGTTTAATTCCTCATGTTTTGTTATAATATGATGTTGACATTTTCCAGGTGTTAATCCCTGATGATTTCGAAAATATTAATAACATTGATTTTATTAATTAAAGTATTCCGCTGTGTAAACATGTATGAGTTACTACTACGTTATGCATGACAGGAATTTGTTTTATTAAAAGAGAATTGTAGCATCCTCGTTAGTACATGTACTCTGAAAATATGATTTTAATTATTTGCGAAATTTTATGCGGGGTTTTAGAGGGTGTTACAATATGTATATTGGGAATAAATATAGTATCGAGCCTCTTTATATAATTTTAATTATTACCAATGTATATAAAATATGTGTCATTAAATAATAGTAATTTAACTTAATTTCTTAATGATGAAGTAACCTAAAATTTGCGTATGGGGAAGAATAAAAATATTGAAATTGTTTATATCATTTATAACATATAACAATATGAATATGTGGAATAGATATACTATCGAGCCTCTTTATATAATTGTAGTTATTATCAATGTATATGAAATATGTGTCATTAATTAATAGTCTTTTATCTAAGTTTCTTAGTGATGAAGTAACCGAAATTTGCTGATGGGGAAGAAGAAAAATATTGAAATTATTTATATCATATATAACATATAACAATATGAATATGGGGAATAGATATACTATCGAGCCTCGTTATATAATTTTAATTATTAACAATGTATATGAAATATGTGTCATTAAGTAATAGTCTTTTAACTTAGTTTCTTAATGATGAAGTAACCTAAAATTTGCTGATGGGAAAGAAGAAAAATATTGAAATTGTTTATATCATATATAACATATAACAAATGGAATATGTGGAATATGAAATATAATAGTCTTTTATCTTAGTTTCTTAGTGAAGAAGTAACCTAAAATTTGGTGACGGGGAAGAAGCAAAATATTGAAATTGTTTATATCATATATAACATATAACAATATGAATATGGGGACTAGATATACTATCGAGCATCTTTATATAACATTAGTTATTACCAAAATATATGAAATATGTGTCATCAATTAATAGTCTTTTAACTATTTTTCTTAGTGAAAAAGTAACCTAAAATTTGGTGACGGAGAAGAAGCAAAATATTGAAATTGTTTATATCATATATAACATGTAACAATATGAATATGGGGAATATATATAATATCGAGCCTCTTGATATAATTGTAGTTATTATCAATGTATATGAAATATGTGCCCTTAAATAATAGTCTTTTATCTTAGTTTCTTAGTGATGAAGTAAGCTAAAATTTTGTGACTGGGAAGAAGCAAAATATTGAAATTGTTTATATCATATATACATATAACAATATGTATATTGGGAATAAATATAGTATCGAGCCTCTTTATATAATTTTAATTATTACCAATGTATATAAAATATGTGTCATTAAATAATAGTCATTTAACTTAGTTTCTTAATGATGAAGTAACCTAAAATTTGCTGATGGGGAAGAAGAAAAATATTGAAATTGTTTATATCATATATAACATATAACAATATGAATATGTGGAATAGATATACTATCGAGCATCTTTATATAATTGTAGTTATTATCAATGTATATGAAATATGTGTCATTAATTAATAGTCTTTTATCTAAGTTTCTTAGTGATGAAGTAACCGAAAATTTGCTGATGGGGAAGAAGAAAAATATTGAAATTATTTATATCATATATAACATATAACAATATGAATATGTGGAATAGATATACTATTGAGCCTCGTTATATAATTTTAATTATTACCAATGTATATGAAATATGTGTCATTAAGTAACAGTCTTTTAACTTAGTTTCTTAATTATGAAATAACCTAAAATTTGTTGATGGGGAAGAAGAAAAATATTGAAATTGTTTATATCATATATAACATATAACAAATGGAATATGTGGAATATGAAATATAATAGTCTTTTATCTTAGTTTCTTAGTGAAGAAGTAACCTAAAATTTGGTGACGGGGAAGAAGCAAAATATTGAAATTGCTTATATCATATATAACATATAACAATATGAATATGGGGACTATATATACTATCGAGCCTCTTTATATAATTGTAGTTATTATCAATGTATATGAAATATGTGTCATTAATTAATAGTCTTTTATCTTAGTTTCTTAGTGAAGAAGTAACCTAAAATTTGGTGATGGGGAAGAAGAAAAATATTGAAATTATTTATATCATATATAACATATAACAATATGAATATGGGGAATAGATATACTATCGAGCCTCGTTATATAATTTTAATTATTACCAATGTATTTGAAATATGTGTTATTAAGTAATAGTCTTATAACTTAGTTTCTTAATGATGAAGTAACCTAAATTTTGCTGAGGGGGAAGAAGAAAAATATTGAAATTGTTTATATCATATATAACATATAACAAATGGAATATGTGGAATATGAAATATAATAGTGTTTTATCTTAGTTTCTTAGTGAAGAAGTAACCTAAAATTTGGTGACGGGGAAGAAGCAAAATATTGAAATTGTTTATATCATATATAACATATAACAATATGAATATGGGGACTATATATAGTATCGAGCCTATTTATATAATTGTAGTTATTATCAATGTATATGAAATATGTGTCATTAATTAATAGTCTTTTATCTTAGTTTCTTAGTGATGAAGTAACCTAAAAGTTGCTGATGGGGAAGATGAAAAATATTGAAATTATTTATATCATATATAACATATAACAATATGAATATGGGGAATATATATACTATCGAGCCTCTTTATATAATATTAGTTATTACCAAAATATATGAAATATGTGTCATCAATTAATAGTCTTTTAACTATTTTTCTTAGTGAAAAAGTAACCTAAAATTTGGTGACGGAGAAGAAGCAAAATATTCAAATTGTTTATATCATATATAACATATAACAATATGAATATGGGTAATATATATACTATCGAGCCTCTTGATATAATTGTAGTTATTATCAATGTATATGAAATATGTGCCCTTAATTAATAGTCTTTTATCTTAGTTTCTTAGTGATGAAGTAACCTAAAATTTGGTGACAGGGAAGAAGCAAAATATTGAAATTGTTTATATCATATATACATATAACAATATATATATTGGGAATAAATAATGTATCGAGCCTCTTTATATAATTTTAATTATTACCAATGTATATAAAATAAGTGTCATTAAGTAATAGTCATTTAACTTAGTTTCTTAATGATGAAGTAACATAAAGTTTGTTGATGGGGAAGAAAAAAATTATTGAAATTGTTTATATCATATATAACATATAACAATATGAATATGGGGAATAGATATACTATCAAGCCTCGTTATATAATTTTAATTATTACGAATGTATATGAAATATGTGTCATTAAGTAATAGTCTTTTAACTTAGTTTCTTAATGATGAAGTAACCTAAAATTTGATAATGGGGAAGAAGAAAAATATTGAAATTGTTTATATCATATATAACATATAACAATATGAATATGTGGAATAGATATACTATCGAGCCTCTTTATATAATTGTAGTTATTATCAATGTATATGAAATATGTGTCATTAATTAATAGTCTTTTAGTTATGTTTCTTAGTGATGAAGTAACCAAAAATTTGCCGATGGGGTAGAAGAAAAATATTGTAATTGTTTATATCCTATATAACATATAACAATTGGAATATGTGGAATATGAAATATAATAGTATTTTATCTTATTTTCTTAGTGAAGAAGTAACCTAAAATTTGTTGACGGGGATGAAGCAAAATATTGAAATTGTTTATATCATATATAACATATAAAAATATAAATATGTGGACTAGATATACTATCGAGCCTCTTTATATAATTGTAGTTATTATCAATGTATATGAAATATGTGTCATTAATTAATAGTGTTTTATCTTAGTTTCTTAGTGATGAAGTAACCTAAAATTTGCTGATGGGGAAGAAGAAAAATATTGAAATTATTTATATCATATATAACATATAACAATATGAATATGGGGAATAGATATACTATCGAGCCTCGTTATATAATTTTAATTATTATCAATGTATATGAAATATGCGTCATTAAGTAATAGTCATTTAACTTAGTTTCTTAGTGATAAAGTAACCTAAAATTTGGTGACGGGGAAGAAGGAAAATATTGAAATTGTTTATATCATATATAATATATAAGAATATAAATATGGGGAATAGATATACTATCGAGCCTATTTATATAACATTAGTTATTACCAAAATATATGAAATATGTGTCATCAATTAATAGTCTTTTAACTATTTTTCTTAGTGAAAAAGTAACCTAAAATTTGGTGACGGAGAAGAAGCAAAATATTGAAATTATTTATATCATATATAACATGTAACAATATGAATATGGGGAATATATATAATATCGAGCCTATTGATATAATTGTAGTTATAATCAATGTATATGAAATATGTGCCCTTAAATAATAGTCTTTTATTTTAGTTTCTTAGTGATGAAGTAACCTAAAATTTGGTGACAGGGAAGAAGCAAAATATTGAAATTGTTTATATCAAATATACATATAACAATATGTATATTGGGAATAAATATAGTATCGAGCCTCTTTAAATAATTTTAATTATTACCAATGTATATAAAATATGTGTCATTAAATAATAGTCGTTTAACTTAGTTTCTTAATGATGAAGTAACCTAAAATTTGCTAATGGGGAAGAAGAAAAATATTGAAATTGTTTATATCATATATAACATATAACAATATGAATATGGGTAATAGATATACTATAGAGCCTCTTTATATAATTGTAGTTATTATCAATGTATATGAAATATGTGTCATTAATTAATAGTCTTTTATCTTAGTTTCTTAGTGAAGAAGTAACCTAAAATTTGGTGATGGGGAAGAAGAAAAATATTGAAATTATTTATATCATATATAACATATAACAATATGAATATGGGGAATAGATATACTTTCGATCCTCGTTATATAATTTTAATTATTACCAATGTATTTGAAATATGGGTCATTAAGTAATAGTCTTTTAACTTATTTTCTTAATGATGAAGTAACCTAATATTTGCTGATGGGGAAGAAGGAAAATATTGAAATTGTTTATATTATATATAACATATAACAATATGAATATGGGAAATAGATATACTATCGAGCCTCTTTATATAATTGTAGTTATTATCAATGTATTTGAAATATGTCTCATTAAGGAATAGTCTTTTAACTTAGTTTCTTAATGATGAAGTAACCTAAAATTTGGTGATGGGGAAGAAGCAAAATATTGAAATTATTTATATCATATATAACATATAACAATATGAATATGGGGAATAGATATACTATCGAGCCTCGTTATATAATTTTAATTATTACAAATGTATATGAAATATGTGTGATTAAGTAATAGTCTTTTAACTAAGTTTCTTAATGATAAGTAACCTAAAATTTGCTGATGGGGAAGAAGAAAAATATTGAAATTGTTTATATCATATATAACATATAACAATATAAATATGGGGAATAGATATACTATCGAGCCTCTTTATATAACTTTAGTTATTATCAATGTATATGAAATATGTGTCCTTAACAAATAGTCTTTCAACTTAGTTTCTTAGTGATGAAGTAACCTAAAATTTGGTGACAGGTAAGAAGCAAAATAATAAAATTATTTATATCATATATAACATATAACAATATAAATATGGGGAATAGATATACTATCGAGCCTTTTTTTATAACTTTAGTTATTACCAATGTATATGAAATATGTGTCATCAATTAATAATCTTTTAACTATTTTTCTTAGTGAAAAAGTATCCTAAAATTTGGTGACGGGGAAGAAGCAAAATATTGAAATTGTTTATATCATATATAACATATAACAATATGAATATGGGAAATAGATATACTATCTAGCCTGTTGATATAATTGTAGTTATTATCAATGTATATGAAATATGTGTCGTTAATTAATAGTCGTTTATCTTAGTTTCTTAGTGATGAAGTAACCTAAAATTTGGTGACGGGGAAGAAGCAAAATATTGAAATTGTTTATATCATATATACATATAACAATATGAATATTGAGAATAAATATAGTATCGAGCCTCTTTATATAATTTTAATTATTACCAATGTATATAAAATATGTGTCCTTAAATAATAGTCGTTTAACTTAGTTTATTAATGATGAAGTAACCTAAAATTTGCTGATGGGGAAGAAGAAAAATATTGAAATTGTTTATATCATATATAACATATAACCATATGAATATGGGAAATAGATATACTATCTAGCCTCTTTATATAATTGTAGTTATTATCAATGTATATGAAATATGTGTCATTAATTAATAGTCTTTTAACTTAGTTTCTTAGTGATGAAGTAACCTAAAATTTGGTGACCGGGAAGAAGCAAAATATTGAAATTGTTTAGATCATATATAACATATAACAATATGAATATGGGGAATAGATATACTATCGAGTCTCTTTATATAATTGTAGTTATTATCAATGTATATGAAATATAATAGTCTTTTATCTTAGTTTCTTAGTGAAGAAGTAACCTAAAATTTGGTGACGGGGAAGAAGCAAAATATTGAAATTGTTTATATCATATATAACATATAACAATATGAATATGGGGACTATATATACTATCGAGCCTCTTTATATAATTGTAGTTATTATCAATGTATATGAAATATGTGTCATTAATTAATAGTCTTTTATCTTAGTTTCTTAGTGAACAAGTAACCTAAAATTTGGTGATGGGGAAGAAGAAAAATATTGAAATTATTTATATCATATATAACATATAACAATATGAATATGGGGAATAGATATACTATTGAACCTCTTTATATAATTGTAATTATTATCAATGTATATGAAATATGTCTCATTAATTAATAGTCTTTTATCTTAATTTCTAAGTGATTAAGTAACCTAAAATTTGTTGATGGGGAAGAAGAAAAATATTGAAATTTTTTATATCATATATAACATATAACAATATGAATATGGGGAATAGATATACTATCGAGCCTCTTTATATAATTGTAGTTATTATCAATGTATATGAAATATGTGACATTAATTAATAGTCTTTTAACGTAGTTTCTTAGTGATGAAGTAACCTAAAATTTGGTGAGGGGGAAGAATCAAAATATTGAAATTGTTTATATCATATATAACATATAACAATATGAATTTGGGGAATAGATATACTATCGAGCCTCTTTATATAAATTTAGTTATTACCAATGTATATGAAATATTTGTCATTAAGTAATAGTCTTTTAACTTAGTTTCTTAATGATGAAGTAACCTAAAATTTGCTGATGAGGAAGAAGAAAAATATTGAAATTGTTTATATCATATAAAACATATAACCATATGAATATGGGAAATAGATATACTATCTAGCCTCTTTATATAATTGTAGTTATTATCAATGTATATGAAATATGTGTCATTAATTAATAGTCTTTTAACTTAGTTTCTTAGTGATGAAGTAACCTAAAATTTGGTGATCGGGAAGAAGCAAAATATTGAAATTGTTTATATCATATATAACATATAACAATATAAAATGGGGAATAGATATACTATCGAGCCTATTTATATAATTGTAGTTATTATCAATGTATATGAAATATAATAGTCTTTTATCTTAGTTTCCTAGTGAAGAAGTAACCTAAAATTTGGTGACAGGGAAGAAGCAAAATATTGAAATTGTTTATATCATATATAACATATAACAATATGAATATGGGGAATAGATATACTATCAAGCCTCTTTATATATTTGTAATTATTATCAATGTATATGAAATATGTCTCATTAATTAATAGTCTTTTATCTTAATTTCTTAGTGATGAAGTAACTTAAAATTTGTTGATGGGGAAGAAGAAAAAAAATTTGAAATTTTTTATATCATATATAACATATAACAATATGAATATGGGGAATAGATATACTATCAAGCCTCGTTATATAATTTTAATTATTACCAATGTATATGAAATATGTGTCATTAAGTAATAGTCTTTTAACGTAGTTTCTTAGTGTTGAAGTAACCTAAAATTTGGTGACGGGGAAGAATCAAAATATTGAAATTGTTTATATCATATATAACATATAACAATATGAATATGGGGAATAGATATACTATCGAGCCTATTTATATAATTGTAGTTATTATCAATGTATATGAAATATAATAGTAGTTTCTCTTAGTTTCCTAGTGAAGAAGTAACCTAAAATTTGGTGACAGGGAAGAAGAAAAATATTGAAATTGTTTATATCATATATAACAATATGAATATGGGGAATAGATATACTATGGAGCCTCTTTATATAATTGTAATTATTATCAATGTATATGAAATATGCGTCATTAATTAATAGTCTTTTATCTTAATTTCTTAGTGATTAAGTAACCTAAAATTTGTTGATGGGGAAGAAGAAAAATATTGAAATTGTTTATATCATATATAACATATAACAATATGAATATGGGGAATAGATATACTATCGAGCCTCTTTATATAATTGTAGTTATAATCAATGTATATGAAATATGTGTCATTAATTAATAGTCTTTTAACGTAGTTTCTTAGTGATGAAGTAACCTTAAATTTGGTGACGGGGAAGAATCAAAATATTGAAATTGTTTATATCATATATAACATATAACAATATGAATTTGGGGAATAGATATACTATCGAGCCTCTTTATATAACTTAAGTTATTATCAATGTATATTAAATATGTGTCCTTAATTAATAGTCTTTTAACTGAGTTTCTTAGTGATGAAGTAACCTAAAATTTGGTGACGGAAAAGAAGCAAAATATTGAAATTGTTTATATCATATATACCATATAACAATATAAATATGGGGAATAGATATACTATCGAGCCTCTTTATATAAATTTAGTTATTACCAATGTATATGAAATATTTTCATTCAGTAATAGTCTTTTAACTTAGTTTCTTCATGATGAAATAACCTAAAATTTGGTGATGGGGAGAAAGCAAACTATTGAAATTGTTTATATCATATATAACGTATAACAATATGAATATGGGGAATAGATATACTATCGAGCCTCTTGATATATTTGCAGTTATTATCAATGTATATGAAATATGTGTCCTTAATTAATAGTCTTTTATCTTAGTTTCTTAGTGATTAAGTAACCTAAAATTTGGTAACGGGAAAGAAGCAAAATATTGAAATTGTTTATATCATATATAACATATAACAATATGAATATTGGGAATAAATATACTATCGAGCCTCTTTATATAATTTTAATTATTACCAATGTATATAAAATATGTGTCATTAAATAATAGTCGTTTAACTTAGTTTCTTAATGATGAAGTAACCTAAAATTTGCTGATGGGGAAGAAGAAAAATATTGAAATTGTTTATATCATATATAACATATAACCATATGAATATGGGAAATAGATATACTATCTAGCCTCTTTATATAATTGTAGTTATTATCAATGTATATGAAATATGTGTCATTAATTAATAGTCTTTTAACTTAGTTTCTTAGTGATGAAGTAACCTAAAATTTGGTGACCGGGAAGAAGAAAAATATTGAAATTGTTTATATCATATATAACATATAACAATATGAATATTGGGAATAGATATACTATCGAGCCTCTTTATATAATTGTAGTTATTATCAATGTATATGAAATATAATAGTCTTTTATCTTAGTTTCTTAGTGAAGAAGTAACCTTAAATTTGGTGACAGGGAAGAAGCAATATATTGAAATTGTTTATATCATATATAACATATAACAATATGAATATGGGGACTAGATATACTATCGAGCCTCTTTATATAATTGTAGTTATTATCCATGTATATGAAATATGTGTCATTAATTAATAGTCTTTTATCTAAGTTTCTTAGTGATGAAGTAACCTAAAATTTGCTGATGGAGAAGAAGAAAAATATTGAAATTATTTATATCATATATAACATATAACAATATGAATATGTGGAATAGATATACTATCGAGCCTCGTTATATAATTTTAATTATTACCAATGTATATGAAATATGTGTCATTAAGTAATAGTCTTTTAACTTAGTTTTTTAATGATGAAGTAACCTAAAATTTGCTAATGGGGAAGAAGAAAAATATTGAAATTGTTTATATCATATATAACATATAACAAATGGAATATGTGGAATAAATATATTATCGAGCCTCTTTATATAATTGTAGTTATTATCAATGTATATGATATACGTGTCATTAATTAATAGTCTTTTAACTTAGTTTCTTAGTGATGAAGTAACCTAAAATTTGGTGACCGGGAAGAAGCAAAATATTGAAATTGTTTATATCATATATAACATATAACAATATGAATTTGGGGAATAGATATACTATCGAGCCTCTTTATATAACTTTAGTTATTATCAATGTATATGAAATATGTGTCCTTAATTAATAGTCTTTTAACTGAATTTCTTAGTGATGAAGTAACCTAAAATTTATTGACGGGGAAGAAGAAAAATATTGAAATTGTTTATATGATATATAACATATAACAATATAAATATGGGGACTAGATATACTATCGAGCCTCTTTATATAAATTTAGTTATTACCAATGTATATGAAATATGTGTCATTAAGTAATAGTCTTTTAACTTAGTTTCTTAGTGATGAAGTAACCTAAAATTTTGTGACGGGGAAGAAGCAAAATATTGAAATTGTTTATATCATATATAACATATAACAATATGAATATGGGGAATAGATATACTATCGAGCCTCTTGATATAATTGCAGTTATTATCAATGTATATGAAATATAATAGTCTTTTATCTTAGTTTCCTAGTGAAGAAGAAACCTAAAATTTGGTGACAGGGAAGAAGCAAAATATTGAAATTGTTTATATCATATATAACATATAACAATATGAATATGGGGAATAGATATACTATCCAGCCTCTTTATATATTTGTAATTATTATCAATGTATATGAAATATGTGTCAATAATTAATAGTCTTTTATCTTAATTTCTTAATGATGAAGTAACCTAGAATTTGCTGATGGGGAAGAAGAAAAATATTGAAATTGTTTATATCATATATAACATATAACAATATGAATATGGGGAATAGATATACTATCGAGTCTCGTTATATAATTTTAATTATTACGAATGTATATGAAATATGTGTCATTAAATAATAGTCTTTTAACTTAGTTTCTTAATGATGAAGTAACCTAAAATTTGATGATGGGGAAGAAGAAAAATATTGAAATTGTTTATATCATATATAACATATAACAATATGAATATGGGAAATAGATATACTATCGAGCCTCTTTATATAATTGTAGTTATTATCAATGTATATGAAATATGTGTCATTAATTAATAGTCTTTTAACTTAGTTTCTTAGTGATGAAGTAACCTAAATTTGGTGACAAGGAAGAAGCAAAATATTTAAATTGTTTATATCATATATAACATATAACAATTTGAATATGGCGAATAGATATACTATCGAGCCTCTTTATATAATTGTAGTTATTATCAATGTATATGAAATATAATAGTCTTTTAACTTAGTTTCTTAATGATTAAGTAACCTAAAATTTGCTGGTGGGGAAGAAGAAAAATATTTAAATTGTTTATATCACATATAACATATAACAATATGAATATGGGGAATAGATATACTATCGAGCCTCTTTATATAATTGTAGTTATTATCAATTTATATGAAATATTTGTCATTAATTAATAGTCTTTTAACTTAGTTTCTTAGTGATGAATTAACCTAAAATTTGGTGACGGGGAAGAAGCAAAATATTGAAATTGTTTATATCATATATAAAATATAACAATATGAATATGGGGAATAGATATATTATCGAGCGTATTTATATAATTGCAGTTATTATCAATGTATATGAAATATAATAGTCTTTTATCTTAGTTTCCTAGTGAAGAAGAAACCTAAAATTTGGTGACAGGGAAGAAGCAAAATATTGAAATTGTTTATATCATATATAACATATAACAATATGAATATGGGGAATAGATATACTATCCAGCCTCTTTATATATTTGTAATTATTATCAATGTATATGAAATATGTGTCAATAATTAATAGTCTTTTATCTTAATTTCTTAATGATGAAGTAACCTAGAATTTGCTGATGGGGAAGAAGAAAAATATTGAAATTGTTTATATCATATATAACATATAACAATATGAATATGGGGAATAGATATACTATCGAGTCTCGTTATATAATTTTAATTATTACGAATGTATATGAAATATGTGTCATTAAATAATAGTCTTTTAACTTAGTTTCTTAATGATGAAGTAACCTAAAATTTGATGATGGGGAAGAAGAAAAATATTGAAATTGTTTATATCATATATAACATATAACAATATGAATATGGGAAATAGATATACTATCGAGCCTCTTTATATAATTGTAGTTATTATCAATGTATATGAAATATGTGTCATTAATTAATAGTCTTTTAACTTAGTTTCTTAGTGATGAAGTAACCTAAATTTGGTGACCAGGAAGAAGCAAAATATTTAAATTGTTTATATCATACATAACATATAACAATTTGAATATGGCGAATAGATATACTATCGAGCCTCTTTATATAATTGTAGTTATTATCAATGTATATGAAATATAATAGTCTTTTAACTTAGTTTCTTAATGATTAAGTAACCTAAAATTTGCTGGTGGGGAAGAAGAAAAATTTTATAATTATTTATATCATATATAACATATAACAATATCAATATGGGAAATAGATATACTATCGAGCCTCTTTATATAATTGTAGTTATTATCAATGTATATGAAATATGTGTCATTAATTAATAGTCTTTTATCTTAGTTTCTTAGTGATGAAGTAACCTAAAATTTGACGATGGGGAAGAAGAAAAATATTGAAATTGTTTATATCATATATAACATATAACAATAAAATATAGGGAATAGATATACTATCGAGCCTCGTTATATAATTTTAATTATTACCAATGTATATGAAATATGTGTCATTAAGTAATAGTCTTTTAACTTAGTTTCTTAATGATGAAGTAACCTAAAATTTGCTGATGGGGAAGAAGAAAAATATTGAAATTGTTGATACAATATATAACATATAACAATATGAATATGGGGAATAGATATACTATCGAACCTCTTTATATAACTGTAGTTATTATCAATGTATATGAAATATGTGTCATTAATTAATAGTCTTTTAACTTAGTTTATTAGTGATGAAGTAACCTATAATTTGGTGACGAAGAAGAAGCAAAATATTGAAATTGTTTATATCATATATAACATATAACAATATGAATATGGGGAATAGATATACTATAGAGCCTCTTTATATAATTGTAGTTATTATCAATGTATATGAAATATGTGTTCTTAATTAATAGTCTTTTAACTTAATTTCTTAGTGATGAAGTAACCTAAAATTTGGTGACGGGGAAGAAGCAAAATATTGAAATTGTTTATATCATATATAACATATAACAATATGAATATGGGGAATAGATATATTATCAAGCCTCTTTATATAACTTTAGTTATTATCAATGTATATGAAATATCTGTCCTTAATTAATAGTCTTTTAACGTAGTTTCTTAGTGATGAAGTAACCTAAAATTTGGTGACGGGGAAGAAGCAAAATATTGAAATTATTTATATCTTATATAACATATAACAATATGAACATGGGGAATAGATATACTATCGAGCCTCGTTATATAATTTTAATTATTATCAATGTATATGAAATATGCGTCACTAAGTAATAATCTTTTAAGTTAGTTTCTTAGTGATGAAGTGACCTAAAATTTGGTGACGGGAAAGAAGGAAAATATTGAAATTGTTCATATCATATATAACATATAACAATTTAAATATGGGGAATAGATATACTATCGAGCCTCTTTATATAACTTTAGTTATTACCAATGTATATGAAATATGTGTCATCAATTAATAGTCTTTTAACTATTTTTCTTAGTGAAAAAGTAACCTAAAATTTGGTGACGGGGAAGAAGCAAAATGTTGAAATTGTTTATATCATATATAACATATAACAATATGGATATGGGGAATATATATACTATCGAGCCTCTTGATATAATTGTAGTTATTATCAATTTATATTAAATATGTGACCTTAATTAATAGTCTTTTATCTTAGTTTCTTAGTGATGAAGTAACCTAAAATTTTGTGACAGTGAAGAAGCAAAATATTGAAATTGTTTATATCATATATACATATAACAATATGTATATTGGGAATAAATATAGTATCGAGCCTCTTTATATAATTTTAATTATTACCAATGTATATAAAATATGTGTCATTAAATAATAGTAATTTAACTTAGTTTCTTAATGATGAAGTAACCTAAAATTTGCTTATGGGGAAGAATAAAAATATTGAAATTGTTTATATCATTTATAACATATAACAATATGAATATGTGGAATAGATATACTATCGAGCCTCTTTATATAATTGTAGTTATTATCAATGTATATGAAATATGTGTCATTAATTAATAGTCTTTTATCTAAGTTTCTTAGTGATGAAGTAACCGAAATTTGCTGATGGGGAAGAAGAAAAATATTGAAATTATTTATATCATATATAACATATAACAATATGAATATGGGGAATAGATATACTATCGAGCCTCGTTATATAATTTTAATTATTAACAATGTATATGAAATATGTGTCATTAAGTAATAGTCTTTTAACTTAGTTTCTTAATGATGAAGTAACCTAAAATTTGCAGATGGGAAAGAAGAAAAATATTGAAATTGTTTATATCATATATAACATATAACAAATGGAATATGTGGAATATGAAATATAATAGTCTTTTATCTTAGTTTCTTAGTGAAGAAGTAACCTAAAATTTGGTGACGGGGAAGAAGCAAAATATTGAAATTGTTTATATCATATATAACATATAACAATATGAATATGGGGACTAGATATACTATCGAGCATCTTTATATAAAATTAGTTATTACCAAAATATATGAAATATGTGTCATCAATTAATAGTCTTTTAACTATTTTTCTTAGTGAAAAAGTAACCTAAAATTTGGTGACGGAGAAGAAGCAAAATATTGAAATTGTTTATATCATATGTAACATGTAACAATATGAATATGGGGAATATATATAATATCGAGCCTCTTGATATAATTGTAGTTATTATCAATGTATATGAAATATGTGCCCTTAAATAATAGTCTTTTATCTTAGTTTCTTAGTGATGAAGTAAGCTAAAATTTTGTGACTGGGAAGAAGCAAAATATTGAAATTGTTTATATCATATATACATATAACAATATGTATATTGGGAATAAATATAGTATCGAGCCTCTTTATATAATTTTAATTATTACCAAAGTATATAAAATATGTGTCATTAAATAATAGTCATTTAACTTAGTTTCTTAATGATGAAGTAACCTAAAATTTGCTGATGGGGAAGAAGAAAAATATTGAAATTGTTTATATCATATATAACATATAACAATATGAATATGTGGAATAGATATACTATCGAGCATCTTTATATAATTGTAGTTATTATCAATGTATATGAAATATGTGTCATTAATTAATAGTCTTTTATCTAAGTTTCTTAGTGATGAAGTAACCGAAAATTTGCTGATGGGGAAGAAGAAAAATATTGAAATTATTTATATCATATATAACATATAACAATATGAATATGTGGAATAGATATACTATTGAGCCTCGTTATATAATTTTAATTATTACCAATGTATATGAAATATGTGTCATTAAGTAATAGTCTTTTAACTTAGTTTCTTAATTATGAAGTAACCTAAAATTTGTTGATGGGGAAGAAGAAAAATATTGAAATTGTTTATATCATATATAACATATAACAAATGGAATATGTGGAATATGAAATATAATAGTCTTTTATCTTAGTTTCTTAGTGAAGAAGTAACCTAAAATTTGGTGACGGGGAAGAAGCAAAATATTGAAATTGTTTATATCATATATAACATATAACAATATGAATCTGGGGACTATATATACTATCGAGCCTCTTTATATAATTGTAGTTATTATCAATGTATATGAAATATGTGTCATTAATTAATAGTCTTTTATCTTAGTTTCTTAGTGAAGAAGTAACCTAAAATTTGGTGATGGGAAAGAAGAAAAATATTGAAATTATTTATATCATATATAACATATAACAATATGAATATGGGGAATAGATATACTATCGAGCCTCGTTATATAATTTTAATTATTACCAATGTATTTGAAATATGTGTTATTAAGTAATAGTCTTATAACTTAGTTTCTTAATGATGAAGTAACCTAAATTTTGCTGAGGGGGAAGAAGAAAAATATTGAAATTGTTTATATCATATATAACATATAACAAATGGAATATGTGGAATATAAAATATAATAGTGTTTTATCTTAGTTTCTTAGTGAAGAAGTAACCTAAAATTTGGTGACGGGGAAGAAGCAAAATATTGAAATTGTTTATATCATATATAACATATAACAATATGAATATGGTGACTATATATAGTATCGAGCCTCTTTATATAATTGTAGTTATTATCAATGTATATGAAATATGTGTCATTAATTAATAGTCTTTTATCTTAGTTTCTTAGTGATGAAGTAACCTAAAAGTTGCTGATGATGAAGATGAAAAATATTAAAATTATTTATATCATATATAACATATAACAATATGAATATGGGGGATATATATACTATCGAGCCTCTTTATATAATATTAGTTATTACCAAAATATATGAAATATGTGTCATCAATTAATAGTCTTTTAACTATTTTTCTTAGTGAAAAAGTAACCTAAAATTTGGTGACGGGGAAGAAGCAAAATATTCAAATTGTTTATATCATATATAACATATAACAATATGAATATGGGTAATATATATACTATCGAGCCTCTTGATATAATTGTAGTTATTATCAATGTATATGAAATATGTGCCCTTAATTAATAGTCTTTTATCTTAGTTTCTTAGTGATGAAGTAACCTAAAATTTGGTGACAGGGAAGAAGCAAAATATTGAAATTGTTTATATCATATATACATATAACAATATATATATTGGGAATAAATAATGTATCGAGCCTCTTTATATAATTTTAATTATTACCAATGTATATAAAATAAGTGTCATTAAGTAATAGTCATTTAACTTAGTTTCTTAATGATGAAGTAACATAAAGTTTGTTGATGGGGAAGAAAAAAAATATTGAAATTGTTTATATCATATATAACATATAACAATATGAATATGGGGAATAGATATACTATCGAGCCTCGTTATATAATTTTAATTATTACGAATGTATATGAAATATATGTCATTAAGTAATAGTCTTTTAACTTAGTTTCTTAATGATGAAGTAACCTAAAATTTGATAATGGGGAAGAAGAAAAATATTGAAATTGTTTATATCATATATAACATATAAAAATATAAATATGTGGACTAGATATACTATCGAGCCTCTTTATATAATTGTAGTTATTATCAATGTATATGAAATATGTGCCATTAATTAATAGTGTTTTATCTTAGTTTCTTAGTGATGAAGTAACCTAAAATTTGCTGATGGGGAAGAAGAAAAATATTGAAACTATTTATATCATATATAACATATAACAATATGAATATGGGGAATAGATATACTATCGAGCCTCGTTATATAATTTTAATTATTATCAATGTATATGAAATATGCGTCATTAAATAATAGTCATTTAACTTAGTTTCTTAGTGATAAAGTAACCTAAAATTTGGTGACGGGGAAGAAGGAAAATATTGAAATTGTTTATATCATATATAACATATAAGAATATAAATATGGGGAATAGATATACTATCGAGCCTCTTTATATAACATTAGTTATTACCAAAATATATGAAATATGTGTCATCAATTAATAGTCTTTTAACTATTTTTCTTAGTGAAAAAGTAACCTAAAATTTGGTGAAGGAGAAGAAGCAAAATATTTAAATTATTTATATCATAATAACATGTAACAATATGAATATGGGGAATATATATACTATCGAGCCTATTGATATAATTGTAGTTATAATCAATGTATATGAAATATGTGCCCTTAAATAATAGTCTTTTATTTTAGTTTCTTAGTGATGAAGTAACCTAAAATTTGGTGACAGGGAAGAAGCAAAATATTGAAATTGTTTATATCAAATATACATATAACAATATGTATATTGGGAATAAATATAGTATCGAGCCTCTTTAAATAATTTTAATTATTACCAATGTATATAAAATATGTGTCATTAAATAATAGTCGTTTAACTTAGTTTCTTAATGATGAAGTAACCTAAAATTTCCTGATGGGGAAGAAGAAAAATATTGAAATTGTTTATATCATATATAACATATAACCATATGAATATGGGAAATAGATATACTATCTAGCCTCTTTATATAATTGTAGTTATTATCAATGTATATGAAATATGTGTCATTAATTAATAGTCTTTTAACTTAGTTTCTTAGTGATGAAGTAACCTAAAATTTGGTGACCGGGAAGAAGCAAAATATTGAAATTGTTTAGATCATATATAACATATAACAATATGAATATGGGGAATAGATATACTATCGAGTCTCTTTATATAATTGTAGTTATTATCAATGTATATGAAATATAATAGTCTTTTATCTTAGTTTCTTAGTGAAGAAGTAACCTAAAATTTGGTGACGGGGAAGAAGCAAAATATTGAAATTGTTTATATCATATATAACATATAACAATATGAATATGGGGACTATATATACTATCGAGCCTCTTTATATAATTGTAGTTATTATCAATGTATATGAAATATGTGTCATTAATTAATAGTCTTTTATCTTAGTTTCTTAGTGAAGAAGTAACCTAAAATTTGGTGATGGGGAAGAAGAAAAATATTGAAATTATTTATATCATATATAACATATAACAATATGAATATGGGGAATAGATATACTATCGATCCTCGTTATATAATTTTAATTATTACCAATGTATTTGAAATATGGGTCATTAAGTAATAGTCTTTTAACTTAGTTTCTTAATGATGAAGTAACCTAATATTTGCTGATGGGGAAGAAGAAAAATATTGAAATTGTTTATATTATATATAACATATAACAATATGAATATGGGAAATAGATATACTATCGAGCCTCTTTATATAATTGTAGTTATTATCAATGTATTTGAAATATGTGTCATTAAGGAATAGTCTTTTAACTTAGTTTCTTAATGATGAAGTAACCTAAAATTTTGTGATGGGGAAGAAGCAAAATATTGAAATTATTTATATCATATATAACATATAACAATATGAATATGGGGAATAGATATACTATCGAGCCTCGTTATATAATTTTAATTATTACCAATGTATATAAAATATGTGTGATTAAGTAATAGTCTTTTAACTAAGTTTCTTAATGATGAAGTAACCTAAAATTTGCTGATGGGGAAGAAGAAAAATATTGAAATTGTTTATATCATATATAACATATAACAATATGAATATGGGGAATAGATATACTATCGAGCCTCTTTATATAACTTTAGTTATTATCAATGTATATGAAATATGTGTCCTTAACAAATAGTCTTTCAACTTAGTTTCTTAGTGATGAAGTAACCTAAAATTTGGTGACAGGGAAGAAGCAAAATAATAAAATTATTTATATCATATATAACATATAACAATATAAATATGGGGAATAGATATACTATCAAGCCTTTTTATATAACTTTAGTTATTACCAATGTATATGAAATATGTGTCATCAATTAATAATCTTTTAACTATTTTTCTTAGTGAAAAAGTATCCTAAAATTTGGTGACGGGGAAGAAGCAAAATATTGAAATTGTTTATATCATATATAACATATAACAATATGAATATGAGGAATAGATATACTATCTAGCCTGTTGATATAATTGTAGTTATTATCAATGTATATAAAATATGTGTCGTTAATTAATAGTCTTTTATCTTAGTTTCTTAGTGATGAAGTAACCTAAAATTTGGTGACGGGGAAGAAGCAAAATATTGAAATTGTTTATATCATATATACATATAACAATATGAATATTGAGAATAAATATAGTATCGAGCCTCTTTATATAATTTTAATTATTACCAATGTATATAAAATATGTGTCATTAAATAATAGTCGTTTAACTTAGTTTCTTAATGATGAAGTAACCTAAAATTTGCTGATGGGGAAGAAGAAAAATATTGAAATTGTTTATATCATATATAACATATAACCATATGAATATAGGAAATAGATATACTATCTAGCCTCTTTATATAATTGTAGTTATTATCAATGTATATGAAATATGTGTCATTAATTAATAGTCTTTTAACTTAGTTTCTTAGTGATGAAGTAACCTAAAATTTGGTGACCGGGAAGAAGCAAAATATTGAAATTGTTTAGATCATATATAACATATAACAATATGAATATGGGGAATAGATATACTATCGAGTCTCTTTATATAATTGTAGTTATTATCAATGTATATGAAATATAATAGTCTTTTATCTTAGTTTCTTAGTGAAGAAGTAACCTAAAATTTGGTAACGGGGAAGAAGCAAAATATTGAAATTGTTTATATCATATATAACATATAACAATATGAATATGGGGACTATATATACTATCGAGCCTCTTTATATAATTGTAGTTATTATCAATGTATATGAAATATGTGTCATTAATTAATAGTCTTTTATCTTAGTTTCTTAGTGAACAAGTAACCTAAAATTTGGTGATGGGGAAGAAGAAAAATATTGAAATTATTTATATCATATATAACATATAACAATATGAATATGGGGAATAGATATACTATCGAGCCTCGTTATATAATTTTAATTATTACCAATGTATTTGAAATATGGGTCATTAAGTAATAGTCTTTTAACTTAGTTTCTTAATGATGAAGTAACATAATATTTGCTGATGGGGAAGAAGAAAAATATTGAAATTGTTTATATTATATATAACATATAACAATATGAATATGGGAAATAGATATACTATCGAGCCTCTTTATATAATTGTAGTTATTATCAATGTATTTGAAATATGTGTCATTAAGGAATAGTCTTTTAACTTAGTTTCTTAATGATGAAGTAACCTAAAATTTGGTGATGGGGAAGAAGCAAAATATTGAAATTGTTTATATCATATATAACATATAACAATATGAATATGGGGGATACATATACTATCTAGCCGGTTGATATAATTGTAGTTATTATCAATGTATATAAAATATGTGTCGTTAATTAATAGTCTTTTATCTTAGTTTCTTAGTGATGAAGTAACCTAAAATTTGGTGACGGGGAAGAAGCAAAATATTGAAATTGTTTATATCATATATACATATAACAATATGAATATTGAGAATAAATATAGTATCGAGCCTCTTTATATAATTTTAATTATTACCAATGTATATAAAATATGTGTCATTAAATAATAGTCGTTTAACTTAGTTTCTTAATGATGAAGTAACCTAAAATTTACTGATGGGGAAGAAGAAAAATATTGAAATTGTTTATATCATATATAACATATAACCATATGAATATGGGAAATAGATATACTATCTAGCCTCTTTATATATATGTAGTTATTATCAATGTATATGAAATATGTGTCATTAATTAATAGTCTTTTAACTTAGTTTCTTAGTGATGAAGTAACCTAAAATTTGGTGATCGGGAAGAAGCAAAATATTGAAATTGTTTAGATCATATATAACATATAACAATATGAATATGGGGAATAGATATACTATCGAGTCTCTTTATATAATTGTAGTTATTATCAATGTATATGAAATATAATAGTCTTTTATCTTAGTTTCTTAGTGAAGAAGTAACCTTAAATTTGGTGACGGGGAAGAAGCAATATATTGAAATTGTTTATATCATATATAACATATAACAATATGAATATGGGGACTAGATATACTATCGAGCCTCTTTATATAATTGTAGTTATTATCCATGTATATGAAATATGTGTCATTAATTAATAGTCTTTTATCTAAGTTTCTTAGTGATGAAGTAACCTAACATTTGCTGATGGAGAAGAAGAAAAATATTGAAGTTGTTTATATCATATATAACATATAACAATATGAATATGGGGAATAAATATACTATCGAGCCTATTTATATAATTGTAGTTATTATCAATGTATATGAAATATAATAGTAGTTTATCTTAGTTTCATAGTGAAGAAGTAACCTAAAATTTGGTGACAGGGAAGAAGCAAAATATTGAAATTGTTTATATCATATATAACATATAACAGTATGAATATGGGGAATAGATATACTATTGAGCCTCTTTATATAATTGTAATTATTATCAATGTATATGAAATATGTTTCATTAATTAATAGTCTTTTATCTTAATTTCTTAGTGATTAAGTAACCTAAAATTTGTTGATGGGGAAGAAGAAAAATATTGAAATTGTTTATATCATATATAACATATAACAATATGAATATGGGGAATAGATATACTATCGAGCCTCTTTATATAATTGTAGTTATTATCAATGTATATGAAATATGTGACATTAATTAATAGTCTTTTAACGTAGTTTCTTAGTGATGAAGTAACCTAAAATTTGGTGACGGGGAAGAATCAAAATATTGAAATTGTTTATATCATATATAACATATAACAATATGAATTTGGGGAATAGATATACTATCGAGCCTCTTTATATAACTTTAGTTATTATCAATGTATATTAAATATGTGTCCTTAATTAATTGTCTTTTAACTGAGTTTCTTAGTGATGAAGTAACCTAAAATTTGGTGACGGAAAAGAAGCAAAATATTGAAATTGTTTATATCATATATAACATATAACAATATAAATATGGGGAATAGATATACTATCGAGCCTCTTTATATAAATTTAGTTATTACCAATGTATATGAAATATTTGTCATTAAGTAATAGTCTTTTGACTTAGTTTCTTAATGATGAAATAACCTAAAATTTGGTGATGGGGAAGAAGCAAAATATTGAAATTGTTTATATCATATATAACATATAACAATATGAATATGGGGAATAAATATACTATAGAGCCTCTTTATATAATTTTAATTATTACCAATGTATATAAAATATGTGTCATTAAATAATAGTCGTTTAACTTAGTTTCTTAATGATGAAGTAACCTAAAATTTGCTGATGAGGAAGAAGAAAAATATTGAAATTGTTTATATCATATAAAACATATAACCATATGAATATGGGAAATAGATATACTATCTAGCCTCTTTATATAATTGTAGTTATTATCAATGTATATGAAATATGTGTCATTAATTAATAGTCTTTTAACTTAATTTCTTAGTGATGAAGTAACCTAAAATTTGGTGATCGGGAAGAAGCAAAATATTGAAATTATTTATATCATATATAACATATAACAATATAAATATGGGGAATAGATATACTATCGAGCCTATTTATATAATTGTAGTTATTATCAATGTATATGAAATATAATAGTCTTTTATCTTAGTTTCCTAGTGAAGAAGTAACCTAAAATTTGGTGACAGGGAAGAAGCAAAATATTTAAATTGTTTATATCATATATAACATATAACAATATGAATATGAAGAATAGATATACTATCGAGCCTCTTTATATATTTGTAATTTTTATCAATGTATATGAAATATGTCTCATTAATTAATAGTCTTTTATCTTAATTTCTTAGTGATGAAGTAACTTAAAATTTGTTGATGGGGAAGAAGAAAAATATTGAAATTTTTTATATCATATATAACATATAACAATATGAATATGGGGAATAGATATACTATCAAGCCTCGTTATATAATTTTAATTATTACAAATGTATATGAAATATGTGTCATTAAGTAATAGTCTTTTAACTTAGTTTCTTAATGATGAAGTAACCTAGAATTTGCTGATGGGGAAGAAGAAAAATATTGAAGTTGTTTATATCATATATAACATATAACAATATGAATATGGGGAATAGATATACTATCGAGCCTATTTATATAATTGTAGTTATTATCAATGTATATGAAATATAATAGTAGTTTCTCTTAGTTTCCTAGTGAAGAAGTAACCTAAAATTTGGTGACAGGGAAGAAGAAAAATATTGAAATTGTTTATATCATATATAACATATAACAATATGAATATGGGGAATAGATATACTATTGAGCCTCTTTATATAATTGTAATTATTATCAATGTATATGAAATATGTCTCATTAATTAATAGTCTTTTATCTTAATTTCTTAGTGATTAAGTAACCTAAAATTTGTTGATGGGGAAGAAGAAAAATATTGAAATTGTTTATATCATATATAACATATAACAATATGAATATGGGGAATAGATATACTATCGAGCCTCTTTATATAATTGTAGTTATAATCAATGTATATGAAATATGTGTCATTAATTAATAGTCTTTTAACGTAGTTTCTTAGTGATGAAGTAACCTAAAATTTGGTGACGGGGAAGAATCAAAATATTGAAATTGTTTATATCATATATAACATATAACAATATGAATTTGGGGAATAGATATACTATCGAGCCTCTTTATATAACTTTAGTTATTATCAATGTATATTAAATATGTGTCCTTAATTAATAGTCTTTTAACTGAGTTTCTTAGTGATGAAGTAACCTAAAATTTGGTGACGGAAAACAAGCAAAATATTGAAATTGTTTATATCATATATACCATATAACAATATAAATATGGGGAATAGATATACTATCGAGCCTCTTTATATAAATTTAGTTATTACCAATGTATATGAAATATTTTCATTAAGTAATAGTCTTTTAACTTAGTTTCTTAATGATGAAATAACCTAAAATTTGGTGATGGGGAGAAAGCAAACTATTGAAATTGTTTATATCATATATAACGTATAACAATATGAATATGGGGAATAGATATACTATCGAGCCTCTTGATATATTTGCAGTTATTATCAATGTATATGAAATATGTGTCCTTAATTAATAGTCTTTTATCTTAGTTTCTTAGTGATTAAGTAACCTAAAATTTGGTAACGGGAAAGAAGTAAAATATTGAAATTGTTTATATCATATATAACATATAACAATATGAATATTGGGAATAAATATACTATCGAGCCTCTTTATATAATTTTAATTATTACCAATGTATATAAAATATGTGTCATTAAATAATAGTCGTTTAACTTAGTTTCTTAATGATGGAGTAACCTAAAATTTGCTGATGGGGAAGAAGAAAAATATTGAAATTGTTTATATCATATATAACATATAACCATATGAATATGGGAAATAGATATACTATCTAGCCTCTTTATATAATTGTAGTTATTATCAATGTATATGAAATATGTGTCATTAATTAATAGTCTTTTAACTTAGTTTCTTAGTGATGAAGTAACCTAAAATTTGGTGACCGGGAAGAAGAAAAATATTGAAATTTTTTATATCATATATAACATATAACAATATGAATATGGGGAATAGATATACTATCGAGCCTCTTTATATAATTGTAGTTATTATCAATGTATATGAAATATAATAGTCTTTTATCTTAGTTTCTTAGTGAAGAAGTAACCTTAAATTTGGTGACAGGGAAGAAGCAATATATTGAAATTGTTTATATCATATATAACATATAACAATATGAATATGGGGACTAGATATACTATCGAGCCTCTTTATATAATTGTAGTTATTATCCATGTATATGAAATATGTGTCATTAATTAATAGTCTTTTATCTAAGTTTCTTAGTGATGAAGTAACCTAAAATTTGCTGATGGAGAAGAAGAAAAATATTGAAATTATTTATATCATATATAACATATAACAATATGAATATGTGGAATAGATATATTATCGAGCCTCGTTATATAATTTTAATTATTACCAATGTATATGAAATATGTGTCATTAAGTAATAGTCTTTTAACTTAGTTTTTTAATGATGAAGTAACCTAAAATTTGCTAATGGGGAAGAAGAAAAATATTGAAATTGTTTATATCATATATAACATATAACAAATGGAATATGTGGAATAAATATATTATCGAGCCTCTTTATATAATTGTAGTTATTATCAATGTATATGATATACGTGTCATTAATTAATAGTCTTTTAACTTAGTTTCTTAGTGATGAAGTAACCTAAAATTTGGTGACCGGGAAGAAGCAAAATATTGAAATTGTTTATATCATATATAACATATAACAATATGAATTTGGGGAATAGATATACTATCGAGCCTCTTTATATAACTTTAGTTATTATCAATGTATATGAAATATGTGTCCTTAATTAATAGTCTTTTAACTGAATTTCTTAGTGATGAAGTAACCTAAAATTTATTGACGGGGAAGAAGAAAAATATTGAAATTGTTTATATGATATATAACATATAACAATATAAATATGGGGACTAGATATACTATCGAGCCTATTTATATAAATTTAGTTATTACCAATGTATATGAAATATGTGTCATTAAGTAATAGTCTTTTAACTTAGTTTCTTAGTGATGAAGTAACCTAAAATTTTGTGACGGGGAAGAAGCAAAATATTGAAATTGTTTATATCATATATAACATATAACAATATGAATATGGGGAATAGATATACTATCGTGCCTATTTATATAATTGTAGTTATTATCAATGTATATGAAATATAATAGTCTTTTATCTTAGTTTCCTAGTGAAGAAGTAACCTAAAATTTTATGACAGAGAAGAAGCAAAATATTGAAATTGTTTATATCATATATAACATATAACAATATGAATATGGGGAATAGATATACTTTCGAGCCTCTTTATATATTTGTAATTATTATCAATGTATATGAAATATGTCTCATTAATTAATAGTCTTTTATCTTAATTTCTTAGTGATGAAGTAACTTAAAATTTGTTGATGGGGAAGAAGAAAAATATTGAAATTTTTTATATCATATATAACATATAATAATATGAATATGGGGAATAGATATACTATCGAGCCTCGTTATATAATTTTAATTATTACCAATGTATATGAAATATGTGTCATTAAGTAATAGTCTTTTAACTTAGTTTCTTAATGATGAAGTAACCTAGAATTTGCTGATGGGGAAGAAGAAAAATATTGAAGTTGTTTATATCATATATAACATATAACAATATGAATATGGGGAATAGATATACTATCGAGCCTATTTATATAATTGTAGTTATTATCAATGTATATGAAATATAATAGTAGTTTATCTTAGTTTCCTAGTGAAGAAGTAACCTAAAATTTGGTGACAGGGAAGAAGCAAAATATTGAAATTGTTTATATCATATATAGCATATAACAATATGAATATGGGGAAGAGATATACTATTGATCCTCTTTATATAATTGTAATTATTATCAATGTATATGAAATATGTCTCATTAATTAATAGTCTTTTATCTTAATATCTTAATGATTAAGTAACCTAAAATTTGTTGACGGGGAAGAAGAAAAATATTGAAATTGTTTATATCATATATAACATATAACAATATGAATTTGGGAAATAGATATACTATCGAGCCTCTTTATATAACTTTAGTTATTATCAATGTATATTAAATATGTGTCCTTAATTAATAGTCTTTTAACGTAGTTTCTTAGTGATGAAGTAACCTAAAATTTGGTGACGGAAAAGAAGCAAAATATTCAAATTGTTTATATCATATATAATATATAACAATATAAATATGGGGAATAGATATACTATCGAGCCTCTTTATATAAATTTAGTTATTACCAATGTATATGAAATAATTGTCATTAAGTAATAGTCTTTTAACTTAGTTTATTAATGATGAAGTAACCTAAAATTTGGTGATGGGGAAGAAGCAAAATATTGAAATTGTTTATATCATATATAACATATAACAATATGAATATGGGGAATAGATATACTATCGAGCCTCTTTATATAAATTTAGTTATTACCAATGTATATGAAATATTTGTCATTAAGTAATAGTCTTTTAACTTAGTTTCTTAATGATGAAATAACCTAAAATTTGGTGATGTGGAAGAAGCAAAATATTGAAATTGTTTATATCATATATAACATATAACAATATGAATATGGGGAATAGATATACTATCGAGCCTCTTGATATATTTGTAGTTATTATCAATGTATATGAAATATGTGTCCTTAATTAATAGTCTTTTATCTTAGTTTCTTAGTGATTAAGTAACCTAAAATTTGGTAACGGGAAAGAAGCAAAATATTGAAATTGTTTATATCATATATAACATATAACAATATGAATATTGGGAATAAATATACTATCGAGCCTCTTTATATAATTGCAGTTATTATCAATGTATATGAAATATGTATCCTTAATTAATATTCTTTTATCTTAGTTTCTTAGTGATTAAGTAACCTAAAATTTGATAACGGGAAAGAAGCAAAATATTGAAATTGTTTATATCATATATAACATATAACAATATGAATATTGGGAATAAATATACTATCGAGCCTCTTTATATAATTTTAATTATTACCAACGTATATGAAATATGTGTCATTAATTAATAGTCTTTTAACTTAGTTTCTTAGTGATGAAGTAACCTAAAATTTGGTGACCGGGAAGAAGCAAAATATTGAAATTGTTTATATCATATATAACATATAACAATATAAATATGGGGAATAGATATACTATCGAGCCTATTTATATAATTGTAGTTATTATCAATGTATATGAAATATAATAGTCTTTTATCTTAGTTTCCTAGTGAAGAAGTAACCTAAAATTTTGTGACAGGGAAGAAGCAAAATATTGAAATTGTTTATATCATATATAACATATAACAATATGAATATGGGGAATAGATATACTTTCGAGCCTCTTTATATATTTGTAATTATTATCAATGTATATGAAATATGTCTCATTAATTAATAGTCTTTTATCTTAATTTCTTAGTGATGAAGTAACTTAAAATTTGTTGATGGGGAAGAAGAAAAATATTGAAATTTTTTATATCATATATAACATATAACAATATGAATATGGGGAATAGATATACTATCGAGCCTCGTTATATAATTTTAATTATTACCAATGTATATGAAATATGTGTCATTAAGTAATAATCTTTTAACTTAGTTTCTTAATGATGAAGTAACCTAGAATTTGTTGATGGGGAAGAAGAAAAATATTGAAGTTGTTTATATCATATATAACATATAACAATATGAATATGGGGAATAGATATAATATCGAGCCTATTTATATAATTGTAGTTATTATCAATGTATATGAAATATAATAGTAGTTTATCTTAGTTTCCTAGTAAAGAAGTAACCTAAAATTTGGTGACAGGGAAGAAGCAAAATATTGAAATTGTTTATATCATATATTGCATATAACAATATGAATATGGGGAATAGATATACTATTGAGCCTCTTTATATAATTGTAATTATTATCAATGTATATGAAATATGTCTCATTAATTAATAGTCTTTTATCTTAATTTCTTAATGATTAAGTAACCTAAGATTTGGTGACGGGGAAGAATCAAAATATTGAAATTGTTTATATCATATATAACATATAACAATATGAATTTGGGGAATAGATATACTATCGAGCCTCTTTATATAACTTTAGTTATTATCAATGTATATTAAATATGTTTCCTTAATTAATAGTCTTTTAACTGAGTTTCTTAGTGATGAAGTAACCTAAAATTTGGTGACGGAAAAGAAGCAAAATATTCAAATTTTTTATATCATATATAACATATAACAATATAAATATGGGAAATAGATATACTATCGAGCCTCTTTATATAAATTTAGTTATTATCAATGTATATGAAATATTTGTCCTTAATTAATAGTCTTATAACTTAGTTTATTAGTGATTAAGTAACCTAAAATTTGGTAACGGGAAAGAATCAAAATATTGAAATTGTTTATATCATATATAACATATAACAATATGAATATTGGGAATAAATATACTATCGAGCCTCTTTATATAATTTTAATTATTACCAACGTATATGAAATATGTGTCATTAAATAATAGTCGTTTAACTTAGTTTCTTAATAAAGAAGTAACCTAAAATTTGCTGATGGGGAAGAAGAAAAATATTGAAGTTGTTTATATCATATATAACATATAACAATATTAATATGGGGAATAAATATACTATCGAGCTTCATTATATAATTTTAATTATTACCAATGTATATGATATTTGTGTCCTTAATTAATAGTCTTTTAGTTTAGTTTCTTAGTGATGAAGTAACCTAAAATTTGCTGACGGGGAAGAAGAAAAATATTGAAAATGTTTATATCATATATAACATATAACTATATAAATATGGGTAATAGATATACTATCGAGCCTCTTTATATAAATTTAGTTATTACCAATGTATATGAAATATGTGTAATTAATTAATAGTCCTTTAACTTATTTTCTTAGTGATAAAGTAACTTAAAATTTGGTGACGGTTAAGACGCAAAATATTGAAATTGTTTATATCATATATCACATATAACAATATGAATATGGAGAATAGATATACTATCGAGCCTCTTGATATAGTTTTAGTTATTGTCAATGTATATGAAATATGTGTCCTTAATTAATAGTCTTTTATCTTAGTTTCTTAGTGATGAAGTAACCTAAAATTTGGTGACGAGGAAGAAGAAAAATATTGAAATTGTTTATATCATATATAACATATAACAATATGAATTTGGGGAATAGATATACTATCGAGCCTCTTTATATAACTTTAGTTTTTATCAATGTATATGAAATATGTGTCCTTAATTAATAGTCTTTTAACTGAGTTTCTTAGTGATGAAGTAACCTAAAATTTATTGACGGGGAAGAAGAAAAATATTGAAATTGTTTATATGATATATAACATATAACAATATAAATATGGGGACTAGATATACTATCGAGCCTCTTGATATAATTGTAGTTATTATCAATGTATATGAAATATGTATCCTTAATTAATATTCTTTTATCTAAGTTTCTTAGTCATTAAGTAACCTAAAATTTGGTAACGGGAAACAAGCAAAATATTGAAATTGTTTATATCATATATAACATATAACAATATGAATATAGGGAATAAATAAACTATCGAGCCTCTTTATATAATTTTAATTATTACCAACGTATATGAAATATGTGTCATTAATTGATACTCGTTTAACTTAGTTTCTTAATGAAGAAGTAACCTAAAATTTGCTGATGGGGAAGAAGAAAAATATTGAAGTTGTTTATATCATATATAACATATAACAATATAAATATGGGGAATAGATATATTATCGAGCCTATTTATATAATTGTAGTTATTATCAATGTATATGAAATATAATAGTCTTTTATCTTAGTTTCCTAGTGAAGAAGTAACCTAAAATTTGGTGACAGGGAAGAAGCAAAATATTGAAATTGTTTAAATCATATATAACATATAACAATATGAATATGGGGAATAGATATACTATCGAGCCTCTTTATATAATTGTAATTATTATCAATGTATATGAAATATTTCTCATTAATTAATAGTCTTTTATCTTAATTTCTTAGTGATGAAGTAACTTAAAATTTGTTGATGGGGAAGAAGAAAAATATTGAAATTGCTTATATCATATATAACATATAACAATATGAATATGAGGAATAGATATACTATCGAGCCTCGTTATATAATTTTAATTATTACCAATGTATATGAAATATGTGTCATTAAGTAATAGTTTTTTAACTTAGTTTCTTAATGATGAAGTAACCTAGAATTTGCTGATGGGGAAGAAGAAAAATATTGAAGTTGTTTATATCATATATAACATATAACAATATGAATATGGGGAATAGATATACTATCGAGCCTATTTATATAATTGTAGTTATTATCAATGTATATGAAATATAATAGTAGTTTATCTTAGTTTCCTAGTGAAGAATTAACCTAAAATTTGGTGACAGGGAAGAAGCAAAATATTGAAATTGTTTATATCATATATAACATATAACAATATGAATATGGGGAATAGATATACTATTGAGCCTCTTTATATAATTGTAATTATTATCAATGTATATGAAATATGTCTCATTAATTAATAGTCTTTTATCTTAATTTCTTAGTGATTAAGTAACCTAAAATTTGTTGATGGGGAAGAAGAAAAATATTGAAATTGTTTATATCATATATAACATATAACAATATGAATATGGGGAATAGATATACTATTGAGCATCTTTATATAATTGTAGTTATTATTAATGTATATGAAATATGTGTCATTAATTAATAGTCTTTTAACGTAGTTTCTTAGAGATGAAGTAACCTAAAATTTGGTGTCAGGGAAGAATCAAAATATTGAAATTGTTTATATCATATATAACATATAACAATATGAATTTGGGGAATAGATATACTATCGAGCCTCTTTATATAACTTTAGTTATTATCAATGTATATTAAATATGTGTCCTTAATTAATAATCTTTTAACTGAGTTTCTTAGTGATGAAGTTACCTAAAATTTGGTGACGGAAAAGAAGCAAAATATTGAAATTCTTTATATCATATATAACATATAACAATATAAATATGGGGAATAGATATACTATCGAGCCTCTTTATATAAATTTAGTTATTACCAATGTATATGAAATATTTGTCATTTAGTAATAGTCTTTTAACTTAGTTTCTTAATGATGAAGTAACCTAAAATTTGGTGACGGGAAAGAAGCAAAATATTGAAATTGTTTATATCATATATAACATATAACAATATGAATATTGGGAATAAATATACTATCGAGCCTCATTATATAATTTTAATTATTACCAATGTATATGATATTTGTGTCCTTAATTAATAGTCTTTTAATTTAGTTTCTTAGTGATGAAGTAACCTAAAATTTGCTGACGGGAAAGAAGAAAAATATTGAAATTGTTCATATCATATATAACATATAACTATATAAATATGGGGAATAGATATACTATCGAGTCTCTTTATATAAATTTAGTTATTACTAATGTATATGAAATATGTGTCATTAATTAATAGTCCTTTAACTTATTTTCTTAGTGATAAAGTAACTTAAAATTTGGTGACAAGTAAGACGCAAAATATTGAAATTGTTTATATCATATATAACATATAACAATATGAATATGGGGAATAGATATACTATCGAGCCTCTTGATATAATTTTAGTTATTATCAATGTATATGAAATATAATAGTCTTTTAACTTAGTTTCTTAATGATGAAGTAACCTAAAATTTGCTGATGGGGAAGAAGAAAAATTTTGAAATTGTTTATATGATATATAACATATAACAATATGAATATGTGGAATAGATATACAATCGAGCCTCTTTATATAACTGTATTTATTATCAATGTATATGAAATATGTGTCGTTAATTAATAGTCTTTTATCTTAGTTTGTTAGTGATGAAGTAACCTAAAATTTGCTGATGGGGAAGAAGAAAATATTGAAATTGTTTATATCATATATAACCAATAACAATATAAATATAGGGAATAGATATACTATCGAGCCTCGTTATATAATTTTAATTATTACCAATGTATATGAAATATGTGTCATTAAGTAATAGTGTTTTAACTTAGTTTCTTAATGATGAAGTAACCGATATTTGCTGATGGGGAAGAAGAAAAATATAGAAATTGTTTATATCATATATAAAATATAACAATATGAATATGGGGAATAGATATACTATCGAGCCTCTTTATATAACTGTAGTTATTAAATATGCGTCATTAATTAATAGTCTTTTAACTTAGTTTATTAGTGATGAAGTAACCTAAAATTTGGTGACGGGGAAGAAGCAAAATATTGAAATTGTTTATATCATATATAACATATAACAATATGAATATGGGGAATAGATATACTATCGAGCCTCTTAATATAACTTTAGTTATTATCAATGTATATGAAATATGTCTCCATAATTAATAGTCTTTTAACTTAGTTTTTTAGTGATGAAGTACCCTAAAATTTGGTGACGGGGAAGAAGCAAAATATTGAAATTGTTTATATCATATATAACATATAACAATATAAATATGGGGAATAGATATACTATCGAGCCTCTTTATATAACTTTAGTTATTATCAATGCATATGAAATATGTGTCATCAATTAATAGTCTTTTAACTATTTTTCTTAGTGAAAAAGTAACCTAAAATTTGGTGACAGGGAAGAAGCAAAATATTGAAATTATTTATATCATATATAACATATAACAATATGAATATGGGGAATAGATATACTATCGAGCCTCGTTATATAATTTTAATTATTACCAATGTATATGAAATATGTTTCATTAAGTAATAGTCTTTTAACTTAGTTTCTTAATGATGAAGTAACCTATAAATTGCTGATGGGGAAGAAGAAAAATATAGAAATTGTTTATATCATATATAACATATAACAAATGGAATATGTGGAATAGATATACTATCGAGCCTCTTTATATAATTGTAGTTATTATCAATGTATATGAAATATGTGTCCTTAATTAATAGTCTTTTATCTTAGTCTCTTAGTGATGAAGTAACTTAAAATTTGTTGATGGGGAAGAAGAAAAATATTGAAATTGCTTATATCATATATAACATATAACAATATGAATATGAGGAATAGATATACTATCGAGCCTCGTTATATAATTTTAATTATTACCAATGTATATGAAATATGTGTCATTAAGTAATAGTTTTTTAACTTAGTTTCTTAATGATGAAGTATCCTAGAATTTGCTGATGGGGAAGAAGAAAAATATTGAAGTTGTTTATATCATATATAACATATAACAATATGAATATGGGGAATAGATATACTATCGAGCCTATTTATATAATTGTAGTTATTATCAATGTATATGAAATATAATAGTAGTTTATCTTAGTTTCCTAGTGAAGAAGTAACCTAAAATTTGGTGACAGGGAAGAAGCAAAATATTGAAATTGTTTATATCATATATAACATATAACAATATGAATATGGGGAATAGATATACTATTGAGCCTCTTTATATAATTGTAATTATTATCAATGTATATGAAATATGTCTCATTAATTAATAGTCTTTTATCTTAATTTCTTAGTGATTAAGTAACCTAAAATTTGTTGATGGGGAAGAAGAAAAATATTGAAATTGTTTATATCATATATAACATATAACAATATGAATATGGGGAATAGATATACTATTGAGCATCTTTATATAATTGTAGTTATTATTAATGTATATGAAATATGTGTCATTAATTAATAGTCTTTTAACGTAGTTTCTTAGAGATGAAGTAACCTAAAATTTGGTGTCAGGGAAGAATCAAAATATTGAAATTGTTTATATCATATATGACATATAACAATATGAATTTGGGGAATAGATATACTATCGAGCCTCTTTATATAACTTTAGTTATTATCAATGTATATTAAATATGTGTCCTTAATTAATAATCTTTTAACTGAGTTTCTTAGTGATGAAGTTACCTAAAATTTGGTGACGGAAAAGAAGCAAAATATTGAAATTCTTTATATCATATATAACATATAACAATATAAATATGGGGAATAGATATACTATCGAGCCTCTTTATATAAATTTAGTTATTACCAATGTATATGAAATATTTGTCATTTAGTAATAGTCTTTTAACTTAGTTTCTTAATGATGAAGTAACCTAAAATTTGGTGACGGGAAAGAAGCAAAATATTGAAATTGTTTATATCATATATAACATATAACAATATGAATATTGGGAATAAATATACTATCGAGCCTCATTATATAATTTTAATTATTACCAATGTATATGATATTTGTGTCCTTAATTAATAGTCTTTTAATTTAGTTTCTTAGTGATGAAGTAACCTAAAATTTGCTGACGGGAAAGAAGAAAAATATTGAAATTGTTCATATCATATATAACATATAACTATATAAATATGGGGAATAGATATACTATCGAGTCTCTTTATATAAATTTAGTTATTACTAATGTATATGAAATATGTGTCATTAATTAATAGTCCTTTAACTTATTTTCTTAGTGATAAAGTAACTTAAAATTTGGTGACAAGTAAGACGCAAAATATTGAAATTGTTTATATCATATATAACATATAACAATATGAATATGGGGAATAGATATACTATCGAGCCTCTTGATATAATTTTAGTTATTATCAATGTATATGAAATATAATAGTCTTTTAACTTAGTTTCTTAATGATGAAGTAACCTAAAATTTGCTGATGGGGAAGAAGAAAAATTTTGAAATTGTTTATATGATATATAACATATAACAATATGAATATGTGGAATAGATATACAATCGAGCCTCTTTATATAACTGTATTTATTATCAATGTATATGAAATATGTGTCGTTAATTAATAGTCTTTTATCTTAGTTTGTTAGTGATGAAGTAACCTAAAATTTGCTGATGGGGAAGAAGAAAATATTGAAATTGTTTATATCATATATAACATATAACAATATAAATATAGGGAATAGATATACTATCGAGCCTCGTTATATAATTTTAATTATTACCAATGTATATGAAATATGTGTCATTAAGTAATAGTGTTTTAACTTAGTTTCTTAGTGATGAAGTAACCTAAAATTTGGTGACGGGGAAGAAGCAAAATATTGAAATTGTTTATATCATATATAACATATAACAATATGAATATGGGGAATAGATATATTATCGAGCCTCTTAATATAACTTTAGTTATTATCAATGTATATGAAATATGTCTCCATAATTAATAGTCTTTTAACTTAGTTTTTTAGTGATGAAGTAACCTAAAATTTGGTGACGGGGAAGAAGCAAAATATTGAAATTGTTTATATCATATATAACATATAACAATATAAATATGGGGAATAGATATACTATCGAGCCTCTTTATATAACTTTAGTTATTATCAATGCATATGAAATATGTGTCATCAATTAATAGTCTTTTAACTATTTTTCTTAGTGAAAAAGTAACCTAAAATTTGGTGACAGGGAAGAAGCAAAATATTTAAATTATTTATATCATATATAACATATAACAATATGAATATGGGGAATAGATATACTATCGAGCCTCGTTATATAATTTTAATTATTACCAATGTATATGAAATATGTTTCATTAAGTAATAGTCTTTTAACTTAGTTTCTTAATGATGAAGTAACCTATAAATTGCTGATGGGGAAGAAGAAAAATATAGAAATTGTTTATATCATATATAACATATAACAAATGGAATATGTGGAATAGATATACTATCGAGTCTCTTTATATAATTGTAGTTATTATCAATGTATATGAAATATGTGTCCTTAATTAATAGTCTTTTATCTTAGTCTCTTAGTGATGAAGTAACCTAAAATTTGGTGACGGGGAAGAAGAAAAATATTGAAATTGTTTATATCATATATACATATAACAATATGAATATTGGGAATAAATATAGTATCGAGCCTCTTTATATAATTTTAATTATTACCAATGTATATAAAATATGTTTCATTAAATAATAGTGGTTTAACTTAGTTTCTTAATGATGAAGTAACCTAAAATTTGTTGATGGGGAAGAAGAAAAATATTGAAATTGTTTATATCATATATAACATATAACAATATGTATATGGAGAATAGATATACTATCGAGCCTCTTTATATAACTGTAGTTATTATCAATGTATATGAAATATGTGTCATTAATTAATAGTCTTTTATCTTAGTTTCTTAGTGATGAAGTAACCTAAAATTTATTGATGGGGAAGAAGAAAAATATTGAAATTATTTATATCATATATAAAATATAAAATTATAAATATGGGGAATATATATACTATAGAGCCTCGTTATATAATTTTAATTATTACAAATGTATATGAAATATGTGTCATTAAGTAATAGTCTTTTAACTTAGTTTCTTAATGATGAAGTAACCTAAAATTTGTTGATGGGGAAGAAGAAAAATATTGAAATTGTTGATATCATATATAACATATAACAATATGAATATGGGGAATAGATATACTATCGAGCCTCTTTATATAACTGTAGTTATTATCAATGTATATGAAATATGCGTCATTAATTAATAGTCTTTTAACTTAGTTTCTTAGTGATGAAGTAACCAAAAATTTGGTGACGGGGAAGAAGCAAAATATTGAAATTGTTTATATCACATATAACATATAACAATATGAATATCGAGCCTCTTTATATAACTTTAGTTATTATCAATGTATATGAAATATGTGTCCTTAATTAATAGTCTTATAACTTAGTTTCTTAGTGATGAAGTAACCTAAAATTTGGTGACGGGGAAGAAGCAAAATATTGAAATTGTTTATATCATATATAACATATAACAATATGAATATGGGGAATAGATATACTATCCAGCCTCTTTATATATTTGTAATTATTATCAATGTATATAAAATATGTGTCATTAATTAATAGTCTTTTATCCTAATTTCTTAGTGATGAAGTAACTTAAAATTTGTTGGTGGGGAAGAAGAAAAATATTGAAATTGTTTATATCATATATAACATATAACAATATGAATTTGGGGAATAGATATACTATCGAGCCTCGTTATATAATTTTAATTATTACCAATGTATATGAAATATGTGTCATTAAGTAATAGTCTTTTAACTTAGTTTCTTAATGATGAAGTAACCTAGAATTTACTGATGGGGAAGAAGAAAAATATTGAAGTTGTTTATATCATATATAACATATAACAATATGAATATGGGGAATAGATATACTATTGAGCCTCTTTATATAATTGTAATTTCTATCAATGTATATGAAATATAATAGTGTTTTAACTTAGATTCTTAATGATGAAGTAACCTAAAATTTGCTGATGGGGAAGAAGAAAAATATTTAAATTTTTTATATCACATATAACATATAACAATATGAATATGGGGAATAGATATACTATCGAGCCTCTTTATATAATTGTAGTTATTATCAATTTATATGAAATATTTGTCATTAATTAATAGTCTTTTAACTTAGTTTCTTAGTGATGAATTAACCTAGAATTTGCTGATGGGGAAGAAGAAATATATTGAAATTGTTTATATCATATATAACATATAACAATATGAATATGGGGAATAAATATACTATCGAGTCTCGTTATATAATTTTAATTATTACGAATGTATATGAAATATGTGTCATTAAATAATAGTCTTTTAACTTAGTTTCTTAATGATGAAGTAACCTAAAATTTGATGATGGGGAAGAAGAAAAATATTGAAATTGTTTATATCATATATAACATATAACAATATGAATATGGGAAATAGATATACTATCGAGCCTCTTTATATAATTGTAGTTATTATCAATGTATATGAAATATGTGTCATTAATTAATAGTCTTTTAACTTAGTTTCTTAGTGATGAAATAACCTAAAATTTGGTGACCAGGAAGAAGCAAAATATTTAAATTGTTTATATCATATATAACATATAACAATTTGAATATGGCGAATAGATATACTATCGAGCCTCTTTATATAATTGTAGTTATTATCAATGTATATGAAATATAATAGTCTTTTAACTTAGTTTCTTAATGATTAAGTAACCTAAAATTTGCTGGTGGGGAAGAAGAAAAATTTTATAATTGTTTATATCATATATAACATATAACAATATCAATATGGGAAATAGATATACTATCGAGCCTCTTTATATAATTGTAGTTATTATCAATGTATATGAAATATGTGTCATTAATTAATAGTCTTTTATCTTAGTTTCTTAGTGATGAAGTAACCTAAAATTTGACGATGGGGAAGAAGAAAAATATTGAAATTGTTTATATCATATATAACATATAACAATATAAATATAGGGAATAGATATACTATCGAGCCTCGTTATATAATTTTAATTATTACCAATGTATATGAAATATGTGTCATTAAGTAATAGTCTTTTAACTTAGTTTCTTAATGATGAAGTAACCTAAAATTTGCTGATGGGGAAGAAGAAAAATATTGAAATTGTTGATATCATATATAACATATAACAATATGAATATGGGGAATAGATATACTATCGAACCTCTTTATATAACTGTAGTTATTATCAATGTATATGAAATATGTGTCATTAATTAATAGTCTTTTAACTTAGTTTATTAGTGATGAAGTAACCTATAATTTGGTGACGAAGAAGAAGCAAAATATTGAAATTGTTTATATCATATATAACATATAACAATATGAATATGGGGAATAGATATACTATCGAGCCTCTTTATATAATTGTAGTTATTATCAATGTATATGAAATATGTGTTCTTAATTAATAGTCTTTTAACTTAGTTTCTTAGTGATGAAGTAACCTAAAATTTGGTGACGGGGAAGAAGCAAAATATTGAAATTATTTATATCATATATAACATATAACAATATGAATATGGGGAATAGATATATTATCAAGCCTCTTTATATAACTTTAGTTATTATCAATGTATATTAAATATGTGTCCTTAATTAATAGTCTTTAACGTAGTTTCTTAGTGATGAAGTAACCTAAAATTTGGTGATGGGTAAGAAGCAAAATATTGAAATTGTTTATATCATATATAAAATATAATAATATGAATATTGGGAATAAATATACTATCGAGCCTCTTTATATAATTTTAATTATTACGAATGTATATGAAATATGTGTCATTAAATAATAGTCTTTTAACTTAGTTTCTTAGTGATGAAGTAACCCAAAATTTGGTGACGGGGAAAAAGAAAAATATTGAAATTGTTTATATCATATATAACATATAACAATATGAATATGGGGAATAGATATACTATCGAGCCTCTTTATATAATTTTAATTATTACGAATGTATATGAAATATGTGTCATTAAATAATAGTCTTTTAACTTAGTTTCTTAATGATGAAGTAACCTAAAATTTGATGATGGGGAAGAAGAAAAATATTGAAATTGTTTATATCATATATAACATATAACAATATGAATATGGGAAATAGATATACTATCGAGCCTCTTTATATAATTGTAGTTATTATCAATGTATATGAAATATGTGTCATTAATTAATAGTCTTTTAACTTAGTTTCTTAGTGATGAAGTATCCTAAAATTTGGTGACCGGGAAGAAGTAAAATATTTAAATTGTTTATATCGTATATAACATATAACAATTTGAGTATGGGGAATAGATATACTATCGAGCCTCTTTATATAATTGTAGTTATTATCAATGTATATGAAATATAATAGTCTTTTAACTTAGTTTCTTAATGATGAAGTAACCTAAAATTTGCTGATGGGGAAGAAGAAAAATTTTGAAATTGTTTATATGATATGTAACATATAACAATATGATTATGTGGAATAGATATACTATCGAGCCTCTTTATATAACTGTATTTATTATCAATGTATAAGAAATATGTGTCGTTAATTAATAGTCTTTTATCTTAGTTTGTTAGTGATGAAGTAACCTAAAATTTGCTGATGGGGAAGAAGAAAATATTGAAATTGTTTATATCATATATAACATATAACAATATAAATATAGGGAATAGATATACTATCGAGCCTGGTTATATAATTTTAATTATTACCAATGTATATGAAATATGTGTCATTAAGTAATAGTGTTTTAATTTAGTTTCTTAATGATGAAGTAACCGATATTTGCTGATGGGGAAGAAGAAAAATATAGAAATTGTTTATATCATATATAACATATAACAATATGAATATGGGGAATAGATATACTATCGAGCCTCTTTATATAACTGTAGTTATTATCAATGTATATGAAATATGCGTCATTAATTAATAGTCTTTTAACTTAGTTTATTAGTGATGAAGTAACCTAAAATTTGGTGACGGGGAAGAAGCAAAATATTGAAATTGTTTATATCATATATAACATATAACAATATGAATATGGGGAATAAATATACTATCGAGCCTCTTTATATAACTTTAGTTATTATCAATGTATATGAAATATGTCTCCATAATTAATAGTCTTTTAACTTAGTTTTTTAGTGATGAAGTAACCTAAAATTTGGTGACGGGGAAGAAACAAAATATTGAAATTGTTTATATCATATATAACATATAACAATATAAATATGGGGAATAGATATACTATCGAGCCTCTTTATATAACTTTAGTTATTATCAATGCATATGAAATATGTGTCATCAATTAATAGTCTTTTAACTATTTTTCTTAGTGAAAAAGTAACCTAAAATTTGGTGACAGGGAAGAAGCAAAATATTGAAATTATTTATATCATATATAATATATAACAATATGAATATGGGGAATAGATATACTATCGAGCCTCGTTATATAATTTTAATTATTACCAATGTATATGAAATATGTTTCATTAAGTAATAGTCTTTTAACTTAGTTTCTTAATGATGAAGTAACCTATAATTTGCTGATGGGGAAGAAGAAAAATATAGAAATTGTTTATATCATATATAACCTATAACAAATGGAATATGTGGAATAGATATACTATCGAGCCTCTTTATATAATTGTAGTTATTATCAATGTATATGAAATATGTGTCCTTAATTAATAGTCTTTTATCTTAGTCTCTTAGTGATGAAGTAACCTAAAATTTGGTGACGGGGAAGAAGAAAAATATTGAAATTGTTTATATCATATATACATATAACAATATGAATATTGGGAATAAATATAGTATCGAGCCTCTTTATATAATTTTAATTATTACCAATGTATATAAAATAAGTTTCATTAAATAATAGTGGTTTAACTTAGTTTCTTAATGATGAAGTAACCTAAAATTTGTTGATGGGGAAGAAGAAAAATATTGAAATTGTTTATATCATATATAACATATAACAATATGTATATCGAGAATAGATATACTATCGAGCCTCATTATATAATTTTAATTATTATGAATGTATATGAAAGATGTGTCATTAAATAATAGTCTTTTAACTTAGTTTCTTAATGATTAAGTAACCTAAAATTTGCTGATGGGGAAGAAGAAATTTTTTGAAATTGTTTATATCATATATAACATATAACAATATGAATATGGGAAATAGATATACTATCGAGCCTCTTTATATAACTGTAGTTATTATCAATGTATATGAAATATGTGTCATTAATTAATAGTCTTTTATCTTAGTTTCTTAGTGATGAAGTAACCTAAAATTTATTGATGGGGAAGAAGAAAAATATTGAAATTATTTATATCATATATAAAATATAAAAATATAAATATGGGGAATATATATACTATAGAGCCTCGTTATATAATTTTAATTATTACAAACGTATATGAAATATGTGTCATTAAGTAATAGTCTTTTAACTTAGTTTCTTAATTATGAAGTAACCTAAAATTTGTTGATGGGGAAGAAGAAAAATATTGAAATTGTTGATATCATATATAACATATAACAATATGAATATGGGGAATAGATATACTATCGAGCCTCTTTATATAACTGTAGTTATTATCAATGTATATGAAATATGCGTCATTAATTAATAGTCTTTTAACTTAGTTTCTTAGTGATGAAGTAATCTAAAATTTGGTGACGGGGAAGAAGCAAAATATTGAAATTATTTATATCACATATAACATATAACAATATGAATATCGAGCCTCTTTATATAACTTTAGTTATTATCAATGTATATGAAATATGTGTCCTTAATTAATAGTCTTATAACTTAGTTTCTTAGTGATGAAGTAACCTAAAATATGGTGACGGGGAAGAAGCAAAATATTGAAATTGTTTATATCATATATAACATATAACAATATGAATATGGGGAATAGATATACTATCCAGCCTCTTTATATATTTGTAATTATTATCAATGTATTTGAAATATGTGTCATTAATTAATAGTCTTTTATCTTAATTTCTTAATGATGAAGTAACCTAGAATTTGCTGATGGGGAAGAAGAAAAATATTGAAATTGTTTATATCATATATAACATATAACAATATGAATATGGGGAATAGATATACTATCGAGTCTCGTTATATAATTTAATTATTACGAATGTATATGAAATATGTGTCATTAAATAATAGTCTTTTAACTTAGTTTCTTAATGATGAAGTAACCTAAAATTTGATGATGGGGAAGAAGAAAAATATTGAAATTGTTTATATCATATATAACATATAACAATATGAATATGGGAAATAGATATACTATCGAGCCTCTTTATATAATTGTAGTTATTATCAATGTATATGAAATATGTGTCATTAATTAATAGTCTTTTAACTTAGTTTCTTAGTGATGAAGTAACCTAAAATTTGGTGACCGGGAAGAAGCAAAATATTTAAATTGTTTATATCATATATAACATATAACAATTTGAATATGGCGAATAGATATACTATCGAGCCTCTTTATATAATTGTAGTTATTATCAATGTATATGAAATATAATAGTCTTTTAACTTAGTTTCTTAATGATTAAGTAACCTAAAATTTGCTGATGGGGAAGAAGAAAAATTTTGAAATTGTTTGTATCATATATTACATATAACAATATGAATATGGGAAATAGATATACTATCGAGCCTCTTTATATAATTCTAGTTATTATCAATGTATATGAAATGTGTGTCATTAATTAATAGTCTTTTATCTTAGTTTCTTAGTGATGAAGTAACCTAAAATATGATGATGGGGAAGAAGAAAAATATTGAAATTGTTTATATCATATATAACATATAACAATATAAATATAGGGAATAGATATACTATCGAGCCTCGTTATATAGTTTTAATTATTACCAATGTATATGAAATATGTGTCATTAAGTAATAGTCTTTTAACTTAGTTTCTTAATGATTAAGTAACCTAAAATTTGCTGATGGGGAAGAAGAAAAATATTGAAATTGTTGATATCATATATAACATATAACAATATGAATATGGGGAATAGATATACTATCGAACCTCTTTATATAACTGTAGTTATTATCAATGTATATGAAATATGTGTCATTAATTAATAGTCTTTTAACTTAGTTTATTAGTGATGAAGTAACCTAAAATTTGGTGACGGGGAAGAAGCAAAATATTGAAATTGTTTATATCATATATAACATATAACAATATGAATATGGGGAATAGATATACTATCGAGCCTCTTTATATAATTGTAGTTATTATCAATGTATATGAAATATGTTTCCTTAATTAATAGTCTTTTAACTTAGTTTCTTAGTGATGAAGTAACCTAAAATTTGGTGACGGGGAAGAAGCAAAATATTGAAATTGTTTATATCATATATAACATATAACAATATGAATATGGGGAATAGATATATTGTCAAGCCTCTTTATATAACTTTAGTTATTATCAATGTATATGAAATATGTGTCCTTAATTAATAGTCTTTTAACGTAGTTTCTTAGTGATGAAGTAACCTAAAATTTAGTGACGGGGAAGAAGCAAAATATTGAAATTGTTTATATCATATATAACATATAATAATATGATATTGGGAATAAATATACTATCGAGCCTCTTTATATAATTTTAATTATTACGAATGTATATGAAATATGTGTCATTAAATAATAGACTTTTAACTTAGTTTCTTAGTGATGAAGTAACCTAAAATTTGGTGACGAGGAAAAAGAAAAATATTGAAATTGTTTATATCATATATAACATATAACAATATGAATATCGGGAATAAATATACTATCGAGCCTCTTTATATAATTTTAATTATTACGAATGTATATGAAATATGTGTCATTAAATAATAGTCTTTTAACTTAGTTTCTTAATGATGAAGTAGCCTAAAATTTCCTAATGGGGAAGAAGAAAAAGATTAAATTGTTTATATCACCTATAACATATAACAATATGAATATGGGGAATAGATATACTATCGAGCCTCTTTATATAATTGTACTTATTATCAATTTATATGAAATATGTGTCATTAAATAATAGTCGTTTAACTTAATTTCTTAATGATGAAGTAACCTAAAATATGCTGATGGGGAAGAAGAAAAATATAGAAATTGTTTATATCACCTATAACATATAACAAATGGAATATGTGGAATAGATATACTATCGAGCCTCTTTATATAATTGTAGTTATTATCAATTTATATGAAATATGTGTCCTTAATTAATAGTCTTTTATCTTAGTTTCTTAGTGATGAAGTAACCTGAAATTTGGTGACGGAGAAGAAGCAAAATATTGAAATTGTTTATATCATATATACATATACCAATATGAATATTGGGAATAAATTTAGTATCAAGCCTCTTTATATAATTTTAATTATTACCAATGTATATAAAATATGTTTCATAAAATAATAGTCGTTTTACTTAGTTTCTTAATGATGAAGTAACCTAAAATTTGCTGATGGGGAAGAAGAAAAATATTGAAATTGTTTATATCATATATAACATATAAAAATATGAATATGGGGAATAGATATACTATCCAGTCTCGTTATATAATTTTAATTATTACGAATGTATATGAAATATGTGTCATTAAATAATAGTCTTTTAACTTAGTTTCTTAATGATGAAGTAACCTAAAATTTGATGATGGGGAAGAAGAAAAATATTGAAATTGTTTATATCATATATAACATATAACAATATGAATATGGGAAATAGATATACTATCGAGCCTCTTTATATAATTGTAGTTATTATCAATGTATATGAAATATGTGTCATTAATTAATAGTCTTTTAACTTAGTTTCTTAGTGATGAAGTAACCTAAAATTTGGTGACCGAGAAGAAGCAAAATATTTAAATTGTTTATATCGTATATAACATATAACAATTTGAATATGGGGAATAGATATACTATCGAGCCTCTTTATATAATTGTAGTTATTATCAATGTATATGAAATATAATAGTCTTTTAACTTAGTTTCTTAATGATGAAGTAACCTAAAATTTTCTGATGGGGAAGAAGAAAAATTTTGAAATTGTTTATATGATATGTAACATATAACAATATGAATATGTGGAATAGATATACTATCGAGCCTCTTTATATAACTGTATTTATTATCAATGTATATGAAATATGTGTCGTTAATTAATAGTCTTTTATCTTAGTTTGTTAGTGCCGAAGTAACCTAAAATTTGCTGATGGGGAAGAAGAAAATATTGAAATTGTTTATATCATATATAACATATAACAATATAAATATAGGGAATAGATATACTATTGAGCCTCAATATATAATTTTAATTATTACCAATGTATATGAAATATGTGTCATTAAGTAATAGTGTTTTAACTTAGTTTCTTAATGATGAAGTAACCGATATTTGCTGATGGGGAAGAAGAAAAATATAAAAATTGTTTATATCATATATAACATATAACAATATGAATATGGGGAATAGATATACTATCGAGCCTCTTTATATAACTGTAGTTATTATCAATGTATATGAAATATGCGTCATTAATTAATAGTCTTTTAACTTAGTTTATTAGTGATGAAGTAACCTAAAATTTGGTGACGGGAAGAAGCAAAATATTGAAATTGTTTATATCATAAATAACATATAACAATATGAATATGGGGAATAGATATACTATCGAGCCTCTTTATATAACTTTAGTTATTATCAATGTATATGAAATATGTCTCCATAATTAATAGTCTTTTAACTTAGTTTTTTAGTGATGAAGTAACCAAAAATTTGGTGACGGGGAAGAAGCAAAATATTGAAATTGTTTATATCATATATAACATATAACAATATAAATATGGGGAATAGATATACTATCGAGCCTCTTTATATAACTTTAGTTATTATCAATGCATATGAAATATGTGTCATCAATTAATAGTCTTTTAACTATTTTTCTTAGTGAAAAAGTAACCTAAAATTTGGTGACAGGGAAGAAGCAAAATATTGAAATTATTTATATCATATATAACATATAACAATATGAATATGGGGAATAGATATACTATCGAGCCTCGTTATATAATTTTAATTATTACCAATGTATATGAAATATGTTTCATTAAGTAATAGTCTTTTAACTTAGTTTCTTAATGATGAAGTAACCTATAATTTGCTGATGGGGAAGAAGAAAAATATAGAAATTGTTTATATCATATATAACATATAACAAATGGAATATGTGGAATAGATAAACTATCGAGCCTCTTTATATAATTGTAGTTATTATCAATGTATATGAAATATGTGTCCTTAATTAATAGTCTTTTATCTTAGTCTCTTAGTGATGAAGTAACCTAAAATTTGGTGACGGGGAAGAAGAAAAATATTGAAATTGTTTATATCATATATACATATAACAATATGAATATTGGGAATAAATATAGTATCGAGCCTCTTTATATAATTTTAATTATTACCAATGTATATAAAATAAGTTTCATTAAATAATAGTGGTTTAACTTAGTTTCTTAATGATGAAGTAACCTAAAATTTGTTGATGGGAAGAAGAAAAATATTGAAATTGTTTATATCATATATAACATATAACAATATGTATATCGAGAATAGATATACTATCGAGCCTCATTATATAATTTTAATTATTATGAATGTATATGAAAGATGTGTCATTAAATAATATTCTTTTAACTTAGTTTCTTAATGATTAAGTAACCTAAAATTTGCTGATGGGGAAGAAGAAATTTTTTGAAATTGTTTATATCATATATAACATATAACAATATGAATATGGGAAATAGATATACTATCGAGCCTCTTTATATAACTGTAGTTATTATCAATGTATATGAAATATGTGTCATTAATTAATAGTCTTTTATCTTAGTTTCTTAGTGATGAAGTAACCTAAAATTTATTGATGGGAAGAAGAAAAAATATTGAAATTATTTATATCATATATAAAATATAAAAATATAAATATGGGGAATATATATACTATAGAGCCTCGTTATATAATTTTAATTATTACAAATGTATATGAAATATGTGTCATTAAGTAATAGTCTTTTAACTTAGTTTCTTAATGATGAAGTAACCTAAAATTTGTTGATGGGGAAGAAGAAAAATATTGAAATTGTTGATATCATATATAACATATAACAATATGAATATGGGGAATAGATATACTATCGAGCCTCTTTATATAACTGTAGTTATTATCAATGTATATGAAATATGCGTCATTAATTAATAGTCTTTTAACTTAGTTTCTTAGTGATGAAGTAATCTAAAATTTGGTGACGGGAAGAAGCAAAATATTGAAATTGTTTATATCACATATAACATATAACAATATGAATATCGAGCCTCTTTATATAACTTTAGTTATTATCAATGTATATGAAATATGTGTCCTTAATTAATAGTCTTATAACTTAGTTTCTTAGTGATGAAGTAACCTAAAATTTGGTGACGGGGAAGAAGCAAAATATTGAAATTGTTTATATCATATATAACATATAACAATATGAATATGGGGAATAGATATACTATCCAGCCTCTTTATATATTTGTAATTATTATCAATGTATATGAAATATGTGTTATTAATTAATAGTCTTTTATCTTAATTTCTTAATGATGAAGTAACCTAGAATTTGCTGATGGGGAAGAAGAAAAATATTGAAATTGTTTATATCATATATAACATATAACAATATGAATATGGGGAATAGATATACTATCGAGTCTCGTTATATAATTTTAATTATTACGAATGTATATGAAATATGTGTCATTAAATAATAGTCTTTTAACTTAGTTTCTTAATGATGAAGTAACCTAAAATTTGATGATGGGGAAGAAGAAAAATATTGAAATTGTTTATATCATATATAACATATAACAATATGAATATGGGAAATAGATATACTATCGAGCCTCTTTATATAATTGTAGTTATTATCAATGTATATGAAATATGTGTCATTAATTAATAGTCTTTTAACTTAGTTTCTTAGTGATGAAGTAACCTAAAATTTGGTGACCGGGAAGAAGCAAAATATTTAAATTGTTTATATCATATACAACATATATAACAATTTGAATATGGCGAATAGATATACTATCGAGCCTCTTTATATAATTGTAGTTATTATCAATGTATATGAAATATAATAGTCTTTTAACTTAGTTTCTTAATGATTAAGTAACCTAAAATTTGCTGATGGGGAAGAAGAAAAATTTTGAAATTGTTTGTATCATATATTACATATAACAATATGAATATGGGAAATAGATATACTATCGAGCCTCTTTATATAATTCTAGTTATTATCAATGTATATGAAATGTGTGTCATTAATTAATAGTCTTTTATCTTAGTTTCTTAGTGATGAAGTAACCTAAAATATGATGATGGGGAAGAAGAAAAATATTGAAATTGTTTATATCATATATAACATATAACAATATAAATATAGGGAATAGATATACTATCGAGCCTCGTTATATAATTTTAATTATTACCAATGTATATGAAATATGTGTCATTAAGTAATAGTCTTTTAACTTAGTTTCTTAATGATTAAGTAACCTAAAATTTGCTGATGGGGAAGAAGAAAAATATTGAAATTGTTGATATCATATATAACATATAACAATATGAATATGGGGAATAGATATACTATCGAACCTCTTTATATAACTGTAGTTATTATCAATGTATATGAAATATGTGTCATTAATTAATAGTCTTTTAACTTAGTTTATTAGTGATGAAGTAACCTAAAATTTGGTGACGGGGAAGAAGCAAAATATTGAAATTGTTTATATCATATATAACATATAACAATATGAATATGGGGAATAGATATACTATCGAGCCTCTTTATATAATTGTAGTTATTATCAATGTATATGAAATATGTGTCCTTAATTAATAGTCTTTTAACTTAGTTTCTTAGTGATGAAGTAACCTAAAATTTGGTGACGGGGAAGAAGTAAAATATTGAAATTGTTTATATAATATATAACATATAACAATATGAATATGGGGAATAGATATATTGTCAAGCCTCTTTATATAACTTTAGTTATTATCAATGTATATGAAATATGTGTCCTTAATTAATAGTCTTTTAACGTAGTTTCTTAGTGATGAAGTAACCTAAAATTTAGTGACGGGGAAGAAGCAAAATATTGAAATTGTTTATATCATATATAACATATAATAATATGAATATTGGGAATAAATATACTATCGAGCCTCTTTATATAATTTTAATTATTACGAATGTATATGAAATATGTGTCATTAAATAATAGACTTTTAACTTAGTTTCTTAGTGATGAAGTAACCTAAAATTTGGTGACGAGGAAAAAGAAAAATATTGAAATTGTTTATATCATATATAACATATAACAATATGAATATCGGGAATAAATATACTATCGAGCCTCTTTATAAAATTTTAATTATTACGAATGTATATGAAATATGTGTCATTAAATAATAGTCTTTTAACTTAGTTTCTTAATGATGAAGTAACCTAAAATTTCCTAATGGGGAAGAAGAAAAAGATTTAAATTGTTTATATCACCTATAACATATAACAATATGAATATGGGGAATAGATATACTATCGAGCCTCTTTATATAATTGTAGTTATTATCAATTTATATGAAATATGTGTCATTAAATAATAGTCGTTTAACTTAATTTCTTAATGATGAAGTAACCTAAAATTTGCTGATGGGGAAGAAGAAAAATATAGAAATTGTTTATATCATATATAACATATAACAAATGGAATATGTGGAATAGATATACTATCGAGCCTCTTTATATAATTGTAGTTATTATCAATTTATATGAAATATGTGTCCTTAATTAATAGTCTTTTATCTTAGTTTCTTAGTGATGAAGTAACCTGAAATTTGGTGACGGGGAAGAAGCAAAATATTGAAATTGTTTATATCATATATACATATACCAATATGAATATTGGGAATAAATTTAGTATCAAGCCTCTCTATATAATTTTAATTATTACCAATGTATATAAAATATGTTTCATAAAATAATAGTCGTTTTACTTAGTTTCTTAATGATGAAGTAACCTAAAATTTGCTGATGGGGAAGAAGAAAAATATTGAAATTGTTTATATCATATATAACATATAACAATATGAATATGGGGAATAGATATACTATCCAGTCTCGTTATATAATTTTAATTATTACGAATGTATATGAAATATGTGTCATTAAATAATAGTCTTTTAACTTAGTTTCTTAATGATGAAGTAACCTAAAATTTGATGATGGGGAAGAAGAAAAATATTGAAATTGTTTATATCATATATAACATATAACAATATGAATATGGGAAATAGATATACTATCGAGCCTCTTTATATAATTGTAGTTATTATCAATGTATATGAAATATGTGTCATTAATTAATAGTCTTTTAACTTAGTTTCTTAGTGATGAAGTAACCTAAAATTTGGTGACCGGGAAGAAGCAAAATATTTAAATTGTTTATATCGTATATAACATATAACGATTTGAATATGGGGAATAGATATACTATCGAGCCTCTTTATATAATTGTAGTTATTATCAATGTATATGAAATATAATAGTCTTTTAACTTAGTTTCTTAATGATGAAGTAACCTAAAATTTGCTGATGGGGAAGAAGAAAAATTTTGAAATTGTTTATATGATATGTAACATATAACAATATGAATATGTGGAATAGATATACTATCGAGCCTCTTTATATAACTGTATTTATTATCAATGTATATGAAATATGTGTCGTTAATTAATAGTCTTTTATCTTAGTTTGTTAGTGACGAAGTAACCTAAAATTTGCTGATGGGGAAGAAGAAAATATTGAAATTGTTTATATCATATATAACATATAACAATATAAATATAGGGAATAGATATACTATCGAGCCTCAATATATAATTTTAATTATTACCAATGTATATGAAATATGTGTCATTAAGTAATAGTGTTTTAACTTAGTTTCTTAATGATGAAGTAACCGATATTTGCTGATGGGGAAGAAGAAAAATATAAAAATTGTTTATATCATATATAACATATAACAATATGAATATGGGGAATAGATATACTATCGAGCCTCTTTATATAACTGTAGTTATTATCAATGTATATGAAATATGCGTCATTAATTAATAGTCTTTTAACTTAGTTTATTAGTGATGAAGTAACCTAAAATTTGGTGACGGGGAAGAAGCAAAATATTGAAATTGTTTATATCATAAATAACATATAACAATATGAATATGGGGAATAGATATACTATCGAGCCTCTTTATATAACTTTAGTTATTATCAATGTATATGAAATATGTCTCCATAATTAATAGTCTTTTAACTTAGTTTTTTAGTGATGAAGTAACCTAAAATTTAGTGACGGGGAAGAAGCAAAATATTGAAATTGTTTATATCATATATAACATATAACAATATAAATATGGGGAATAGATATACTATCGAGCCTCTTTATATAACTTTAGTTATTATCAATGCATATCAAATATGTGTCATCAATTAATAGTCTTTTAACTATTTTTCTTAGTGAAAAAGTAACCTAAAATTTGGTGACAGGGAAGAAGCAAAATATTGAAATTATTTATATCATATATAACATATAACAATATGAATATGGGGAATAGATATACTATCGAGCCTCGTTATATAATTTTAATTATTACCAATGTATATGAAATATGTTTCATTAAGTAATAGTCTTTTAACTTAGTTTCTTAATGATGAAGTAACCTATAATTTGCTGATGGGGAATAAGAAAAATATAGAAATTGTTTATATCATATATAACATATAACAAATGGAATATGTGGAATAGATAAACTATCGAGCCTCTTTATATAATTGTAGTTATTATCAATGTATATGAAATATGTGTCCTTAATTAATAGTCTTTTATCTTAGTCTCTTAGTGATGAAGTAACCTAAAATTTGGTGACGGGGAAGAAGAAAAATATTGAAATTGTTTATATCATATATACATATAACAATATGAATATTGGGAATAAATATAGTATCGAGCCTCTTTATATAATTTTAATTATTACCAATGTATATAAAATAAGTTTCATTAAATAATAGTGGTTTAACTTAGTTTCTTAATGATGAAGTAACCTAAAATTTGTTGATGGGGAAGAAGAAAAATATTGAAATTGTTTATATCATATATAACATATAACAATATGTATATCGAGAATAGATATACTATCGAGCCTCGTTATATAATTTTAATTATTATGAATGTATATGAAAGATGTGTCATTAAATAATAGTCTTTTAACTTAGTTTCTTAATGATTAAGTAACCTAAAATTTGCTGATGGGGAAGAAGAAATTTTTTGAAATTGTTTATATCATATATAACATATAACAATATGAATATGGGAAATAGATATACTATCGAGCCTCTTTATATAACTGTAGTTATTATCAATGTATATGAAATATGTGTCATTAATTAATAGTCTTTTATCTTAGTTTCTTAGTGATGAAGTAACCTAAAATTTATTGATGGGGAAGAAGAAAAATATTGAAATTATTTATATCATATATAAAATATAAAAATATAAATATGGGGAATATATATACTATAGAGCCTCGTTATATAATTTTAATTATTACAAATGTATATGAAATATGTGTCATTAAGTAATAGTCTTTTAACTTAGTTTCTTAATTATGAAGTAACCTAAAATTTGTTGATGGGGAAGAAGAAAAATATTGAAATTGTTGATATCATATATAACATATAACAATATGAATATGGGGAATAGATATATTATCGAGCCTCTTTATATAACTGTAGTTATTATCAATGTATATGAAATATGTGTCATTAAGTAATAGTCTTTTAACTTAGTTTCTTAATGATTAAGTAACCTAAAATTTGCTGATGGGGAAGAAGAAAAATATTGAAATTGTTGATATCATATATAACATATAACAATATGAATATGGGGAATAGATATACTATCGAACCTCTTTATATAACTGTAGTTATTATCAATGTATATGAAATATGTGTCATTAATTAATAGTCTTTTAACTTAGTTTATTAGTGATGAAGTAACCTAAAATTTGGTGACGGGGAAGAAGAAAAATATTGAAATTGTTTATATCATATATAACATATAACAATATGTATATCGAGAATAGATATACTATCGAGCCTCGTTATATAATTTTAATTATTATGAATGTATATGAAAGATGTGTCATTAAATAATAGTCTATTAACTTAGTTTCTTAATGATTAAGTAACCTAAAATTTGCTGATGGGGAAGAAGAAATTTTTTGAAATTGTTTATATCATATATAACATATAACAATATGAATATGGGAAATAGATATACTATCGAGCCTCTTTATATAACTGTAGTTATTATCAATGTATATGAAATATGTGTCATTAATTAATAGTCTTTTATCTTAGTTTCTTAGTGATGAAGTAACCTAAAATTTATTGATGGGGAAGAAGAAAAATATTGAAATTATTTATATCATATATAAAATATAAAAATATAAATATGGGGAATATATATACTATAGAGCCTCGTTATATAATTTTAATTATTACAAATGTATATGAAATATGTGTCATTAAGTAATAGTCTTTTAACTTAGTTTCTTAATTATGAAGTAACCTAAAATTTGTTGATGGGGAAGAAGAAAAATATTGAAATTGTTGATATCATATATAACATATAACAATATGAATATGGGGAATAGATATATTATCGAGCCTCTTTATATAACTGTAGTTATTATCAATGTATATGAAATATGCGTCATTAATTAATAGTCTTTTAACTTAGTTTTTTAGTGATGAAGTAATCTAAAATTTGGTGACGGGGAAGAAGCAAAATATTGAAATTGTTTATATCACATATAACATATAACAATATGAATATCGAGCCTCTTTATATAACTTTAGTTATTATCAATGTATATGAAATATGTGTCCTTAATTAATAGTCTTATAACTTAGTTTCTTAGTGATGAAGTAACCTAAAATTTGGTGACGGGGAAGAAGCAAAATATTGAAATTGTTTATATCATATATAACATATAACAATATGAATATGGGGAACAGATATACTATCCAGCCTCTTTATATATTTGTAATTATTATCAATGTATATGAAATATAATAGTCTTTTATCTTAGTTTCTTAGTAAAGAAGTAACCTAAAATTTGGTGACGGGGAAGAAGCAAAATATTGAAATTGTTTATATGATATATAACATATAACAATATGAATATGGGGAATAGATATACTATCGAGCCTCTTTATATAATTGTAGTTATTATCAATGTATATGAAATATGTGTCACTAATTAATAGTCTTTTATCTTAGTTTCTTAGTGATGAAGTAACCCAAAATTTGCTGGCGGGGAAGAAGAAAAATATTGAAATTATTTATATCATATATAACATATAACAATATGAATATGGGGAATAGATACACTATCAAGCCTCGTTATATAATTTTAATTATTACCAATGTATATGAAATATGTGTCATTAAGTAATAGTCTTTTAACTTAGTTTCTTAATGATGAAGTAACCTAAAATTTGTTGATGGGGAAGAAGAAAAATATTGAAATTGTTTATATGATATATAACATATAACAATATGAATATGTGGAATAGATATACTATCGAGCCTCTTTATATAATTGTAGTTATTATCAATGTATATGAAATATGTGTCATTAATTTATAGTCTTTTAAGATAGTTTCTTAGTGATGAAGTAACCTAAAATTTGGTGACCAGGAAGAAGCAAAATATTGAAATTGTTTATATCATATATAACATATAACAATATGAATATGGGGAATAGATATATTATCGAACCTCTTTATATAATTGTTTTTATTATCAATGTATATGAAATATGTGTCATTAATTAATAGTCTTTTAACTTTGTTTCTTAGTGATGAAGTAACCTAAAATTTGGTGACCGGGAAGAAGCAAAATATTTAAATTGTTTATATCATATATAACATATAACAATATGAATATGGGGAATAGATATAATATCGAGCCTCTTTATATAATTGTAGTTATTATCAATGTATATGAAATATAATAGTCTTTTATATTAGTTTCTTAGTAATGAAGTAACCTAAAATTTGGTGACGAGGAAGAAAAAAAATATTGAAATTGTTTATGTGATATATAACATATAACAATATGAATATGGGGAATAGATATACTATTGAGCCTCTTTATATAACTTTAGTTATTATCAACGTATATAAAATATGTGTCACTAATTAATATTCTTTTATCTTAGTTTCTTAGTGATGAAGTAACCTAAAATTTGCTGATGGGGAAGTAGAAAAATATTGAAATTGTTTATATCATATATAACATATAACAATATGAATATGGGGAGTAGATATACTATCGAGCCTCTTTATATAACTATAGTTATTATCAATGTATATGAAATATAATAGTCTTTCATCTTAGTTTCTTAGTGATGAAGTAACCTAAAATTTAGTGACGGGGAAGAAGCAAAATATTGAAATTGTTTATATCATATATAACATATAACAATATGAATATGGGGACTAGATATACTATCGAGCCTCTTAATATAATTGTATTTATTATCAATGTATATGAAATATGTGTCATTAATTAATAGTCTTTTGTCTAAGTTTCTGAGTGATGAAGTAACCTAAAATTTGTTGATGGGTAAGAAGAAACATATTAAAATTCTTTATATCATATATAACATATAACAATATGAATATGGGGAATAGATATACTATCGAGCCTCGTTATATAATTTTAATTATTACCAATGTATATGAAATATGTGTCATTAAGTAATAGTCTTTTAACTTAGTTTCTTAGTGATGAATTAACCTAAAATTTGGTTACGGGGCAGAAGGAAAATATTGAAATTGTTTATATCATATATAACATATAAAAATATGAATATGGGGAATAGATATACTATCGAGCCTCTTTATATAACTTTAGTTATTATCAATGTATATGAAATATGTGTCCTTAATAAATAGTCTTTTAACTTAGTTTCTTAGTGATGAAGTAACCTAAAATTTGGTGACGGGGAAGAAGCAAAATATTGAAATTGTTTATATCTTATATAACATATAACAATATGAATATGGGGAATAGATATACTATCGAGCCTCTTGATAAAATTGTAGTTATTATCAATGTATATGAAATATGTGTCCTTAATTAATAGTCTTTTATCTTAATTTCTTAGTGATGAAGTAACCTAAAATTTGGTGACGGGGAAGAAGCAAAATATTATATTTGTTTAAATCATATATACATATAACAATATGAATATTGGGAATAAATATAGTATCGAGCCTCTTTATATAATTTTAATTATTACCAATGTATATAAAATATGATTCATTAAATAATAGTCGTGTAACTTAGTTTCTTAATGATGAAGTAACCTAAAATTTGCTGATGGGGAAGAAGAAAAATATTGAAATTGTTTATATCATATATAACATATAACAATATTAATATGGGGAATAGATATACAATCGAGCCTCGTTATATAATTTTAATTATTACGAATGTATATGAAATATGTGTAATTAAATAATAGTCTTTTAACTTAGTTTCTTAACGATGAAGTAACCTAAAATTTGCTGATGGGGAAGAAGAAAAATATTGAAATTGTTTATATCATATATAACATATAACAATATGAATATGGGAAATAGATATATTATCGAGCCTCTTTATATAATTGCAGTTATTATCAATGTATATGAAATATGTGTCATTAATTAATAGTCTTTTAACTTAATTTCTTAGTAATGAAGTAACCTAAAATTTGGTGACCTGGAAGAAGCAAAATATTGAAATTGTTTATATCATATATAACATATAACAATATGAATATGGGGAATAGATATACTATCCTGCCTGTTCATATAATTGTAGTTATTATCAATGTATATGAAATATAATAGTCTTTTATCTTAGTTTCTTAGTGATGAAGTAACCTAAAATTTGGTGACGGGGAAGAAGCAAAATATTGAAATTGTTTATATCATATATAACATATAACAATATGAATATGGGGAATAGATATACTATCGAGTCTCTATATATAACTTTTAGTTATTATCAATGTATATGAAATATGTGTCCTTAATTAATAGTCTTTTAACTTAGTTTCTTAGTGATGAAGTAACCTAAAATTTGGTGACGGGGAAGAAGGAAAATATTGAAATTGTTTATATCATATAAAACATATAACAATATAAATATGGGGAATAGATATACTATCGAGCCTCTTTATATAACTTTATTTATTATCAACGTATATGAAATATGTGTCCTTAATTAATAGTCTTTTAACTGAGTTTCTTAGTGATGAAGTAACCTAAAATTTGGTGACGGAAAAGAAGTTTATTATTGAAATTGTTTATATCATATATAACATATAACAATATAAATATGGAGAATAGATATACTATCGAGCCTCTTTATATAAATTTAGTTATTACCAATGTATATGAAATATGTGTTATTAAATAATAGTCGTTTAACTTAAGTTTCTTAATGAAGAAGTAACCTAAAATTTGCTGATGGGGAAGAAGAAAAATATTGAAGTTTTTTATATCATATATAACATATAACAATATGAATATGGGGAATAGATATACTATCGAGCCTCATTATATAATTTTAATTATTACCAATGTATATGAAATATGTGTCCTTAATTAATAGTCTTTTAACTTAGTTACTTAGTGATGAAGTAACCTAAAATTTGCTGACGAGGAAGAAGAAAAATATTGAAATTGTTTATATCATATATAACATATAACAATATAAATATAGGGAATAGATATACTATCGAGCCTCTTTATATAACTTTAGTTATTATTAATGTATATGAAATATGTGTCATTAATTAATAGTCTTTTAACTTATTTTCTTAATGATAAAGTAACTTAAAATTTGGTGACGGGGAAGAAGTAAAATATTGAAATTGTTTATATCATTTATAACACATAACAATATGAATATGGGGAATAGATATACTATCGAGCCTCTTGATATAATTTTAGTTAATATCAATGTATATGAAATATGTTTCCTTAATTAATAGTCTTTTATCTTAGTTTTTTAGTGATGAAGTAACCTAAAATTTGGTGACGGGGAAGAAGCAAAATATTGAAATTGTTTATATCATATATAACATATAACAATATGAATATTGGGAATAAATATACTATCGAGCCTCTTTATATAATTTTAACTATTACCAATGTATATAAAATATGTGTCATTAAATAATAGTCGTTTAACTTAGTTTCTTAATGATGAAGTAACCTAAAATTTGCTGATGGGGAAGAAGAAAAATATTGAAATTGTTTATATCATATATAACGTATAACAATATGAACATGGGGAATAAATATCCTATCGAACCTCGTTATACAATTTTAATTATTACGAATGTATTAGAAATATGTGTCATTAAATAATAGTCTTTTAACTTAGTTTCTTAATGATGAAGTAACCTAAAATTTACTAATAGGGAAGAAGAAAAATATTGAAATTGTTTATATAATATATAACATATAACAATATGAATATGGGGAATAGATATACTATCGACCTCGTTATATAATTTTAATTATTACCAATGTATATGAAATATGTGTCATTAAGTAATAGTCTTTTAACTTAGTTTCTTAGTGATGAAGTAACCTAAAATTTGGTTACGGGGCAGAAGGAAAATATTGAAATTGTTTATATCATATATAACATATAACAATATGAATATGGGGAATATTTATACTATCGAGCCTCTTTATATAATTGTAGTTATTATCAATGTATATGAAATATAATAGTCTTTTATCTTAGTTTCTTAGTAAAGAAGTAACCTAAAATTTGGTGACGGGGAAGAAGCAAAATATTGAAATTGTTTATATGATATATAACATATAACAATATGAATATGGGGAATAGATATACTATCGAGCCTCTTTATATAATTGTAGTTATTATCAATGTATATGAAATATGTGTCACTAATTAATAGTCTTTTATCTTAGTTTCTTAGTGATGAAGTAACCCAAAATTTGCTGGCGGGGAAGAAGAAAAATATTGAAATTATTTATATCATATATAACATATAACAATATGAATATGGGGAATAGATATACTATCAAGCCTCGTTATATAATTTTAATTATTACCAATGTATATGAAATATGTGTCATTAAGTAATAGTCTTTTAACTTAGTTTCTTAATGATGAAGTAACCTAAAATTTGTTGACCGGGAAGAAGCAAAATATTTAAATTGTTTATATCATATATAACATATAACAATATGAATATGGGGAATAGATATAATATCGAGCCTCTTTATATAATTGTAGTTATTATCAATGTATATGAAATATAATAGTCTTTTATATTAGTTTCTTAGTAATGAAGTAACCTAAAATTTGGTGACGAGGAAGAAAAAAAATATTGAAATTGTTTATATGATATATAACATATAACAATATGAATATGGGGAATAGATATACTATTGAGCCTCTTTATATAACTTTAGTTATTATCGACGTATATGAAATATGTGTCACTAATTAATATTCTTTTATCTTAGTTTCTTAGTGATGAAGTAACCTAAAATTTGCTGATGGGGAAGTAGAAAAATATTGAAATTGTTTATATCATATATAACATATAACAATATGAATATGGGGAAAAGATATACTATCGAGCCTCTTTATATAACTATAGTTATTATCAATATATATGAAATATAATAGTCTTTCATCTTAGTTTCTTAGTGATGAAGTAACCTAAAATTTAGTGACGGTGAAGAAGCAAAATATTGAAATTTTTTATATCATATATAACATATAACAATATGAATATGGGGACTAGATATACTATCGAGCCTCTTAATATAATTGTATTTATTATAAATGTATATGAAATATGTGTCATTAATTAATAGTCTTTTGTCTAAGTTTCTGAGTGATGAAGTAACCTAAAATTTGCTGATGGGTAAGAAGAAACATATTAAAATTCTTTATATCATATATAACATATAACAATATGAATATGGGGAATAGATATACTATCGAGCCTCATTATATAATTTTAATTATTACCAATGTATATGAAATATGTGTCATTAAGTAATAGTCTTTTAACTTAGTTTCTTAGTGATGAATTAACCTAAAATTTGGTTACGGGGCAGAAGGAAAATATTGAAATTGTTTATATCATATATAACATATAAAAATATGAATATGGGGAACAGATATACTATCGAGCCTCTTTATATAACTTTAGTTATTATCAATGTATATGAAATATGTGTCCTTAATAAATAGTCTTTTAACTTAGTTTATTAGTGATGAAGTAACCTAAAATTTGGTGACGGGGAAGAAGCAAAATATAGAAATTGTTTATATCTTATATAACATATAACAATATGAATATGGGGAATAGATATACTATCGAGCCTCTTGATAAAATTGTAGTTATTATCAATGTATATGAAATATGTGTCCTTAATTAATAGTCTTTTATCTTAGTTTCTTAGTGATGAAGTAACCTAAAATTTGGTGACGGGGAAGAAGCAAAATATTATATTTGTTTAAATCATATATACATATAACAATATGAATATTGGGAATAAATATAGTATCGAGCCTCTTTATATAATTTTAATTATTACCAATGTATATAAAATATGATTCATTAAATAATAGTCGTTTAACTTAGTTTCTTAATGATGAAGTAACCTAAAATTTGCAAATGGGGAAGAAGAAAAATATTGAAATTGTTTATATCATATATAACATATAACAATATAATATGGGGAATAGATATACTATCGAGCCTTGTTATATAATTTTAATTATTACGAATGTATATGAAATATGTGTCATTAAATAATAGTCTTTTAACTTAGTTTCTTAATGATGAAGTAACCTAAAATTTACTGATGGGGAAGAAGAAAAATATTGAAATTGTTTATATAATATATAACATATAACAATATGAATATGGGGAATAGATATATTATCGAGCCTCTTTATATAATTGTTTTTATTATCAATGTATATGAAATATGTGTCATTAATTAATAGTCTTTTAACTTAGTTTCTTAGTGATGAAGTAACCTAAAATTTGGTGACCGGGAAGAAGCAAAATATTGAAATTGTTTATATTATATATAACATATAACAATATGAATATGGGGAATATTTATACTATCGAGCCTCTTTATATAATTGTAGTTATTATCAATGTATATGAAATATAATAGTCTTTTATCTTAGTTTCTTAGTAAAGAAGTAACCTAAAATTTGGTGACGGGGAAGTAGCAAAATATTGAAATTGTTTATATGATATATAACATATAACAATATGAATATGGGGAATAGATATGCTATCGAGCCTCTTTATATAATTGTAGTTGTTATCAATGTATATGAAATATGTGTCCCTAATTAATAGTCTTTTATCTTAGTTTCTTAGTGATGAAGTAACCCAAAATTTGCTGGCGGGGAAGAAGAAAAATATTGAAATTATTTATATCATATATAACATATAACAATATGAATATGGGGAATAGATATACTATCGGGCCTCGTTATATAATTTTAATTATTACCAATGTATATGAATTATGTGTCATTAATTAATAGTCTTTTATCTTAGTTTCTTAGTGATGAAGTAACCTAAAATTTGGTGACGGGGAAGAAGGAAAATATTGAAATTGTTTATATCATATATAACATATAACAATATGAATATTGAGAATAAATATACTATCGAGCCTCTTTATATAATTTTAATTATTATGAATGTATATGAAATATGTGTCATTAATTTATAGTCTTTTAACTTAGTTTATTAGTGATGAAGTAACCTAAAATTTGGTGACCGGGAAGAAGCAAAATATTGAAATTGTTTATATCATATATAACATATAACAATATGAATATGGGGAATAGATATATTATCGAGCCTCTTTATATAATTGTTGTTATTATCAATGTATATGAAATATGTGTCATTAACTAATAGTCTTTTAACTTTGTTTCTTAGTGATGAAGTAACCTAAAATTTGGTGACCGGGAAGAAGCAAAATATTGAAATTGTTTATATCATATATAACATATAACAATATGAATATGGGGAATAGATATAATATCGAGCCTCTTTATATAATTGTAGTTATTATCAATGTATATGAAATATAATAGTCTTTTATATTAGTTTCTTAGTAAAGAAGTAACCTAAAATTTGGTGACGAGGAAGATGCAAAATATTGAAATTGTTTATATGATATATAACATATAACAATATGAATATGGGGAATAGATATACTATTGAGCCTCTTTATATAACTTTACTTATTATCAACGTATATGAAATATGTGTCACTAATTAATAGTCTTGTATCTTAGTTTCTTAGTGATGAAGTAACCCAAAATTTGTTGGTGGGGAAGAAGAAAAATATTGAAATTATTTATATCATATATAACATATAACAATATGAATATGGGGAATAGATATACTATCGAGCCTCGTTATATAATTTTAATTATTACCAATGTATATGAAATATGTGTCATTAAGTAATAGTCTTTTTACTTAGTTTCTTAATGATGAAGTAACCTAAAATTTGGTGACGTGGAAGAAGCAAAATATTGAAATTGTTTATAACATATATAACATATAATAATATGAATATGGGGAATAGATATACTATCGAGCCTCTTTATATAATTGTAGTTATTATCAATGTATATGAAATATGTGTCATTAATTAAAAGTTTTTTAACTTAGTTCTTAGTGATGAAGTAACCTAAAATTTGGTGACCTGGAAGAAGCAAAATATTGAAATTATTTATATCATATATAACATATAACAATATGAATATGGAGAATAGATATACTACCGAGCCTCTTTATATAATTGTAGTTATTATCAATGTATATGAAATATAATAGTCTTTCATCTTAGTTTCTTAGTGAAGAAGTAACCTAAAATTTGGTGACGGGGAAGAAGCAAAATGTTAAAATTGTTTATATCATATATAACATATAACAATATGAATATAGGGACTAGATATACTATCAAGCCTATTTATATAATTTTAGTTATTATCAATGTATATGAAATATGTGTCATTAATTAATAGTCTTTTATCTAAGTTTCTTAGTGATGAAGTAACCTAAAATTTGCTGATGGGGAAGAAGAAAAATATTGAAATTATTTATATCATATATAACATATAACAATATGAATATGAGGAATATATATACTATCGAGCCTCGTTATATAATTTTAATTATTACCACTGTATATGAAATATGTGTCATTATGTAATAGTCTTTTAACTTAGTTTCTTAATGATGAAGTAACCTAAAATTTGCTGATGGGGAAGAAGAAAAATATTGAAATTGTTTGTATCACATATAACATATAACAATATGAATATGGGGAATAAATATACTATCGAGCCTCTTTATATAATTGTAGTTATTATCAATGTATATGAAATATTTGTCATTAATTAATAGTGTTTTAACTTAGTTTCCTAGTGAAGAAGTAACCTAAAATTTGGTGACAGGGAAGAAGCAAAACATTGAAATTGTTTATATCATATATAACATATAACAATATGAATATGGGGAATAGATATACTATCGAGCCTCTTTATATAATTGTAATTATTATCAATGTATATGAAATATGTGTCATTAATTAATAGTCTTTTATCTTAATTTCTTAGTGATGAAGTAACCTAAAATTTGCTCATGGGGTAAAAGAAAAATATTGAAATTGTTTATATCATATATAACATATAACAATATGAATATGGGGAATATATATACTATCGAGACTCGTTATATAATTTTAATTATTACCAATGTATATGAAATATGTGTCATTAAGTAATAGTCTTTTAACTTAGTTTCTTAATGATGAAGTAACCTAGAATTTGCTGATGGGGAAGAAGAAAAATATTGAAATTGTTTATATCATATATAACATATAAATATATGAATATGGGGAATAGATATACTATCGATCCTCTTTATATAATTGTAGTTGTTATCAATGTATATGAATATGTGTCATTAATTAATAGTCTTTTAACTAAGTTTCTTAGTGATGAAGTAACCTAAAATTTGGTGACGAGGAAGAAGCAAAATTTTGAAATTGTTTATATCATATATAACATATAACAATATGAATACGGGGAATAGATATACTATCGAGTCTCTTTATATAACTTTAGTTATTATCAATGTATATGAAATATGTGTCCTTAATTAATAGTCTTTTAACTTTGTTTCTTATTGATGAAGTAACCAAAAATTTGGTGACGGGGAAGAAACAAAATATTGAAATTGTTTATATCATATATAACATATAACAATATAAATGTGGGGAATAGATATATTATCGAACCTCTTTATATAACTTTAGTTATTACCAATGTATATGAAATATGTGTCATTAAGTAATAGTCTTTTAACTTAGTTTCTTAGTGATGAAGTAACCTAAAAATTGGTGACGGGGAAGAAGCAAAATATTGAAATTGTTTATATCATATATAACATATAACAATATGAATATGGGGAATAAATATACTATCGAGCCTCTTTATATAACTTTAGTTATTATCAACGTATATGAAATATGTATCCTTAATTAATAGTATTTTAACTGAGTTTCTTAGTGATGAAGTAACCTAAAATTTGGTGACGGAAAAGAAGCAAAATATTGAAATTGTTTATATCATATATAACATATAACAATATAAATATGGGTAATAGATATACTATCGAGCCTCTTTATACAAATTTAGTTATTACCAACGTATATGAAATATGTGTCATTAAATAATAGTTGTTTATCTTAGTTTCTTAATGATGAAGTAACCTAAAATATGCTGATGGGGAAGAAGAAAAATATTGAAATTGTTTATATCATATATAACATATAACAATATAAATGTGGGGAATAGATATACTACCGAACCTCTTTATATAACTTTAGTTATTACCAATGTATATGAAATATGTGTCATTAATTAATAGTCTTTTAACTTAGTTTCTTTGTGATGAAGTAACCTAAAATTTGGTGATGGGGAAGAAGCAAAATATTGAAATTGTTTATATCATATATAACATATAACAATATGAATATGGGGAATAGATATATTATCGAGACTCTTTATATAATTGTAGTTATTATCAATGTATATGAAATATGTGTCATTAATTAATAGTCTTTTAACTTAGTTTCTTAGTGATGAAGTAACCTAAAATTTGGTGACCGGGAAGAAGCAAAATATTGAAATTGTTTATATCATATATAACATATAACAATATGAATATGGGGAATTGAAATTCTGGCTGCAGATACTCAATGTCACGTTCAATGTTATGACACCGTATCTGACTTACTATATGACAGTAAATACAAAAGCAATAAAGAACACAGTCAATTGTTTACCCAGTTCAGTGTGCAACAACACCTACTCTGGGGGCTACCAAGCCAGGGAGGAAATCCACTATAAGAGATTTTAATTCAGGAATAAACCAACTAGTTTGTCTCCTTCACTTAAGACCTACCCAATGCAATTCCAATCTAAGTACAACTTAAACCTGAGTTCCTACTCACTCCCCCTCAATCACAGCAGTGATACATAAACCAATTTGACTTAAGAATTGATGAAGACACTCTTCAAAAACAAACACTTGATTAAGCTTCACAGCTTTTTAATCAAGCAACACAATCACTCTTGCTTCACAGCTTTGAGTGATGTACACAACTAACTTGACTCTGCTTCACAGCTTTAGTCAAGGAACATTCAAACACTCTTGCTTCAAAGCTTAGAGTGCTACACAACCCTTACAATTAGAAACCTATTCCAAGGCACTTATCACAATGATAATTGCTTGGAGTACAATAATCAAATCTATACAGATTACAAATGATCTTCTAATCAATAAAAGCCATCCTTGAAAAACGGCAGCTCTGTTGAATATATAGCAGCTGCAACTTCAGTTAGGGTTTCCAAAAACCTAGGGTTAATTCCGTTTGACCTAAAGACCAGGTCACAGGACTTTATTAACCAGGTTAGGGTTGAGCTAGGTTACCCCTCAGAAAACGCAGGATTCTATTCAGGAAGGACTGAGTTATTTCTTGAAAAAACTCAGACTTATCCAATCCTGCAATCCTGTTAGTTCAGAACAGGATGTCATAACATCTGTTATGACATCTGAGAAAACCTGTCTACTGATTTAGCAAAATGTGATCATTTTGCAAAATGCTCAGATACACACTTATAAACATCAGTATTTGAATTACAATATTTTTCTGCAAAGGTACCTAATGAGTCAGTACAAACTAAACTAGAATGTTATGACATTAGTCATGACATTCACACATACACTTGGGATTTACCAAAAATGCAAGCCAATACCTAAACACCTACAAACTCCCCCTTTGGCAGATTTTTGGCTAAAGACCCTAAACAATCAGAGATAGATAGCAGCAGAAATAAGTGACAGCAGAAAAATAAAATGTCAAGTACTAATTAAGTAAGTACCAAAATATTCTCCCCCTCTTTAGCCACAAATGGGCCAAAGATACATGTTCATAAAATTATACAGTTATCCGAAACAAACTAATAAGAGCAGCAGCAGAAAACAACTGAATACACTTCCAAACTCCACCAGATATCAGCAACCAACCTTCAAGCACTGTCATCAGATCCAGAGTATTCAGGCTTCTTTCTTTTCTTGTGAGCAATGTCAGCATTCTTCTCTTTGTTTGATGTCTCAACATTCTTAGAGACATCTGGATTTGTTTCAGCATTTGAGCTTTCTTGGTTTAGAGGAACAGAAATGCCAGGAACTGAGTGGTTCTCATTCAGAATTCTTGAAACAATTTTTGCTATTGCTTGATTAACATAGGCTGTCCCTTCCTTATTTGCAATTTCAGGGGGAACTGAAGAAGAAGGATGAGATGGATTACCAGAGGCAGAAGCTTGGGGTTTTCCTACATGTCTTGTTCTCAACTCTTTGACCTTGGTGGGGTTAGTTCCCACTTTTCTATGAGAGGAGATCTCCAGAACGTCAGAGTCCAGACAAGAAGAGATTGTCCCAAAATCTTGATCAGAGGAAGAGGTTGAAATGGTCGTATTGGATGATGATGGTGTTTGAGACATGTTGACAGTTTTAGAGGACCAACAGCAACTGAGGAGAAATTTCTGATTGAGAGACTGGGTTTTGATGAGGAGACGAGAGAGGAAGGAAGCAAGGGAGTGTCTATTCAACTTCTTAAAAGAATTGTAGGAAATGAGAAAATACAATTTTAAACCAATCAGAACAAGCATAAGTCCTTTGATCCTTGTTTTAAGCAAAATTAATTGCTACAATTCCTCATGTTGGCAAATACCCAGCTTACCCCTTAAGTTTTCAAATTGGTTTGCATCCAAAGCCTTGGTAAAAATGTCAGCCAGCTGTAGCTCAGTGGCAACATGTTCCAATTTGATTGTCTTCTCTTCTACAAGGTCTCTGATAAAGTGATGTCGTATGTCAATATGTTTGGTCCTGCTATGCTGAATGGGATTCTTGGATATGTTGATTGTACTCAGATTGTCACAGTACAATGTCATAACATCTTGTGTGACATTATACTCAGTGAGCATCTGTTTCATCCATATCATTTGAGAGCAGCTACTACCAGCTGCAATGTATTCAGCTTCAGCAGTTGAAAGAGACACACAATTCTGTTTCTTGCTGAACCAGGAAACCAGATTACTTCCCAAAAAGAAACATCCTCCAGAGGTGCTTTTCTATCATCAGCACTACCAGCCCAATCAGCATCACAGTAGCCAGTCAGAGCTGGTTCACAGCCATGAGTATACATCAATCCATAGTTGTAAGTACCACTTACATACTTCAAAATTCTCTCACTTGATTGATATGACTGACTTTGGGATCAGCTTGGTATCTAGCACAAACTCCAACTGCAAAGGCAATATCAGGTCTGCTGGCAGTTAAGTACAACAAGCTTCCTATCATGCTTCTGTATAGACTTTGATCCACCCTAACCCCACTTGAATCTTTGGAAAGCTTTAGATGAGTAGGAGCAGGAGTCCTTTTGTGACTTGCATTCTCCATACCAAACTTCTTTACAATATTCTTAGCATACTTGCTTTGAGATAAGAAGATTGAGTCCTCCATCTGTGAGACTTGTAGTCCAAGAAAATAAGTTAGTTCTCCCATGAGACTCATTTCAAATTCAGCCTGCATCTGGTCAGCAAAGTGTTTAACCATATGTTCTGACATTCCTCCAAACACTATGTCATCAACATATATTTGGGTAACCATCAACTTCCCTCCTTCAGTTTTGACAAAGAGAGTTTTGTCCAAGCCTCCTTTTCTGTAGCCTTTGTCTGAGAGAAACTTTGTTAACCTGTCATACCATGCTCTAGGAGCTTGTTTCAGGCCATATAGAGCTTTTCTCAGTTTGTAGACATGATCAGGATGGGTTGGATCCACAAAACCTTTAGGTTGTTCCACATAAGCTTCCTCATCTAAGTACCCATTTAGAAAGGCACTTTTCACATCCATCCGAAATAACTTGAACTTCAGAAGACAAGCAATTGACAACAAGAGTCTGATTGATTCCAACCTGGCTACAGGTGCAAAGGTTTCATCAAAATCAACCCCTTCAACCTGGGTGTATCCTTGAGCAACAAGTCTTGCCTTATTTCTGGTGACAACTCCTTCAGCATCTGACTTGTTCTTGAATATCCATTTTGTCCCAATGATGTTAGTTCCTTCAGGTCTAGGAACCAGTTCCCAAACTTCATGTTGCTTGAATTGGTTCAGTTTATCTTGCATTGCACCAATCCAATATTCATCAGTTAAGGCTTCCTTGACATTTCTTGGTTCCATTTTGGACACAAAACAAGAGTTTGAGATGATTTCTCTAGATCTTGTGATGACTCCACTATTGGGATCTCCTATGATGAGCTCTTTTGGATGATCCTTCTGAATTCTGATGGAAGGAATCTTGCTAGCTTCCTTTGATTCAGATTCTGTTGTGGTGGAGTTGGGTAGGTCATCCTGTTGGGTTGAAGTCTCAAAGAATGTCTCAACAGTACAAGGAACATCTATTTCTTCATGATAGTCATCAATTACAACATTTATTGATTCCATCATGGTTTTGGTTCTGGAGTTGAATACTCTATAAGCTCTGTTGTTTGCGGAGTATCCTAGAAATATGCCTTCATCACTTTTGGGGTCCAGTTTTCGTCTTTGTTCACGATCAGACAGAATATAGCATTTGCTACCAAACACATGGAAGTACTTCACAGTTGGTTTTCTTCCTTTCCAGAGTTCATATATGGTGGATGAGGTTCCCTTTCTCAAGGTGACCCTGTTATGAACATAGCAAGCTGTATTCGTAGCTTCAGCCCAAAAATACATAGGAAGTCTTTTGGCATGTAACATTGCTCTGGCAGATTCCTGTATGGTCCTGTTTTTTCTTTCCACAACTCCATTTTGCTGAGGTGTTATGGGAGAAGAAAACTCATGACTGATTCCTTCTGAAGCACAGAAGTCATCAAACTTGCTGTTTTCAAATTCCTTGCCATGATCACTTCTGATTCTGACAATACATCCTTCCTTCTCTCTTTGAATTCTCTTGCACAGTTCTCTAAAAACTTCAAATGCATCTGATTTTTCCCTAATGAAATTAATCCAGGTGAATCTGGAAAAATCATCCACAACCACATAGGCATATCTTTTACCACCAAGACTCTCTACTTGCATTGGTCCCATCAGATCCATATGGAGGAGTTCTAGAACCTTAGAGGTGGTCAGATGTCTTGACTTTGGGTGTGACATCCTCGTCTTCTTACCAACTTGACATTCACCACAAACTCTTCCTTCATCAATTTGCAGTTTTGGAATCCCTCTGACTGCCTCCAAGGAGATAATCCTCTTCATACCCCTTAGATGAAGATGGCCAAGTTTTTGGTGCCACAGTTTCACCTCTTTTCTTCCTTTGCAATGGAACACACAAATGAGAAATTAGTGTTCTCAGCCTCCCACAAGTAACAGTTGTCTTTGGATCTGACTCCTTTCATTACTATCTCTTGTTTGTCATTGATTACAAGGCATTCAGATTTTGAGAAATTGACCTTGAATCCTAGATCACACAGTTGACTGATACTAATGAGATTAGCGGTCAGTCCTTTCACCAGCAGTACTTCATTTAGACTTGGAACTCCAGGGCAGTCCAAATCACCAACTCCTTTGATTTCACCTTTAGCCCCATCTCCAAAGGTAACAAAACTGGTGGTGTGAGGCTTAACATTATTGAGGAGGTTCTTGATTCCAGTCATATGTCTGGAACATCCACTGTCAAAGTACCAGTCTTCCTTTGCAGAGACCCTCAGGGAAGTGTGAGCTATCAGTGCAGTAGCCTTTTTCTTCCATTGAGGAGCATGTGGTACCTTTTTAGACTTAGGTTTGACACCTGAGTTCTGATTAGGGTATCCATGTAATCTGAAGCAGAAGGGCTTTATGTGGCCATATCTACCACAATGATGACATTTCCATCTTTGGTACCTTTTCCTCATATGTTTCTGTTCCTGATGTCGAGAGTTGTGTTGAGACATCTGTTTTGACATTTGCTTACCAGAACCAGATTTCGTTGCTTCCATAAATCCTAGACCAGATTTATTTCCCACATTTTGTCCAACCTGTAGGATCTCTTCCAATTTGTCTGTCCCATTTGTCAACATCTTGACAGATTTGGTCATTTGATTTAGTTGTGAGTTCAGCAATTGAACTTTTCCTTCTAGATGACTTATAGTTTCAAGGTTTGCCCTTTTTTCAGCCTCCATCTTTATGATGAGTTTTGATTGTTTCTCATTCTGCACACAGACTTCAGTACTTCTGATACACAATTCTTTGTAAGTATCAGCCAGTTCTTCAAAAGTCACCTCTTCATCACTGATGTCACTTTCAGAGGTACAAACACCAGTTAAAGCAGTAACTCGTTTGGCAGTCTCTTCTTCAGAATTACTTTCTGAATCACAGTCAGACCAAGTAACTGTCATTCCTTTTTGTTTCTTAAGAAAGGTAGGACATTCAGCTCGAATATGCCTATATCCTTCACAACCATGGCATTGAATTCCTCTGCCTTGAACTCCCTTCTCTTCTGACCTTGGTCTTCTGCTGGAACTGTCAATGTTAGAGGGAATGTTATGAACATTAGACCTTGACTTTGGATCTATTCTTTTGATGAGTTTGTTGAACTGTCTTCCAAGCATGGCTACAGCTTCTGAAATGTTTTCTTCAACATCAGTGTTGGATATAAGAGCTATGCTCTTGTTCTTTTTGACACCATTATCAGTGATTCCCATCTCAAAAGTCTGAAGAGACCCAATAAGTTCATCCACTTTCAACTTGCTAATGTCCTGGGCTTCCTCTATGGCAGTTACCTTCATTGCAAATCTTTTAGGCAAGGATCTGAGAATCTTCCTCACCAGTTTTTCTTCTGACATCTTTTCTCCCAGTGCTTCTGAGGTGTTGGCAATCTCCAAGATGTTCATGTGAAACTCATGAATGGTTTCATCTTCCATCATTTTTAGATTCTCAAATTTGGTAGTCAACATCTGAAGCCTTGACATTTTTACTTTGGAAGTGCCCTCATGAGTAGTTCTGAGAGTGTCCCAAACTTCCTTGGCCAGTTCATATTGATGTACTAGTCTGAAAATGTTTCTATCAATTCCATTGAATAAGGCATTTAGAGCTTTTGAATTTCCCAGAGCTAACTCATCTTCTTCTTTACTCCAATCTTCCTCAGGCTTCAGACTGATTGTCCCATCTTTCTCAGTTATGGTGGGATGAATCCATCCTTTGTCAGCAGCTCTCCAAGCCTTTTTGTCCAGAGATTTTAGGAAGGCAATCATACGAGGTTTCCAGTAGTCATAATTGGTTCCGTCCAGAATGGGTGGTCTATTTCCAAAAACTCCTTATTTGTCCATAGTGCCAGAAAGTGATATCCCTAGATCTCACCCAGTAATACAGGCAGGGTGCCTGCTCTGATACCAATTGAAATTCTGGCTGCAGATACTCAATGTCACGTTCAATGTTATGACACCGTATCTGACTTACTATATGACAGTAAATACAAAAGCAATAAAGAACACAGTCAATTGTTTACCCAGTTCAGTGTGCAACAACACCTACTCTGGGGGCTACCAAGCCAGGGAGGAAATCCACTATAAGAGATTTTAATTCAGGAATAAACCAACCAGTTTATCTCCTTCACTTAAGACCTACCCAATGCAATTCCAATCTAAGTACAACTTAAACCTGAGTTCCTACTCACTCCCCCTCAATCACAGCAGTGATACATAAACCAATTTGACTTAAGAATTGATGAAGACACTCTTCAAAAACAAACACTTGATTAAGCTTCACAGCTTTTTAATCAAGCAACACAATCACTCTTGCTTCACAGCTTTGAGTGATGTACACAACTAACTTGACTCTGCTTCACAGCTTTAGTCAAGGAACATTCAAACACTCTTGCTTCAAAGCTTAGAGTGCTACACAACCCTTACAATTAGAAACCTATTCCAAGGCACTTATCACAATGATAATTGCTTGGAGTACAATAATCAAATCTATACAGATTAAAAATGATCTTCTAATCAATAAAAGCCATCCTTGAAAAACAGCAGCTCTGTTGAATATATAGCAGCTGCAACTTCAGTTAGGGTTTCCAAAAACCTAGGGTTAATTCCGTTTGACCTAAAGACCAGGTCACAGGACTTTATTAACCAGGTTAGGGTTGAGCTAGGTTACCCCTCAGAAAACGCAGGATTCTGTTCAGGAAGGACTGAGTTATTTCCTGAAAAAACTCAGACTTATCCAATCCTGCAATCGTGTTAGTTCAGAACAGGATGTCATAACATCTGTTATGACATCTGAGAAAACCTGTCTACTGATTTAGCAAAATGTGATCATTTTGCAAAATGCTCAGATACACACTTATAAACATCAGTATTTGAATTACAATATTTTTCTGCAAAGGTACCTAATGAGTCAGTACAAACTGAACTAGAATGTTATGACATTAGTCCTGACATTCACACATACACTTGGGATTTACCAAAAATGCAAGCCAATACCTAAACACCTACAGGAATAGATATACTATCGAACCTCTTAATATAATTGTAGTTATTATCAATGTATATGAAATATAATAGTCTTTTATCTTAGTTTCTTAGTAAAGAAGTAACCTAAAATTTGGTGACGTGGAAGAAGCAAAATATTGAAATTGTTTATATCATATATAACATATAATAATATGAATATGGAGAATACATATACTATCGAGCCTCTTTATATTTCTTTAGTTATTATCAATGTATATGAAATATGTGTCATTAATTAATAGTCTTTATAATTAGTTTATTAGTTATGAAGTAACCTAAAATTTGGTGACGGGGAAGAAGGAAAATATGGAAATTGTTTATATCATATATAACATATATCAATATGAATATAGGGAATAGATATATTATCGAGCCTCTTTATATAACTTTAGTTATTATCGATGTATATGAAATATGTGTCCTTAATTAATCGTCTTTTAAATTAGTTTCTTAGTGATGAAGTAACCTAAAATTTGGTGATGAGGAAGAAGCAAAATATTGAAATTGTTTATATCATATATAACATATAACAATATAAATATGGGCAATGGATATACTATCGAGCCTCTTTATATATCTTAAGTTATTACCAATGTATATGAAATATGTGTCATTAATTAATAGTCTTTTAAATTAGTTTCTTAGTGATACCTAAAATTTGGTGACAGGGAAGAAGCAAAATATTGAAATTGTTTATATCATATATAACATATAACAATATGAATATGGGGAATAGATATACTATCGAGCCTCTTGATATAATTGTAGTTATTATCAATGTATATTAAATATGTGTCCTTAATTAATAGTCTTTTATCTTAGTTTCTTAGTGATGAAGTAACCTAAAATTTGGTGACGGGGAAGAAGGAAAATATTGAAATTGTTTATATCATATATAACATATAACAATATGAATATTGAGAATAAATATAATATCGAGCCTCTTTATATAATTTTAATTATTACGAATGTATATGAAATATGTGTCATTAATTTATAGTCTTTTAACTTAGTTTATTAGTGATGAAGTAACCTAAAATTTGGTGACCGGGAAGAAGCAAAATATTGAAATTGTTTATATCATATATAACATATAACAATATGAATATTTTGGAATATATATACTATCAAGCCTCTTTATATAATTGTAGTTATTATAAATGTATATGAAATATGTGTCATTAATTAATAGTCTTTTATCTTAGTTTCTTAGAGATGAAGTAACATAAAATTTGCTGATGGAGAAGAAGAAATTTTTTGAAATTGTTTATATCATATATAACATAAAACAATATGAATATGGGGAATAGATATACTAACGAGCCTCGTTATATAATTTTAATTATTACCAATGTATATGAAATATGTGCCATTAATTAATAGTCTTTTAACTTAATTTCTTAATGATGAAGTAACCTAAAATTTGATGTCTGGGAAGAAGAAAAATATTGAAATTGTTTATATTATATATAACATATAATAATATGAATATGGGGAATACATATATCATATCGAGCCTCTTTATATAATTGTAGTTATTATCAATGTCTATGAAATATTTGTGATTAATTAATAGTCTTTTAACTTAGTTTCTTAGTGATGAATTAACCTAAAATTTAGTGACGGAGAAGAAGCAAAATATTGAAATTGTTTATATCATATATAACATATAACAATATGAATATGGGGAATAGATATACTATCGAGCCTCTTGATATAATTATAGTTATTATCAATGTATATGAAATATGTGTCCTTAATTAATAGTCTTTTATCTTAGTTTCTTAGTGATGAAGTAATCTAAAATTTGGTGATGGGGAAAAAACAAAATATTGAAATTGTTTATATCATATATAACATATAACAATATGAATATGGGGAATAGATATACTAACGAGCCTCGTTATATACTTTTAATTATTACGAATGTATATGAAATATGTGTCATTAAGTAATAGTCTTTTAACTTAATTTCTTAATGTTGAAGTAACCTAAAATTTGCTAACTGGGAAGAAGAAAAATATTGAAATTGTTTATATCATATATAACATATAATAATATGAATATGGGGAATACATATATCATATCGAACCTCTTTATTTAATTGTAGTTATTATCAATGTATATGAAATATTTGTGATTAATTAATAGTCTTTTAACTTAATTTCTTAGTGATGAATTAACCTAAAATTTAGTGACGGGGAAGAAGCAAAATATTGAAATTGTTTATATCATATATAACATATAACAATATGAATATGGGGAATAGATATACTATTGAGCCTCTTGATATAATTGTAGTTATTATCAATGTATATTAAATATGTGTCCTTAATTAATAGTCTTTTATCTTAGTTTCTTAGTAAAGAAGTAACCTAAAATTTGGTGACGGGGAAGAAGCAAAATATTGAAATTGTTTATATCATATATACATATAACAATATGATTATTGGGAATAAATATAGTATCGAGCCTCTTTATATAATTTTAATTATTACCAATGTATATAAAATATGTTTTATTAAATAATAGTCGTTTAACTTAGTTTCTTAATGATGAAGTAACCTAAAATTTGCTGATGGGGAAGAAGAAAAAATTGAAATTGTTTATATCATATATAACATATAACAATATGAATATGGGGAATAGATATATTATCGAGCCTCGTTATATAATTTTAATTATTATGAACGTATATGAAATATGTGTCATTAAATAATAGTCTTTTAACTTAGTTTCTTAGTGATGAATTAACCTAAAATTTAGTGACGGGGAAGAAGCAAAATATTGAAATTGTTTATATCATATATAACATATAACAATATGAATATGGGGAATAAATATACTATCGAGCCTCTTGATATAATTGTAGTTATTATCAATGTATATGAAATATGTGTCCTTAATTAATAGTCTTTTATCTTAGTTTCTTAGTAACGAAGTAACCTAAAATTTGGTGACGGGGAAGAAGCAAAATATTGAAATTGTTTATATCATATATACATATAACAATATGAATATTGGGAATAAATATAGTATCGAGTCTCTTTATATAATTTTAATTATTACCAATTTATATAATACATGTTTTATTAAATAATAGTCATTTAACTTAGTTTCTTAATGATGAAGTAACATAAAATTTTCTTAAGGGGAAGAAGAAAAAATTTAAATTGTTTATATCATATATAACATATAACAATATGAATATGGGGAATAGATATATTATCGAGCCTCGTTATATAATTTTAATTATTACGAATGTATATGAAATATGTGTATTTAAATAATAGTCTTTTAACTTAGTTTCTTAGTGATGAAGTAACCTAAAATTTGGTGACCGGGAAGAAGCAAAATATTCAAATTGTTTATATCATATATAACATATAACAATATGAATATGGGGAATAGATATACTATCGAGCCTCTTTATATAATTGTAGTTATTATCAATGCATATGAAATATGTGTCATTAATTAATAGTTTTTTATCTTAGTTTCTTAGAGATGAAGTAACCTAAAATTTGCTGAAGGGGAAGAAGAAAAATATTGAAATTATTTATATCATATATAACATATAACAATATGAATATGGGGAATAGATATACTAACGAGCCTCGTTATATACTTTTAATTATTACCAATGTATATGAAATATGTGTCATTAAGTAATAGTCTTTTAACTTAATTTCTTAATGATGAAGTAACCTAAAACTTACTGACTAGGAAGAAGAAAAATATTGAAATTGTTTATATCATATATAACATATAATAATATGAATATGGGGAATACATATATCATATCAAACCTCTTTATATAATTGTAGTTATTTTCAATGTATATGAAATATATGTGATTAATTAATAGTCTTTTAACTTAATTTCTTAGTGATGAATTAACCTAAAATTTAGTGACGGGGAAGAAGCAAAATATTGAAATTGTTTATATCATATATAACATATAACAATATGAATATGTGGAATAGATATACTATTGAGCCTCTTGATATAATTGTAGTTATTATCAATGTATATTAAATATGTGTCCTTAATTAATAGTCTTTTATCTTAGTTTCTTAGTAAAGAAGTAACCTAAAATTTGGTGACGGGGAAGAAGCAAAATATTGAAATTGTTTATATCATATATAACATATAACAATATGAATATGGGGAATTGATATACAATCGAGCATCTTGATATAATTGTAGTTATTATCAACGTATATGAAATATGTGTCCTTAATTAATAGTCTTTTATCTTAGTTTCTTAATGATTAAGTAACCTATAATTTGGTGACGGGAAAAAAGAAAAATATTGAAATTGTTTATATCATATATAACATATAACAATATGAATATTGGGAATAAATATACTATCGAGCCTCTTTATATAATTTTAATTATTACCAATGTATATGAAATATAATAGTCTTTTATCTTAGTTTCTTAGTGAAGAAGTAACCTAAAATTTGGTGACGGGGAAGAAGCAAAATATTGAAATTGTTTATATCATATATAACAAATAACAATATGAATATTGGGAAAAAATATACTACCGAGCCTCTTTATATAATTTTAATTATTACGAATGTATATGGAATATGTGTCATTAATTTATAGTCTTTTAACTTAGTTTCTTAGTGATGAAGTAACCTAAAATTTGGTGACGGGGAAGAAGCAAAATATTGAAATTGTTTATATCATATATAACATATAACAATATGAATATGGGGAATAGATATACTATCGAGCCTCTTTATATAATTGTAGTTATTATCAATGTATATGAAATATGTGTCATTAATTAATAGTCTTTTATCTTAGTTTCTTAGAGATGAAGTAACCTAAAATTTGCTAATGGGGAAGAAGAAAAATATTGAAATTGTTTATATCATATATAACATATAACAATATGAATATGGGGAATAGATAAACTAACGAGCCTCGTTATATAATTTTAATTATTACCAATGTATATGAAATATGTGTCATTAAGTAATAGTCTTTTAACTTAATTTCTTAATGATGAAGTAACCTAAAATTTGCTGACTGGGAAGAAGAAAAATATTGAAATTGTTTATATCATATATAACATATAATAATATGAATATGGGGAATACATATATCATATTGAGCCTGTTTATATAATTGTGGTTATTATCAATGTATATGAAATATTTGTGATTAATTAATTGTCTTTTAACTTAGCTTCTTAGTGATGAATTAACCTAAAATTTAGTGACGGGGATGAAGCAAAATATTGAAATTGTTTATATCATATATAACATATAACAATATGAATATAGGGAATAGATATACTATCGATCCTCTTGATATAATTGTAGTTATTATCAATGTATATGAAATATGTGTCCTTAATTAATAGTCTTTTATCTTAGTTTCTTAGTGATGAAGTAATCTAAAATTTGGTGATGGGGAAAAAGCAAAATACTAAAAATTGTTTATATCATATATAACACATAACAATATGAATATTGGGAAAAAATATACTATCGAGCCTTTTTATATAAGTTTAATTATTACGAATGTATATGAAATATGTGTCATTAATTTATAGTCTTTTAACTTAGTTTCTTAGTGATGAAGTAACCTAAAATTTGGTGACCGGGAAGAAGCAAAATATTGAAATTTATTATATCATATATAACATATAACAATATGAATATGGGGAATAGATATACTATCGAGCCTCTTTATATAATTTTAGTTATTATCAATGTATATGAAATATGTGTCATTAATTAATAGTCTTTTATCTTAGTTTCTTAGAGATGAAGTAACCTAAAATTTGCTGGTGGCGAAAAAGAAAAATATTGAAATTGTTTATATCATATATAACATATAACAATATGAATATGGGGAATAGATATACTAACGAGCCTCGTTATTTACTTTTAATTATTACAAATGTATATGAAATATGTGTCATTAACTAATAGTCTTTTAACTTAATTTCTTAATGATGAATTAACCTAAAATTTGCTAACTGGGAAGAAGAAAAATAATGAAATTGTTTATATCATATATAACATATAATAATGTGAACATGAGGAATACATATATCATATCGAACCTCTTTATATAATTGTAGTTATTATCAATGTATATGAAATATTTGTGATTAATTAATAGTCTTTTACCTTAATTTCTTAGTGATGAATTAACCTAAAATTTAGTGACGGGGAAGAAACAAAATATTGAAATTCTTTATATCATATATAACATATAACAATATGAATATGGGGAATAGATATACTATCGACCCTCTTGATATAATTGTAGTTATTATCAATGTATATGAAATATGTGTCCTTAATTAATAGTCTTTTATATTAGTTTCTTAGTGATGAACTAATCTAAAATTTGGTGATGGGGAAAAAGCAAAATATTGAAATTGTTTATATCATATATAAAATATAACAATATGAATATTGGGAAAAAAATATACTATCGAGCCTCTTTATATAATTTTAATTATTACGAATGTATATGAAATATGTTTCATTAATTTATAGTCTTTTAACTTAGTTTCTTAGTGATGAAGTAACCTAAAATTTGGTGACCGGGAAGAAGCAAAATATTGAAATTGTTTATATCATATATAACATATAACAATATGAATATGGGGAATAGATATACTATCGAGCCTCTTTATATAATTGTAGTTATTATCAATGTATATGAAATATGTGTCATTAATTAGTAGTCTTTTATCTTAGTTTCTTAGAGATGACGTAACCTAAAATTTACTGGTGAGGAAGAAGAAAAATATTGAAATTGTTTATATCATATATGACATATAACAATATGAATATGGGGAATAAATATACTAACGAGCCTCGTTATATACTATTAATTATTACCAATATATATGAAATATGTGTCATTAAGTAATAGTCTTTTAACTTAATTTCTAAATGATGAAGTAACCTAAAATTTGCTAACTGGGAAGAAGAAAAATATTGAAATTGTTTATATCATATATAACATATAATAATATGAATAAGGGGAATACATATATCATATCGAACCTATTTATATAATTGTAGTTATTATCAATGTATATGAAATATTTGTGATTAATTAATAGTCTTTTAACTTAATTTCTTAGTGATGAATTAACCTAAAATTTAGTGACGGGGAAGAAGCAAAATATTGAAATTGTTTATATCATATATAAAATATAACAATATGAATATGGGGAATAGATATACTATCGAGCCTCTTAATATAATTGTAGTTATTATCAATGTATATGAAATATGTGTCCCTTAATTAATAGTCTTTTATCTTAGTTACTTAGTAAAGAAGTAACCTAAAATTTGGTGACGGGGAAGAAGCAAAATATTGAAATTGTTTATATCATATATACATATAACAATATGAATATTGGGAATAAATATAGTATCGAGCCTCTTTATATAATTTTAATTATTACCAATTTATATATAATATGTTTTATTAAATAATAGTCGTTTAACTTAGTTTCTTAATGATGAAGTAACCTAAAATTTGCTGATGGGGAAGAAGAAAAAATTGAAATTGTTTATATCATATATAACATATAACAATATGAATATGGGGAATAGATATATTATCGAGCCTCGTTATATAATTTTAATTATTACGAATGTATATGAAATATGTGTCATTAAATAATAGTCTTTTAACTTAGTTTCTTAATGATGAAGTAACCTAAAATTTGGTGACCGGGAAGAAGCAAAATATTCAAATTGTTTATATCATATATAACATTTAACAATATGAATATGGGGAATAAATATACTATCGAGCCTCTTTATACAACTGTAGTTATTATCAATGTATATGAAATATGTTTCATTAATTAATAGTCTTTTATCTTAGTTTCTTAGAGATGAAGTAACCTAAAATTTGCTGATGGGGAAGAAGAAAAATATTGAAATTGTTTATATCATATATAACATAAAACAATATGAATATGGGGAATAAATATACTAACGAGCCTCGTTATATACTTTTAATTATTACCGATGCATATGAAATATGTGTCAGTAATTAATAGTCTTTTATCTTAATTTCTTAATGATTAAGTAACCTAAAATTTCTGACTGCGAAGAAGAAAAATATTGAAATTGTTTATATCATATATAACATATAATAATATGAATATGGGGAATACATATATCATATCGAACCTATTTATATAATTGTAGTTATTATCAATGTATATGAAATATTTGTGATTAATTAATAGTCTTTTAACTTAATTTCTTAGTGACGAATTAACCTAAAATTTAGTGACGGGGAAGAAGCAAAATATTGAAATTGTTTATTTCATATATAAAATATAACAATATGAATATGGGGAATAGATATACTATCGAGCCTCTTGATATAATTGTAGTTATTATCAATGTATATGAAATACGTGTCCTTAATTAATAGTCTTTTATCTTAGTTTCTTAGTAAAGAAGTAACCTAAAATTTGGTGACGGGGAAGAAGCAAAATATTGAAATTTTTTATATCATATATACATATAACAATATGAATATTGGGAATAAATATAGTATCAAGCCTCTTTATATAATTTTAATTATTACCAATTTATATATAATATGTTTTATTAAATAATAGTCGTTTAACTTAGTTTCTTAATGATGAAGTAACCTAAAATATGCTGATGGGGAAGAAGAAAAAATTGAAATTGTTTATATCATATATAACATATAACAATATGAATATGGGGAATAGATATATTATCGAGCCTCTATATATAATTTTAATTATTAAGAATGTATATGAAATATGTGTCATTAAATAATAGTCTTTTAACTTAGTTTCTTAATGATGAAGTAACCTAAAATTTGGTGACCGGGAAGAAGCAAAATATTCAAATTGTAATATATCATATATAACATATAACAATATGAATATGGGGAATAGATATACTATCGAGCCTCTTTATATAATTGTAGTTATTATCAATGTATATGAAATATGTGTCATTAATTAATAGTCTTTTATCTTAGTTTCTTAGAGATGAAGTAACCTAAAATTTGCTGATGGGGAAGAAGAAAAATATTGAAATTGTTTATATCATATATAACATATAACAATATGAATATGGGGAATAGATATACTAACGAGCCTCGTTATATACTTTTAATTATTACCAATGTATATGAAATATGTGACATTAAGTAATAGTCTTTTAACTTAATTTCTTAATGATGAAGTAACCTAAAATTTCTGACTGGGAAGAAGAAAAATATTGAAATTGTTTATATCATATATAACATATAATAAAATGAATATGGGGAATACATATATCCTATCGAACCTCTTTATATAATTGTATTTATTATCAATGTATATGAAATATTTGTGATTAATTAATAGTCTTTTAATTTAATTTCTTAGTGATGAATTAACCTAAAATTTAGTGACGGGGAAGAAGCAAAATATTGAAATTGTTTATATCATATATAAAATATAACAATATGAATATAGGGAATAGATATACTATCGAGCCTCTTGATATAATTGTAGTTATTATCAATGTATATGAAATGTGTGTCCTTAATTAATAGTCTTTTATCTTAGTTTCTTAGTAAGAAGTAAACTAAAATTTGGTGACGGGGAAGAAGCAAAATGTTGAAATTATTTATATCATATATACATATAACAATATGAATATTGGGAATAAATATAGTATCGAGCCTCTTTATATAATTTTAATTATTACCAATGTATATAAAATATGTTTTATTAAATAATAGTCGTTTAACTTAGTTTCTTAATGATGAAGTAACTTAAAATTTGATGTCTGGGAAGAAGAAAAATATTGAAATTGTTTATATTATATATAACATATAATAATATGAATATGGGGAATACATATATCATATCGAGCCTCTTTATATAATTGTAGTTATTATCAATGTCTATGAAATATTTGTGATTAATTAATAGTCTTTTAACTTAGTTTCTTAGTGATGAATTAACCTAAAATTTAGTGACGGAGAAGAAGCAAAATATTGAAATTGTTTATATCATATATAACATATAACAATATGAATATGGGGAATAGATATACTATCGAGCCTCTTGATATAATTATAGTTATTATCAATGTATATGAAATATGTGTCCTTAATTAATAGTCTTTTATCTTAGTTTCTTAGTGATGAAGTAATCTAAAATTTGGTGATGGGGAAAAAAAAAAATATTGAAATTGTTTATCATCATATATAACATATAACAATATGAATATTGGGAAAAAATATCCTATTGAGCCTCTTTATATAATTTTAATTATTACGAATGTATATGAAATATGTGTCATTAATTTATAGTCTTTTAACTTAGTTTCTTAGTGATGAAGTAACCTAAAATTTGGTGACCGGGAAGAAGCAAAATATTGAAATTGTTTATATCATATATAACATATAACAATATGAATATGGGGAATAGATATACTATCGAGCCTCTTTATATAATTGTAGTTATTATCAATGTATATGAAATATGTGTCATTAATTAATAGTCTTTTATCTTAGTTTCTTAGAGATGAAGTAACCTAAAATTTGCTGGTGGGGAAGAAGAAAAATATTGAAATTGTTTATATCATATATAACATATAACAATATGAATATGGGGAATAGATATACTAACGAGCCTCGTTATATACTTTTAATTATTACCAATGTATATGAAATATGTGTCATTAAGTAATAGTCTTTTAACTTAATTTCTTAATGTTGAAGTAACCTAAAATTTGCTAACTGGGAAGAAGAAAAATATTGAAATTGTTTATATCATATATAACATATAATAATATGAATATGGGGAATACATATATCATATCGAACCTCTTTATATAATTGTAGTTATTATCAATGTATATGAAATATTTGTGATTAATTAATAGTCTTTTAAACTTAATTTCTTAGTGATGAATTAACCTAAAATTTAGTGACGGGGAAGAAGCAAAATATTGAAATTGTTTATATCATATATAACATATAACAATATGAATATGGAGAATAGATATATTATCGAGTCTCTTGATATAATTGTAGTTATTATCAATGTATATTAAATATGTGTCCTTAATTAATAGTCTTTTATCTTAGTTTCTTAGTAAAGAAGTAATCTAAAATTTGGTGACGGGGAAGAAGCAAAATATTGAAATTGTTTATATCATATATACATATAACAATATGAATATTGGGAATAAATATAGTATCGAGCCTCTTTATATAATTTTAATTATTACCAATGTATATAAAATATGTTTTATTAAATAATAGTCGTTTAACTTAGTTTCTTAATGATGAAGTAACCTAAAATTTGCTGATGGGGATGAAGAAAAAAATTGAAATTGTTTATATCATATATAACATATAACAATATGAATATGGGGAATAGATATATTATCGAGCCTCGTTATATAATTTTAATTATTACGAATGTATATGAAATATGTGTTTTTAAATAATAGTCTTTTAACTTAGTTTCTTAGTGATGAAGTAACCTAAAATTTGGTGACCGGGAAGAAGCAAAATATTCAAATTGTTTATATCATATATAACATATAACAATATGAATATGGGGAATATATATACTATCGAGCCTCTTTATATAATTATAGTTATTATCAATACATATGAAAATATGTTTCATTAATTAATAGTTTTTTATCTTAGTTTCTTAGAGATGAAGTAACCTAAAATTTGCTGATGGGGAAGAAGAAAAATATTGAAATTGTTTATATCATATATAACATAAAACAATATGAATATGGGGAATAAATATACTAACGAGCCTCGTTATATACTTTTAATTATTACCGATGCATATGAAATATGTGTCAGTAATTAATAGTCTTTTATCTTAATTTCTTAATGATTAAGTAACCTAAAATTTCTGACTGCGAAGAAGAAAAATATTGAAATTGTTTATATCATATATAACATATAATAATATGAATATGGGGAATACATATATCATATCGAACCTATTTATATAATTGTAGTTATTATCAATGTATATGAAATATTTGTGATTAATTAATAGTCTTTTAACTTAATTTCTTAGTGACGAATTAACCTAAAATTTAGTGACGGGGAAAGAAGCAAAATATTGAAATTGTTTATTTCATATATAAAATATAACAATATGAATATGGGGAATAGATATACTATCGAGCCTCTTGATATAATTGTAGTTATTATCAATGTATATGAAATACGTGTCCTTAATTAATAGTCTTTTATCTTAGTTTCTTAGTAAAGAAGTAACCTAAAATTTGGTGACGGGGAAGAAGCAAAATATTGAAATTTTTTATATCATATATACATATAACAATATGAATATTGGGAAATAAATATAGTATCAAGCCTCTTTATATAATTTTAATTATTACCAATTTATATATAATATGTTTTATTAAATAATAGTCGTTTAACTTAGTTTCTTAATGATGAAGTAACCTAAAATATGCTGATGGGGAAGAAGAAAAAAATGAAATTGTTTATATCATATATAAC
>CATIWC010000816.1:0-64344 GCA_948472305.1 Vicia faba | reverse complement strand
AATATATATATATATATATATATATATATTATATTATATATATATATATATATATTATATATATAAATATATATATATATATATATATAAATATATATATATATATATATATATATATCTATATATATATATATATATATATAATATAATATATATATATATATATATATATATATATATATATATATATATATATATATATATATATATATATATATATATATATATATATATATATATATATATATTATATATATATATATATATATATATATATATATATATATATATATATATATATATATATATATATATATATATATATATATATATATATATATATATATATATGTATATTTATATTATTTTAAATATGTACTATATATATAAATAATAATAATAATTAATTTTTTAGAAAATAGTATTTTTTATATAAAATATTTTCAGAGGGTAATATAAAATAAAAATAAAAATAGAAGTGTTTTTACATATTTTTCTATTTATCCTAAATAATAATATGTATTTATTTATGTATAAACAAAAGAAAATCAAATAAAAATCAAATAAAATCAAAAAATGATGAGAAAAATATTTTCAAAATTTTAATATGCTGAGAAAAAATAAATGAGTCAACTAAGAAAAGAAAAAGTCAAAAATCATGAAAAATGAAGCAAATGGGCTTGGGGGGTAAGAAAATGGAAATAGGGTGTAAAAAGAAAAGACCACACAGGCCCAGCCCATGTGGCTTCATCTTCAACCTTTGTTCAGCAACATTCAAAAACGCGCGCCCTGTACTCCAGCTGCTAACTCCTGATTCCTGGCTTTTTAACAAAAACTCATAACATAAAAAATGTTCAGCATGAAGAGACGATTCTAACCATGTATAGAACTTGACCTAACTCTCTAAGATGAAGGAGAATTTCTCCTCCCCCAAATCCTAACCTAGTTTTTCTGTCATTTTCAAACTCCAAATTCTCTCTACTCAGGCAAAAGAAATGAAAAGTAAAGACATGGACATGTTCAGTGGCATGAGTATGACATTATTTCTTCACAAACTTAAGACTAATGATGCATAATAAGAGAGATACGAATTCAAAATTTCACCTATTCAGTTGAACTTCTATCTGGAGATGTAGGAACCTTCAGTGCAAGGTGATGATTGGAAAAGCTTCCTTGAGGTCCAGGGATGCTGTTTCAATGCTTACTTTGTCTTGAGAGCTTCTGAATCAAGCTAGAGAACTTCAACTGCAAAACAGAAAAACAAAAATGGTGAAGTGGCTTAGAGGTGTTACAGGTTGTGTCTTAGCTTCTGGGTAGTTTGCATAGGTTGTAAGGAAGGTAGAGGAACAGGTTTTGGCAAGAATGCTCGAGAGAAATGGGAGTTGGTACTCAAACTGCAGAGGCAACTCTGTTTTTGCAGTTTGAGGATGATTCTGAGATGGAGGGTGTTTTTGAGGTGCAAAGGTCGTGTATTAGCTTGGTTATGTTGTCTTGAGTGTGTTTGATAAGTTTGTTCTTGTGTTCTAATGCTGAGATGAGAGTTGTTGTGAGTTATGGAACTTTTCTTCACACTTAAGCAACAAAATGCAACTTGAGTTTCTAGGCATGTAGAGGGCCCCTAATGTGCTGCATAATCCCTCCTTGATCAGTGTGTTATGTTCATAATCTTGTGCCATTCAGATTTGCAATGTACTTGTTGGATTTCAAAATTGACATAAAGCTACCTTTTACCAAAATGGTTAATTTGCTTTATCTAGTTTGGGATTAAACCTTTATACAATGTTCAAACTCATAGAACAACACCTTAACACAATGAATATGCATTAAATTATTGAGTGCAACTTGGTTTAAGGACCTGTAATCTAACCTAAAGCATGCTGAGTTCAAATTGCAAAGTTATGGACATGGAACTTGGTCATGAACAAAGTGGTTTTTTGCTATATTGTGAAATTCGATTCTCTCTAACCATGAGGTTGTTTGAGAAGTTCTTGGACATTTTGGAAAACTTGGAATGTGTACTACAATCAATCTTTGAAATGCAAATTGAAATTCCAAGTGGAAGTGTATGGAAAATGGCCTTGAAGTGGGGTAGAAAACCTTGTCAAAATAGGTTAAAATTTCACTAAGTTAAAAAATGGTTTAGTGCCCTTATTCAAAAAATTGTAACTTGAGATACAAGCTTCAAATGAGAAAACTTTGTGAATCAAAGTTGTAGATTATGCAACAAGCTACAACTTTCATGTTTGGACTTTTGTTTGAATCCAAATGGATCATGGTGAAAAAGTGGGGCAAAGTTGGGAAAAAATTAGGGTTTTTCATAACTTAGAAAAATTCTAAGTTATGAAAAATTCCATTTCTAACCCTAATTTGCATTTTGTGATTTCTTGGTGAACAAGTTTCATGATTTGGCATGTTTTGATGAAAAATGAATCTTGACTCTTGATTTTGACCAAAAAGTCAAAGTTTGACTTTTCAGTATACAGTCAAAATTGATCAATTGACTGGGAAATTCAACTGTCAATCTTGTGTACTTGGGATCTTTTGAGCTTGTTGATCATGTCAAGGTAATTCCATGGGGTCCTTGAGTCCATGTGTGAGCTTGGTTTGCCATTGGCTAGGTCAAACAGTCAAAAATTGCCTTTGTGCAGTCAAAACCCTAAAAATGACCATTTTGCCCTTTTGGTGATCTGATCAAATTTCTTGGGGAATTGTGATCCAAACTTGATCAAATGGACCATATGAGTTTATAATGTTGATGTGGGTCAAATTTCATGAGGTTTGACTGTCAATTGGCCACATTTGACTTTTTCCCCAATACAGTTGATTTCTAGGTCAACTGTTCAATAGACTGGGCAAAACTTGGAATCAAGGCTTGAAACTTGATATGGGTAAACTTGGGAGTCCAATATGAGGCATGAAAGTCATCTTAGGCATTCTAGGTCAAAATATCTTTGTGCAAACACAAACCCTAATTTTGAGTCCACAGTGCAAGGAGAGGTCTTGAGCAGATGAAACCCTAACTGAATCCTGAGCTTCAAGGGCTTTGTGATGAGAAATCAATGAGAAATGGGAGGGCAAATTTTGGGGTACAACAGTCGGCCTCGGTGTAAAGCTGAGAACTGGTTGATACTCGATGCTACACTCATTGAGACCATACTCTCGAGATAGTTCCGGCCTCAAGAAAAGATTGTGTGAGATGAAACCATGATCGATGGAGGATGGTCAGTGATATTGAGATCCTCTAGAACCCGATTACTTTTTTCTAGGACAGGTTGAAACCAACTTAACTTCAAGAGAGTATTACCTTTGACCTCATGAAAGCCTTAAACCTAAGGGCTTTGTGTGATTTGACTATGTTTGCAATATCTGTGTTTGCTATACCTGTGGTTTACCATGACATCATGCATCATAACATGGCATTCATACTTCATTACACTAACCATTTCAAAGACCAAGGGAATTTATCTTTGTTCTATTTTGCAGATTATGGCTTCCGTGCGCAGAAATACCATCCGAGTCAACTTTGTGCAAATACCTGCCCAACTTAAAGAGCTAGCCTCAAGAGTTTCTGAGACTTCTATGTTCATTAAGAGACACGGTCAACTTCTCATCCTGGTTACTTCAAATCTTGATGAGCGGATGATGAGCGTACTATTTCAGTTCTTTGATCCCGTGCATCATTTCTTCACCTTTCCAGATTACCAGCTGGTACCTACCTTGGAAGAGTTCTCTCATCTATTGGGCATATCCATCCTTGAACAGGTACCCTTCACAAGTGTGGAAGAAGTTCCTAGACCAGAAGACATTGCCTCAGCTCTTCCTTTGAAACGGGATGATGTAGTATCCAATTGGGAAACACGAAGCGGGGTCGAAGGTTTTATAGCCAAATTTCTGATAGACCAGGCTCAACTATTCTGGGATGATTTGGATTTTCAAGCTTTTGAAGATGTCTTGGCTCTCCTTATCTATAGTTTTGTTCTCTTCCCGAATCCGGATTCCTTTGTAGATGTGAATGCTGTCAAGATTTTCCTTTCTCGCAATCCTGTGCCTACCTTGCTGGGTGATATCTTGCATGCTCTCCACACCCGTACTATGAGGAGGAGAGGTACTCTTATGTGTTGCATGTCGTTGCTGTCGAGGTGGTTTATTTTGCACCTCCCTAAGTTTGTGCTAAAGAACAAAGAAGGTTTGGGTTGGTCCTACAGAATAATGCCACTTGCTCATACAGATATTCTTTAGTGTTCTCGGGCTATGGAAGACACTGCTGTTATTGACCATTGTGGGGGATACCCTAATGTACCATTGCTTGGAATCAGAGGAGGTATAACTTATAATCCTTGTCTGGATTTGCGACAATTTGGTCGTGCTCGAAGAGATGATCCCCATGAGCTGCTTCTTGAGGACATTGTATTTGACTATAAGGATGATGTTAAGGAGCATCGCCGGAGGTTTATATGAGCTTGGGGCATGGTGAATAGATCAGACCCCCAAGAGTTGGGACCAAAGTCTTCCCTTCCTATGCAGCCTTACCTCCAGTGGGTCCTAGCTCGTGCCTAGAAGCTTGGGATGCCCTATGAGGCCGTGTTACCAGTGATTGTGGAACCCACTAATGAAGAAGGAATTCCTTACACGGTTCTCTATCCTTACATGCCCACTGATCCTGGGGAGTTGCAGAGGTCATAGATTCAGCTGAAGAATGAGAGGGACACTTACCGGGAACAGTACCATGAGCAAGAAAGGAAGATTTTGAAGATCACCAGGCAGCTCGAGGAAGAAAGAGTGATCAATGACTACGTCAGCACAAAGAGGAAGCGACCATGGGACTTTTGATTTTTGCTTTTTCTTAGTTTTAGATTTTGTTTTATTTACTTCTTTATAACGCCTTAAAGGCATTGTTATTGTTGAACCTTTCAAAGTTTAAGCTAATAAAGTTTTGTTTATTTTTTTGGTTTACAAATTTAAATCTCTTAAAGTCTTTGAAATCATTACATACGCATCCCATTATCATGCACACCATTACAGGTACCATTACAGGTTTCTCATCTTCTTCGCTATTTATTTCAACATAAATGTCTTCCGATCAAGCCATCAAAGATCTTCAGGCACATAACGCCCATTTCCAATAGATGTTCATAAGTCTGGCTAAAGGGCAAGAGGATTTGAAGACTCTTATTCTGAAAGAGAAGAAGAAGAAGAAGAAGAAGAAGGTCGGTATTCTGAACATGGGTAGAAGATTCCGAGAAAGGTTGAGACAACCAGCTGATCTGACCTCCTCATCCAAGGACGGGGAGAACCAAGAAAGAGCAAAAGACCCTAGTCCTGCAGTTTCTGATAACGATACGGATTATGACGATGAGCAATATCCTCCTGCTAAGGATAGGTACAAGCAGCTAGAAGACCGTCTGAGTGCTATGGAGATTCAGAAAATACCTGGTTTGGACTTCGGAGAATTGGGGCTGGTATCGGGAGTGGTCATCCCTCATAAGTTCAAAGCTCTGGTTTTCGCCAAGTACAATGGAGTATCCTGTCCAAAACTCCATCTCCGCTCGTATGTCAGAAAGATCCAACCCCACGCAGCTGACAGAAATTTATGGGTACATTTCTTTCAAGATAGTCTGTCAGGGACTCAGCTTGAATGGTTTTATCAGTTGGAAGGAGCCAGCGTCTGAAACTGGGAAGACCTTGCTGCTGCTTTTTACAAGCAATATCAGTATAACGCCGACCTTGCTCCCACTCGTACTCAGCTCCAGGGTATGTCCATGGGTGCAGGTGAAGGTTTTAAGGACTATGCTTAAAAGTGGAGAGACTTGGCTGGAAGAGTCCAACCCCCTTTGTCTGATAGGGAGTTGGTTGACATGTTTCTAGGGACGCTATCTGGTCCATTTTTCAATCACTTGATCGGCAGCTCGTCATCTGGGTTTACTGAGAATATTTTGACTGGAGAAAGAGTAGAAGTTGGCACTCGAAGTGGTAAAATACAGAAGGATGCCTCTTCGAGTTCGGTAAAGAAGCCTTTCACCAGTAAGAAGGAAGCTAGTGCAGTCTATGGCCCGAGGGGCCAAAACAGATCTGAACAGTGTCAAATGGTAAATGTTGTAGTGATACCAAGACCCGCAGCTGCTCCACAATGCAACAATCAACAAAGGGTGGAAAGACCGCAAAGGTAGTTTACCCGCATCAATATGACTTTGGCTGAAGTCCTACTTCATCTGCTGAAATCCAACTTGGCAACCTTGAGAGAGGCTCCCAAGAATCCAAACACTACTTCTCCCAGATACAATCCCAACGCGCGGTGCGCCTACCATTCTGAGAGTCCTGGCCACGATACAAATGATTGTTGGGCTCTGAGGAATAAAGTACAAGATTTTATAGAAGCTAAGGAGATAGAGTTTGATGCTCCGGAAAAGCCAAATGTTATAACTGCTCCCATGCCCAAACATGATCGTGGAGTCAATGTTATGGACATCGATTCGTTTGTGACCTCTGTTGAAGAAATTTCTACTCTTTTGATGATGGTTAAGAGGAATTTGCTGTTGGTCGGCTTATTTCCGGGCTATGGTGAAGGTTGCCACATGTGTTCAATTCTGCCTCCCGGTTGCTGTTTGTTGAAGTCAGGTGTTCAGTGCCTGATGGATAATAAAGAAATTTTGTTTGAGAAGACTATGATTTCGTTTGTTCCAAATGAAGACGTTTCCATCATAACCATTTCCGCCAATCCTTCCAAGGTTTCCTCGAGAAAACCTATTAGGATTACACGTGTTCCAAGAATTGCTCCGTTAATAATCACTGCTCCGGGTCCCATCCCATATACCTCAGATAAGGCTATCTCATGGCATTACGGTGCTGATGTATATTACCATGGTGTTAAGCAAGATCTGCAGACTGAAGAAGTTGATTCTGATATCAGTAATATTGTCGGGACCAGTAAGGTTACCCGAAGTGGAAGACTCTTTTCTCCCAAAATTTCCCCTCCGACTATCCACAAACCTATTGTCATTCCATATGCTAGTACATCAACTACCGTTCCAGTTCTCAATCCAATTATCACCCCGGTCGCTGAGCCATCTGGGACTCGGGGCAAAGAAATTATAGGTGAGCCTGCCCAGACGGAGGCACCTAAGAAAATCATTGTAGAAACCTCTAAACAAGAAATAGAGGAAATATTAAAAAATTATCAAGAAGAGCGACTACAACATAGTCGAGCAGCAGGGGCAGACCCCGTCAAAGATCTCCATGTTGTCCCTGTTGTTATATTCTGAAGCCCATGCGAAGGTTGCATTTCTCAAGACTGCACATGTGCCGCAGGAAACTTCAGCTGATTAGTTCAAAGATTGCATGGCCAGCCTGAGTGCTGACAATGGGCTAGGTTTTTCAGATGTGGACCTGCCCCTAAGGGGAGAAATCATAATGATGCTTTGCACGTCTCGATCGAGTGCAGGGGCACCACTATGGCCCATGTGCTGGTAGATACCGGATCCTCATTAAATGTTCCGCCAAAGAAAGCGCTAGACCGTCTGGATTGTGAAGGTTTGATTCTGAAGCCGAGTAACATTGTGGTAAGGGATTTTGATGGATCAAAAAGAATGATGCACAGGGAAGTGGACATCCCTGTCAAGGTGGGTTCTCAGACCTTTGGGTCCACCTTCTACGTAATGGATATCAAGCCGTCGTATTCTTGCTTGCTGGGTCGTCCTTGGATTCATAAGGCTGGGGCAGTGACTTCCACACTCCATCAAATGCTGAAATATCTGGGGAAGGGAAAGATTGTTACGGTGCAAGGTGAAGAAGAGTATATGGTGAGTCATCTCAATTCCTTCCGCTACATAGAGATGGACGGGGAATTCATATAAACGCTTTGTCAGAATTTCGAAGAGGTCCCTCAGGTCTTGGCATCAACTGAAGTTGCTACCAACCAATCTCCACTAAAGATGGCTTCTCTCAAGGACGCCAGGGCTGTAGTTGAAAAAGGTGGGTGTACCAATTGGGGTCAGCTCCCTGATTTCACTCACAAAACTGACAAATTTGGTTTGGGCTTTACTACAGGGGCTCAAAGGGCTGTTAGACACGCACGGATTGGGAGACCTCCTCTACACATCAGCAATCGGGGAGTTAACACAATTGAGGACAGTGAAGAAGATTCAGACATCGACAGCTAGATCTACCCAACAACCAACGGTGGACTGAACAACTGGACGACGAAGGACTTCATACCTGTTTCTTTTATTCCACAGTAATTGACTTTTGTTTTAAGATTTTTAATAAACAGTTTGAAACTTTATGGCCTGGTGTCTTACCCGAGGCACCTTGGCTTTGCTTGTGAGGGTTTATTATTTGGCATTTCATATATCATTAATAAAGCATCGGACATTTTTTGCATTACAAATTTTGCGCTCCTTGTTTTTCTTTTCTGTCTCACACTTTATCAAAATAACTATTTTTCTTACACACACTCACGTATCATATTGCAGATCCATATCCACTCTGGATCCCATTGATAACGACTCTGCTACTTCCAGTTATGACTTTAAAAATCCGATCAACCAAGCCGAGGACGAAGGTGAGGACGATTGTGAGGTGCCTGAAAAACTTGCTAGACTATTACAACAGGAAGAAAAGGCCATACAGCCTCATGAAGAGCCAATTGAGTCGGTGAATTTGGGTACAGAAGAAGACATGAAAGAGGTTAAGATAGGTGCAAATCTGGAGCCTAGTGTCAAACAATGGTTAATACAGATGCTACACAACTATGTCGAGATCTTCGCCTGGTCCTATGAAGACATGCTCGGTCTGGACACTGGTATTATGGTACACCGCCTGCCGACTAAAGAAGACTGCCCTCCGATAAAGCAGAAGGTTCGCTGTATGCGCCCTGAAATGTCAAAGAAAATCAAAGCTGAGGTCATGAAACAGTTTGACGCAGGATTCTTAGTTGTCACTTCTTATCCTTAGTGGGTTGCCAACGTCGTTCCGGTGCCTAAGAAGGATGGTAAGGTACGGATGTGTGTGGACTATAGAGATCTGAACAGGGCAAGCCCCAAGGATGACTTCCCACTTCCTCACATTGATGTTCTAGTCGACAACACCGTGCAGCATAAGATCTTCTCTTTCATGGATGGTTTTTCTGGCTACAACCAGATCAAGATGGCTCCTGAGGACATGGAGAAGACAACCTTCTTTACACAGTGGGGCACCTTCTGTTACAAGGTAATGCCTTTTGGGTTGAAGAATGCTGGGGCAACTTATCAGCGTGCCATGGTCGCTTTGTTCCATGATATGATTCACCATGAGATCGAGGTTTATGTTGATGACATGATAGCCAGGTCCCAGACCGAGGAAGAACACCTTGATCATCTCCAGAAACTGTTTAACAGGTTGAAGACATACAAGCTGAGGTTGAATCCGAACAAGTTAACCTTCGAGGTAAGGTCTGGTAAGCTTCTGGGTTTTGTTGTCAGTGACAAAGGTATTAAGGTGGATCCTGCAAAGGTAAAAGCCATACAAGAGATGTCAGCTCCCTGCATAGAAAAAGAAGTTAGAGGCTTCTTGGGACGTCTAAATTACATCGCCAGGTTCATTTCACATCTGACTGCTACTTGTGAGCCAATCTTCAAGTTACTGAAGAAAGATCAAGTGGTAAAGTGGAATGATGAATGCCATACCACTTTCAAAAGAATTAAGGAATACCTTCAAGAACCACCAATTTTGATGCCTCTGGTTGAAGGAAGACCTTTGATATTATACTTGACAGTGCTAGACAATTCAATGGGGTGTGTGTTGGGGCAGCATGACGAGTCTGGTCGAAAAGAGCATGCCATTTATTACCTTAGCAAAAAGTTTACCGACTGTGAGACTCGATACTCATTGCTCGAGAAAACTTGTTGTGCTTTGGCATGGGTTGCCCGCTGACTGAGACAGTATATGCTGACTCACACTACCTTGTTGATATCAAAGATGGATCCGATCAAATATATTTTCGAGAAGCCCGCCTTATCCATAAGAATAGCAAGATGGAAGATGATCTTAACCGAGTATGACATCCAATACACAACCCAAAAAGCAATCAAGGGGAGTGTATTGGTGGATCATTTGGCGCATCAGGCCGTGGATGACTACCAGTCCATGAATTTCGAGTTCCCGGATGATAATATCATGTTGGTAACCGACTGCGAAGAACTTGGACCGGATGAAGGACCTGAGGAGGGATCCCGATGGTCTATGTATTTTGATGGAGCATCGAACGCTTTGGGTAATGGCATTGGCGTTGTAATTATATCTCCTAAGGGTTGTCATACTTTGTTCACCGCTCGATTATGTTTTAACTGCACCAACAATATGGCGGAGTATGAAGCATGTATCATGGGTCTTCGAGTTGCTCTTGACCTGAGGATTAAGTTCTTAAGTGTATTCGAAGATTCCGCTCTGGTGATAAGTCAGATCAAAGGCGAGTGGGATACGAAGCACCCGAATCTCATTCCTTACAAAGAGTATGTACTGACGTTGCTCCCACACTTTGAAGAGATAACCTTTGAACATTTCCCACGAGAAGAGAACCAGTTGGCGGACGCGCTAGCTACTATGTCTTCTATGTTCAAAGTCAGGTGGGACAATGAAGCTCCCCAGATTACTATCGAGAGGTTGGACGAACCCGCACACTGCTGTGATATCAACACCGAAGAGGTAGCGGATAAACCCTGGTTTCACGAGGTAAAGAGGTATCTTGAGGCTCAAGAATACCCCGAGGGGGCATCTGTTAATAACAAGAAATTTATGAGAAGGTTCGCTGCGAAATTCTTCATCAGTAATGGAATCCTCTATAAGCGCAACCATGATTCAACCTTATTGCGGTGTGTAGACAAGAGCGAGGCAGAAAGGATCATGGCAGAGTTACATGAGGGTACCTTCGGAACACATTCTAGTGGACACACCATGGCGAAGAAAATCCTATGGGCAGGATATTACTGGTCCACTATGGAAGCTGATTGTTATCATCACTCTCGAACCTGTCATAAGTGCCAAGTCTATGCTAATAAGGTGCATGTACCTCCGGTTCCCATAAATGTTTTGACGGCTCCCTGGCCTTTTGCGATGTGGGGCATCGACATGATCGGCAAGATCAGGCCTACTGCATCTAATGGGAATCGTTTCATTCTGCTAGCCATTGATTACTTCACGAAGTGGGTTGAGGCAGCTTCCTTTGCTACAGTAACCAAGAACGTCGTGGCTCGGTTCATCCAAAATAATTTGATTTGTCGATATGGTATACCATAGAGGATTATTACTGACAATGATACAAATCTCAATAACACAATGATCACCGAGCTCTGTAAACAGTTCAGGATCCAGCATCATAACTCTTCTCCCTACCGGCCGAAGATGAATGGGGCTGTTGAAGCAGCCAATAAGAACATCAAGAAGATTGTGCAGAAGATGACGATGACATATAAAGACTGGCACAAGATGTTACCATTCGCTCTTCATGGGTACCGTACCTCAGCACGGGCGTCGACAGGGGCAACACCCTACTCTTTGGTGTATGGCATGGAGGCAGTCCTACCTATCGATGTCCAGATACCCTCTCTCAGGATTATGAAGGATGCGGGTTTGAACGAAGACGACTGGATACAAACCCGACTTGATCAGCTGAATCTAATCGATGAAAAGAGACTTACTGCTATATGTCATGGTCAGACGTACCAAAAGCGAATGATCAAGGCTTTTAACAAGAAAGTCAGACGTCGAGAATATCAAGTCAGGGATCTAGTGATCAAACGCATCATACTACCGCAAGGTGATCCCAGGGGAAAATGGACCCCCACATACGAAGAGCCATTTGTGGTTAAGAACATTTTCTCGGGAGGAGCTATGATTCTAACCACCATGGATGGTGACGACCTTTCTCACCTCATCAATGCAAACATAGTGAAAAGATACTACGCATAATCAAAGACCCGCTAGGTTGACTGGCCTAGGCAAAAATAAGGGCTTCCCAGCGAACCAAAAGGGTTCAGGCAAAAGTAAGGGATGAAAACAAAAAAATTGTACACCCGGCAAGTCGAAAACCTGAAAAGGAGACTTGGGCAAAAAAGGGTATCCCGGTGGACTGAAAACCCGAAAGGGCAGTCCAAGCAAAAATTAGGGATCAAAAGCGTAACACTATGTCTCGTTGGATCACCTTGCAGCCATACTTTGGTATCAACTATCAAGCTCAGACGGCGCCAATCAATCTGATCAACCTTCGACCAAGCAGCAAAGTGATGAGACGCTTGAAGATATAAAGGCAATAGCAGAGTTGAAACCCAATGGGATTGTTTTACATAGTTGTTTTTATTTCTTTTACTCAAATTGTAATTTCTATCTTTTGGCGGCGTTCTCTTACTAGGACGTCAGCATCGTTGTACAAAACGCCTATTACAGGCCAACTTCAAAAATCAATACAATTCATTTTCACAAGAAAATTCCAAATTGTTTTTATTTTTCTGTTTTATTTTGCAAGAACGTCCAATGATTCATTTTTGATATATGCATTTGGGAATAATTGCTACTCATAAATATTTACATAAAAAACAAAAGACGATTACTCGTAATTCCAGGAATAGGGACAAACAAGAAGTGCCCAAACCCTATAGTTACTCTGTCCATTAGGTACCAAGGTGGAATCAGCTTAAGAACATGAGTAGCGGTACATACATTCCCCACAGAGTAAGAAATATCCAAAGACAGTGATGTTAGCTTTCCCGAACAGAACATAACTCTCCCCTACTGAAGTTCACAATCGCGGGTGATTCAGTAAATTATTCCCCAAACAGAGTTTATTTCTCTCACAAGTAGGAATTCAATCTCCAACAGAATTCACCGGCAACGGAAATTCATCCCCATCTGAGTTATTTCTCCAAGTCGGCAGATCTATCAACAGAGTATCTCCTCTCCAACAGAGTTATTCCCCGCAGAGTCGTCTTCACACAGAGTCTCGTCCGGCATAATGTTTACCTGCTAAGGGGAAAATCCCCAGCACATTCATCATTGTTCACCATCCCCAACAGAAGCAGAGGAACTATGGTTTGTTACAGCAATCAAGAATACCATTTCTCACACTCTCCAAACAATAGTCAGGGATTTATTTTCCCGGACTCAGATTATTATGTCAGCATTTCATGTTCATACATCATGACATGTGCATACATCACATATAACATAGTCTCATTTATTTTGAGAACGTCATTATACAATACATCTCATGCATCGCATATAACTAACCATGTATTTCTTTCACGAAAGACAGTTATTATCAACAATTTCCAGCAGGTCCATGATCAACACTCGAAGCTAAACAGAGTAATCATCGGCGCGACAAGAACAACCTTACCCAGATTCCCTCTGCAGTTTTACCCAAACTCATTCCTAAGCATCCCTACTATCCCGGCTTTCATATCGAAGTAACCCTACTATCCAGGTTCCTTCTCACATTCCTACTATCCCGACTTTCATATCGAAGTAACCCTACTATCCAGGTTCCTTATCACAGCCCTATTATCCCGGCTTTCATATCGAAGTAACCCTACTATCCAGGTTCCTTCTCACAGCCCTACTATCCCGGCTTTCATATTGAAGTAACCCTACTATCCAGGTTCCTTCTCACATCCCTACTATCCTGACTTTCATATCGAAGTAACCCTACTATCCAGGTTCCTTCTTACAGCCCTACTATCCCGGCTTTCATATCGAAGTAACCCTACTATCCAGGTTCCTTCTCACAGCCCTACTATCCCGGCTTTCATATCGAAGTAACCCTACTATCCAGGTTCCTTCTCACAGCCCTACTATCCCGGCTTTCATATCGAAGTAACCCTACTATCTAGGTTCCTTCTCACAGCCCTACTATCCCAGCTTTCATATAGAAGTACCCCTACTATCCAGGTTCCTTCTCACAGCCCTACTAATCAGGCTTTCATACCGAAGTAACCCTACTATCCAGGTTCCTTCTCCTAACCTTACTATTTGGGCTTTCTTCCTCTCTTATCCCCAGACAGCAGTCCACAACACTGTAAGTCCTGGACCTGATCAACAATTGATTTCACATTTCCCCAGAAAGTCGTCGTGCAGCATATACCCCGACCAAACACACAGTTCACTTTCGCTTCCCAAACCATAATTATTCCTCAGTAGTGTAACGGACAACTGAAGCTCCTAAAACTCTATTTCTCTCAAAACAGAGACCATCATTTCCCAGGGAGTCCTCCTCAGACAACAGGTATAAGGGTTCTCGCAAAGGAATATCTTACGCGATCGACACTCCTTCGGATGGCATATTTAAGCCCATCTCCGACAATTATCTAGCAACCTCCAAATGGCATCTATAAGCCCATTCCTGATGTCACAAATCAAGTATCTCTTCAAGCGAGTGCAAATTTATGGGCACTCTAGTGTTCAATCATCTTCCACCTTCAGATTACGAAAGACAGACGAGTCAATCTACATCCTCGGGTTTAAGAAGATTGAATAGGGGCAGCTGTTGTACCCCAAAATTTTCCCTCCCATATTTCTCAAAACATGTCAAGTGAGGTTCTCAAATTGCTCAAGGAAGTTCAAGAGTTGACCAGACAAACTCTCTCCTGAGGCAGTCTACCTCAAATTAGGGTTTCATTTTGCATCAAGATGCTTGAGTCAAAAGGATCCCAAATTCTCACCATTGTCCTAATATGTTCTCAAGATCATCCATGTCAAGTTTCAATCCTTTCATAGGAAGTTTTCTCAGCCAATTGCTCAAAGGCCTGAAGATCGACTCTACTAGGTCAAAAGTCAATTGTGGCCCACATACAGTCAAACTTCAAGATTTTTGGTCAACATCCTCATTTTGAAGTATCATTGATCATTTGATCATGATTCATCAAGGATTGCTCACAATTCATCAAAACCCAAAAGTTGCTAAATTAGGGTTTTGTAGGAAAAGTTAACTCAACTTTGACCAAGCATAACTTTCTCATACTTTATCAAAAATGACCCATCCAAAGCTTATTTTGAAGAGGATGCAATTACCTACAATTCATATTCATCTCCAAAGTTCAAAATATGCACTCACAAAAAGATATGAATTTGGACATTATAGGTCATTTTGAAAAGTCAACAAAAGCACCTTTTGGGTCAAAGCTTCATAAATGAACATGGAAGACTCAATTGAGATGAGACCAAAGTTTTGTTTAGAGGACATCCTAATATTTCTAAAAAGTCCAAGAACACCTCTCTAGGGTCAAAATTGAGAGAGTTATGCATTGGCCAAAGTTGACCTTTTTTGCAAAATTGCCAAAAGTCAAATATGCTCAAATTTGTATTTTTTGCTAAATGGGCCCAACTTTTTATGCTTGCACTTAAATGATAACATAGTCCACGACCTATGGGACCCTTCATGCCTTATTTATTCATTTATTCAATTTATTTTGATTTTTATTTATTTAAAATTCAAATAAAGTCAAATAAATCCTAATAAATCATATATTATGTTTTAGGGATGATTTTTGCATTGAAAGAAGATCTCATATGCTGACAATTGAGAATCAATTCGTGCAAGGCTAATTTGGTTGGAAAAAGATTGAATTTGAGCAAATTTGGAAAGATATCATATGCCATGAAAGACCAAATCAAATCTTCATAATGGGCAAGATTGATTTCGTTTTTGTTGACCTAACATGTTGTAGTACATATACAGAAGCAATCCAAGGCATGAGAGAGGTTGGAGCAATCGTGAAAGAGGCAAACAAAACTGAAAAATCTCAAGAAAAAGTGGTGATCCAATTCCAAGTTACAGGCCGTCCCAAGCCATCTTTCCCTTGCCAATCGATTGTTGGACGTCTCAGGATCATATTCCAATCATTAGCAAGCCTCTCCAGGTCCTGAAACCGGTTGTAGCAGTCACACGGTTAGCCAAATTTTTCGTTTTCGTTTTCATAAATTTATACACTATTTGCACGTTTTGATTAGATATTCTTATTCCTTAACATGTTTGCAAGCTAATCATTATATTCAATTGCGTTTTTGGTGATTGAATGACAAACTGCCATGGATAGGGTTTCTTGTTTAGTTTTAGGGCTTTGCAATACAGGTAAAATTGGACATTGATTTTGGTACCATGAGACTCATGAGGATGAGACGAGTTGATTGGTACTAGCCATGGCCGTTTATATTGCCTGTGGAGAGTTTTTGAAATATGCAGGTTTGTAGCTACAGCAAGACAACCGTAGGTAAAAGTGTTGCTATCTAAAATGACAGTTGGGAGGAAGAAGATAGAGGCGTGGCACCCCCTGGTTGGGTGATTTGAATTTCGCGTGTTTTGGGTTTCAATGTTTTGTTTTCATTATATTATCTTTTGTTTTTATTATATGTACAAATAAATCAGATAGCTCAGTTGGCAAGTGTGCAGGGGAAGAGTGCCCTTAGGACCTGGGTTCGATCCCCAGGTCCCAACCTTTATTCATATTTTTCTTCAACAGATAATCCAGTGCGTTGCAAACCAAGGAGCTCACTGTGTACCATCAGGATCTGGCCATCCATCTCATCAGCGCTCTAGATCCAATGCCTTTCCTTTGGAGGACTACCATACGCCCCCAGTCAACGTGCACACTGGATTGGGCGAAGTCAAGCAGGCCTTAGCCATTTGAGCCCAGCAATTCAGATAGCACCCCTCATAATTGCTAATACAGGCCCATTATTCCTTCCTTTTTCTTTTAGTTTATTTAAATCTTTCAATATTTATTTTATTTTCTTTAATTCACAAGTTAATTTATTTTTTCACAAAAAACATAAAATCAATAATTCACAAAAAATTAGGGTTAGTTTTTTTATTTTATTATTATCAAAATTAATTTAATTTAGTTTAATTTAGGAAATTGTAACTTGCTTTCATTAATAAAATCAAAATAGAAATTAGGTTAAACTTTTGATTAAATTCAATTCTTTTCTCAAATAAATAAAAATACAAAAATAGGTTGTAGATTAAATTAATTCATTTTTTTTCTTAAAATTAAAATTAATTAGAATTAGGATTTCCTTTTTTTTAACAATTCCATTACTTTCTTAAAACATAACAAAAACATTTTCTTAATTAATCGCAATTAGGTTTAGACAAGGGTCAAAACCCTGATTATCTCGTATTCAATTCATCGCGCGCACATTATTTATTTTTTGCCAATATTGTTGTAACTGTTCATGGTTTGTAATAGTTTAATCTAGGGCTTTTTATTTATCGCTTTTCCGGGTTTTTGACTATGTAATTAATCCCCCTCCCCAAAGCCTTGTAATACCATAGATTTACTTTCTCGCATTTTAATTCTCGCAAATATTTGACTATTTAGATGTATGCTAATAGGATTGTATAATAAGAATGCATGACAAATTAATACAGCTAGAAACCCCTAATGTGCAAAGACTAAATAATTGAAGACAGATCACTCACACATATCATTCTTAGGGTATACTCACACTTCGGTTTCCTTCAGTAAATGATCATTAAGTATAGGGTGTCTTAGTGGTTACCCTCCTGTTTAAAAGATCAAATGTCTCATTCGAATGTTGCCTCGAAAATGTTTCCTCGAAAATGTTGCCTCGAAAATGTTTCCTCGGAAATGTTGCCTCGAATATGATCTTAAGACTCTAGGGTTATTACTAATGTGTCCTAACATTGCTTTAGTGATCGTACGTCCCTTTCGAATTGACCCTTACAACTCCAACGACTGTGCTACCTATTTCTCAATAGTAGGATAGCGCGGTCCAAAGGAACAAGGATAGAAATAATCCTTTTTCGAGTAGGTAGATGCTAGTAGGTACTTTCTCAAATCAAAGCTTTTCACACTTACACATTTTCAAAATAACTTCGTCACACCTTTGAGGACTGATACAAGGGCTATCACAAAGTCAAACTTTTCAAAACAAAGCACATACAACAATAAATTTTAAAAGATGAGCAAGTACCTAAGAGCCCATGGAAAACCAGGGATAGAAAGGGTGCTAACACCTTCCCTTTCTATAATCTACCCCCCGTACTCAGAATATCTCGAAAAAGAATTTTTTTCTGTACTTTTTTCCTTTCCGGTTGGATGAAATAAAAGTCGGTGGCGACTCTTGCTTACCGCAACATTTTGCGAACACAAAACGTAAAATTCAAACCAGCATTTCAAACAGTCGGTTCTGCCACTGTATCACACCATAGATTAGAAGAGCCAAGACCACCTCAAAAGCCTGAAAATCCATATCATCCCAAAACAGTTGGGCCTTGTCTATCAGAAACTTAGCTAGAAAACCCTTGACTCCGCTTCTTGTTTCCCAATTGGATACCACGTTGGCCTGTTTCAGATGCAAAGCTGAGGCAATGACTTCTGGCTTAGGAACTTCTTCTAGACCTGTGAAGGGTAACTATTCAAGAATAGGTATATCAAACAGCTGAGAGAATTCTTCCAAGGTAGGCACCAACTGATAATCTGGAAAGGTGAAGCAGTGGTGCTTGGAATCAAAGAACTGAAAGAGTAAACTCATCATCTTTTCATCAAAGTTTGAAGTAACCAGGTTGAGAAGTTGACCAAGTCTCTTAGTGAATGCAAAAGTTTCAGAAACCCTTGATGCTAGCTCTTTGAGTTGGGAAGGTATCTTCACAAAGCTGATTTAGATAGTGTTTCTGCGAACGGAAGCCGTGATCTGCAAAATAGAACAAAGATAAATTCCCTTGGTCTTTGAAATGGTTAGTGCAATAAGAATGGATGTTATGTTATGATGCATGATGTCATGATAAACCACAGGTATAGCAAACACAGTCAAATCACACATAGTCCTTAGGTTTAAGGCTGGCATGAGGTTAAAGGTAGTACCCTCTTGAAGTTTAGTTGGTTTCAAACCTGTCTTAAAAAGTAACTGGGTTCTAGAGGATCTCAATATCATTGACCATCCTTTATCGGCCATTGTCTCAGCTCAAGAAATATTTTCTTGCGACCGAAATATCCCGAAAGTCTGATCTCAATGAGTGTAGCATCGAGTATCAACCAATCCTTAGCTCTACACTGAGGCTGGCTATCTCCCTACTTTCTAATGGCCAAGTTTGTTCAACTAAGGTTCTAAGGTCCGTTAGTGCTTCACGACACCACGCGGCGGCCCCGTATTCTCCTTATTTCCCCACGAAGGATACTGGTACCAACCAAAGTGCCACACCAACACAGCCATCGCTTAAACCATATTGGTTTACGTTGTACAGTCTCACGGTCTATTGTTGTTTACCTAAAAAGTGCCCCAGATCCGAGTGTAGGATCTATAGTAACCCCAAACAAAACCCTTTAAGAATAAAGTAAACAAACAAGAAAGCAATTTTGTAACATGACCTAGATCCTAAGGTATACCCCACTTATTTATTCCCCAACAGAGTCGCCAGTTCTGTGATACGGTGGCAGAACCGACTGTTATACTGGTTTGCGTTTTACGTTTTTTGTTTGCAAAATGTCGCGGTAAGCTAGAGTCGCCACCGTCTTTTATTTCGTCCAATCATGGAAAAGGAAAATAACAGAAAAAACCTTTTTTCGAGATATTCTGAGTACGGGGGTAAATTATAGAAAGGGAAGGTGTTAGCACCCTTTCTATCCATGGTTTTCCATGGGCTCTTAGGCACTTGCTCATTTTTTTCAAATTGCTTGTGTGTGCTTGTTTTGAAAATGTTTTACTTCGTGATAACCCTTGTATCAGTCCTCAAGAGTGTGACGAAGTTTGTTTTGAAAATTGTTTTGAAAGATGTTTGTGTGAAAAGTTTTTATTGTTTGAGAAAGTACCTAGGAACTAATGCACCTACTCGAAAAAAGATTTTTCGTTCTCGTTTCCTTTAGACAACGCTATCCCACTATTAAGGAGTAGGTAGCACCGTTGTTGGAGTTTGTAAGGGACATTTGAAAGAGACAAGTACAATCACTAAAGCAACAGTTAGAAAACATTAGTAGTAACCCTAGAGTCTTAAGATCTTTTCGAGGTAACATTTCTGAGGCAACATTCGAATGGGACACTTTGATCTTTTAGACTGGAGGGAAACAGCTAAAATCCCCTATGCTTAGTGACCATTTTACCGAAGGCAACCGAAGTGAGGTAAACCCTAGGAGTGAATATGTGCATATGAATTGTTTCATTTATTTAATCTTTGCACATTAGGTGATCTACCGTTTTAATTTCAAGTAATCTTCCCATACAATCCTATTAGCATACATCTAGAACGTTAAATATTTGCAGGAATTTAAAGTGCGAAAAATAAACCTAGCTATTACAAGGCTTTGACAGTTACATAATTATCTTGACGGAAAATAAAAATGCGGAAGCTTAAAACCCTAATTAAAACTATTACAAACTCGAAACAGTTACAATAATAATAAAACAAATTAAAATGCGCGCGGAAAATTAAATGTGAGAAAAATTAAGAACTCTAAAAATCTAATTGAAAAAATATTTAAGTTAATTTTTTTGTTGAGAAAAGACTTAATTAGGTTATGTACAATTAAAACCCTAATTCTAATCATTTTTTAATTATAAAAAGAAATTGAAATTAACCTAATATAAACTAAATTAAATAATTCAATAAAATATTTTGTAAAAGACATTTTATGTATTTTTGTGGTTTTTTATTTGATAAAAGAAGCAATTTAATTACAAAATTTAAAACATAGTTTCTATTTAATTTTAATTAAAACAAATAATCAAATAAAACTAATTGACCTAATTTATTTTCAAAAATATTAATTTGAATAAATAATATTTAATTCTGTATTTTTGTGATTTTTTAGTTTTATAAAAAATAATAATTTTTGTGTTAATTAATTAAAACAATTAAAGAAAATAAATTAAAGAAATTAAAAAAATAATAGAAAGAAAAGCAGACTGGGCCTGTATGTTGTTAGAAAATGGGGGTGCAAATCTGAATTAATTTTGGGCCCAAGGTTGATGGCCTAACCCCTGCGTTGAATCCTATGTGTTGTTCTTCTGAATGTGCACCATGATCTCTCATCTGGAGTGCGTTAGATCTCATGCTAGGCTGATCAAGTTGCTGGATGTTGGTGACGTATGATAGACATCTAGATGAGAGCTACACATGATCTGTTGAGAGAAAATAAAATAAAGAGAAACGCTGGGACCTGGGATCGAACCCAGGTCCTTATGCTTGCCAACAACACGCCTCTGCCAGCTGGGCTACGCTGGTTAGTTGTTAAAGAAATAAGAATAATTTATAATATATCAAAACAAATTCCAGGAGGCTGAAACAAAAATCACGCGTGTTATTTTCAAATGAACCAATAGGGTGATTCCAAATCACCTTCTTCTACCTCCAGCCTGTCGTCTTAGGTATATGACCTATACCTACAGACCATGTCCGTTACTACAACCTGCATGCTTCAAACATCAAAAATATACATGATAAATAAATTCAAAGACCAGGGGTCGATTGGTCTTGATGCCACGACCATTCCAGTATCCAATTCTTGGCCTAATTTTTCCTGTATCAAGAAGCCCAAAAACATGGCTTTAAACCCTAGCCATGGAAATTGTCACCATACGCGTTAAAACATCAATTAAACATAACCAATATGTTGCAAACATGATAACAAACACATATATGCCATTAAAACATGTTCATGATGCGTGAATCACAGTAATCGAATTTAGAAAAATAGGGCAAACCGTGGGACTACTACATGATGATTCTGGACCTGGGGCGGCTTGCAATTGTTTGGGATACGTTCCTGGGATGTCCAGTAAGCTATTGGTAATGTTAGAACGGCTTGACCTGGCCTCTAGAATGGAAATTGAATCACCACTTTTCTTTGAAATTTTGAAGTTTTGTTCTGCCTCTTTTCACGACTGCCACCATGTCTCATGCCTTGTACGTGTCCAATATATATCTAAGAATGAATTAGGGTTATAAAATTGGATTGAATCTTTGCAATTATGAGAGATTTGATTTGATTTCTATGCTACATGTAAACTTTCTATTTTGAGCCAAATCATCCCTTTCTTGTACCAATTATGCTTGATTCGTTTTGGTCTTGATATCTCAGCATATTTTGATTGCCAACCTGTCCAAAAACCAAAATTTGCTATTATTCACCAATTATTTGATTTAATTCAATTTTTAATTAATAAAAAATCAAAATAAATTGAAAAATGAAGCAAATTATGTGTGGGTTAATATTTGGATCGTGGACCATGTTATAAGTGAGGTGCAAGCATAAAAAGTTAGGCCCATTTGGCAAAAAATGCATTTTGAGCATATTTGACTTTTGGCAATTTTGCAAAAAAGGTCAACTTTGACAAGGCATATCTCCTCCAATTTTAACCCTAGAGAGGTGTTCTTATACTTTGTAGAAAGCTTAGGATGGCCCCTAAGAAACCTTTTTGTTCTCATGTCAATTGAGGCTTCCATGTTCATGTAAGAAGCTTTGACCCAAAAGGTGTTTTTGTTTACTTTTCAAAAGGACCCATAATGTAGAAATTCATATCTTTTTATGGGTTCATATTTTGAACTTTTGGGATGAATATGAGTTGTAGGGAATTTCATCCTCTTCAAAATGATCTTTGGATGGAAAATTTCTTATGAAGCATGTGGAAGTTATGCTTGGTCAAAGTTTGGTTGACTTTTACTAAGAAACCCTAATTTAGCAACTTTTGGGTTTTGATGAATTTAGAGCATTCCTTGGAGAATCATGATCAACCCTTGATCAAATGATGAAAGTAACTTCAAAATGTTGATGTTGACCAAAAATATTGAAGTTTGACTGTATGTGGGTCACAATTGACTTTTGACCTAATACAGTCGATTCTCAAGCATCTGAGCAGTTGACTGAGAAAACTTCTTGTGCAAGGCAAGAAACTTGACATGTAGGGTCTTGAGAACATATTAGGACCAAGGAGAGCATATGAGGTCTTTGGAGTCCACATATATTAATGAAAATGGAAACCCTAATTTGAGACACCCTGCCTTAGGAGAGAGTTTGTCTGGTCAACTCTTGGGCAAACTTGAGCAAATTGAGGATCTCTAGGAGTATGTGTTGAGTAAAATGAGTGGGAAAATTTTGGGGTACAACAGGGTGGTCCAGGAAAAAGTTAAGGATTAAAGCGTACGACTATGTCCCGTCATCTCGTCACTTGTCTATCAGTAGAAGGCTGACCACCCTAATCAAGATCTAATTGAGACTCCAAGAGTTGGGATAACATTCATACCATCTACAAAATCCTCGAAAGATACTTTCTCCAGCAGGTACAGAGGCAGGGTCATGCTACTATAAAGTCACTACCATATCCTCAGCATACAGCTTAATGATGTCAGGTGTTCTTATATCCCCGGCGGAGCAAGAATCTTCAATTACTATCCTGGCATCTTAAAGAATTCCCTAACCTGGTTCACAAGATTTTCAAGATTCCCCAGAAGGATTTCATAAAAATCCCCAAGCAGTTCATGGATTTTCCCTTTCCTCAACAGATATTATTTCTCTAACAATGGAAATCCATCTCCCAGCATTTCAAATTCACCAAATATTAAGGAATCACATTCTTTATCCCCGATAACAATCAAGGATTTATTTTCCCTAATTCAACGATACGGCAATAGAACAATTGACACGTTCATACATTGCATTCATACACCATTTTAAATGCGTCATAGCATATGCAGCACGAATGCATATATCACAATCTCATTTATTTTGAGAGCATCATTTGCACTTCATGCATCATGATATTGCATGCAGCTAATTCTTTACCTTTTCAGGAAAGATCGACAGATGAATATCGTCAACAATTTTCAAAAGTTCCAAATTAATACCTGAAACAAGACAGAACAACTATCTATGGACGACTGATTATAGATTAATACATGAAACCAGACAGGATAACTATCTACACGAGCAAACTGAAGATTAATACCCGAAACAAGACAGGAAAACTATCTTCCTTTCTCTTAGGTCAGAGGTTAATACTTGAAACTAGACAGGACAACTATCTCAACAACCAACAAAAGCAAGTTCCAGATTAATACCTGAAACCGGATAGGACAAGTATCTGTGAACGACTGATTGTAGATTAATACCTGAAACCAGACAGGACAACTATCTACATGAGCAGATTGAAGATTAACTCCCGAAATAGGACGGGGAAACTATCTTCCTTTCTCTAAGGTCAGAGATTAATACCTGAAACCAGACAGGACAACTATCTCAACGACCGACAAAGATAAGTTCTAGATTAATACCTGAAATAAGACAGGACAACTATCGGCGGGCGACTGATTATAGATTAATACCTGAAACCAGATAGGACAACTATCTACATGAGAAGATTGAAGATTAATTCCCAAAACAGGGTGGGGAAACTATTTTCCTTTCTCCAAGTTCCAGATTAATACATGAAACAAGACAGGACAACTATCTGTGAACAGCTGATTGTAGATCAATTCCTGAAACAAGACGGGGTGACTATATACACAACCAGATAAAGCAATCTTACACAGTTTCCTTCTCTCTAGATGCAGCTTTACGCGGACTCATCCTGAAGCAGCTCTACATAGGCTCCTTCTAATACATTTCCGGTCCAAGGATAACTCCTCAGTAGAGCCATGGACAACTAAAGCTCCTAGACTCTATTCCCCACAGAGTTTTCCTCAAGCAGGAGAACAACAGAAATCAACATTCCTCAGTGGAGTCCTCCTCAGACAACAGGAACATGAATCCCCATAAAGAGACATCTTATGAAGTCAACATCTTCTCCATATGGCATCTTTAAGCCCATCTCCAACTCTCATTCATCTTCTCCAAATGGCATCTTTAAGCCCATTCCTTACACAATTAACCGCCACATCATTGGGTGCAAATTTCTGGGCACTCTAGTGTTCAATCATCTTCCACCTTTAGATCACGAAAGGCAGATGAGCCAATCTAACTCTTCAGGTTAAAAAGATTGAACAGGGGCAGCTGTTGTACCCCAAAATTTGCCCTCACTTTTCTCAAGACATTTTCTCATAGGTATTTTCAAAAGTTCAAGTTTGCACAAGTACAATTAGATTTTTGATGCCCCATATAGATTCCATATAGTCATATTGGGCTCTCAAGCATCAAATCAAAGAAAGAGTAAGTTTGCTTTGATTCCCAATACTCCATAAGGAAAAGGATTCCTTCGAAGCAATTTGCTTTCGATTCACATGGCAAGTGCATCCTTCAGGTTTGCCTTCGATTCACTAGGAAAATACTTCCTTCATGTTTGCCTTCGATTCACAAGGCAAGAACTTCTTTCCTGCGTCCTTCGATTCACTAGGAAAATACTTCCTTCATGCCTGCCTTCGATTCACAGGGCAAGAACTTATTTCATGCGTCCTTCGATTCACTAGGAAAATACTTCCTTCATGCATGCCTTCGATTCAAAAGGCAAATACTTCCTTTGTGCTTGCCTTTGATCCACAAGGCAATGGCTTCCTATGTGCTTGCCTTCAATCCACAAGGAAATGGCTTCCTTTGTGCTAGTTTCGACTAGGCAGTGGCTCCCTTTGAAACAGCTTGCTTCGATTCCGCATCTGAACCCTTCAACATATAATTTCTACATTATGAACATGCAAGTGGTGCCTTTGAAGGATATACAACTGGTCCATTCGAAGGATACACAATTGTTGGAAATAAGTTTTGTTTTGTATTTTGATGAGTCTGGTTCAAGGTGCTTGTTAGCCAAAGTCCTACATGCTGCCAAGCCCAAGCCTCCTGCACAATTACATTTGAAGGAAATAACATAAGAAGCTTTGACTGGCCAGAAAGAAGTGTTCGATTGGGCTAATAGGAGAATTTTCCAGGTTAAACAACCAACGTAAATGGACTCAATCGAAGGAGCCATGAGGATGAAACCGTGAACAAATCAAATTGAAGCCCAGAGCCATCAAAGGAAGCCACTCAGAGCCAATCAAAGAACAAGGCTTGAGGGAATTCGAAGGAGTCAGGGAGTGAAACATGTCCGGGTTCATTCAAAATCCAAAGGGGTAGAGAATCCTCAAAAAAGGAAACCTTTTTAAGGTTTTCGATTCTGCCTTCAAAGCCTGATTAATGGTTGTTTCTTGCCATTTCCATTCACCACTGCCCACTATAAATATAGAGCTAAAAACACATTGCCAAGGACGGGAAAAAAACATTTTACCTCCACCCAGACACAAATATTGCCATAGAAACATTTTTGCAGAGACACCGAAACATTTTTCCTATACGTGCAAATCACCCCAAAGAGCCACACGAAATTCATAAAAACATCTCGAAGCTGCCAGAATCGAAGCACTCTTTCCAGGCCTCCTAGCTTAAAACCAAACATCCTATCCCTCTTCTGAGATTCCCAGGAAGACTTTCAGGCCCCTAAGCAAGCAGTTTCACGCCTAAAGCCACAAATCCACGCATCTTCGATTGGTAAGGGTTTGCAAATCCAAAAAAAAACTGCATTTTCATGGCATATTAATACTTTTAACTGTTTGATTCATGTTTAGGGCTATTGATAGTACAGGTTTAACGTGAATGAGATCGTGCCATTGCTAGGACACGATCTGAGATTTCCTTTGAATCTCTGGGTTTAGGTTGTTTCGAGCCAAAATAAGCTCAGACCTGAGATCAGAAGATTCAAGTTAGGGGCAAGAAGGATAACGTGTTGCGTGTATGCAGAGGCAGGGGCTTCGATCCCTTCCTTTTGCAATGATTTTTTCTGTTTGTTTTCTTGCAGATCCAGTACCCTCCACAGGCAATCCATCATACGTTTTCAACAACATCTCTCCCTGGATCGAAGGACAACCTCATTCCCTAGATCGAAAGGTAACATCCCTCCTTGGATCGAAGGACAACCTCCTTCCCTGGATCAAAAGGCAACATCCCTCCCTGGGTCAAAGGACAACCTCCTTCCCTAGATTGAAGGACAATCTCCTTCCCTGGATCGAAGGACCATTTGTATTTTTATTTTATTTTGTTCATTTCTTTTAATTGATTTAGTCTTTAAATCAACATTAAATCAAAAAATCACTAAAAAAACATTAGGTTAGTATTTTTATTAATTAAACTAATTTTGTAAATAAATTAATTAATTACTTTAACATTTTGTTTAACTAAAATCAATAGACTTAAGATTCTAATCAATTTTAGTTCTATTTATCAAAAAAATACCAAAAGGTCATTTTTTTTCTTAATGCTTAAGGTTTCAAGATTTTTTTTTGTATTTTTTTCTTATCATTTTTCTATTTATTTACCATTTAAATTCTAGAAAGAATGTATAGGTTGCATGGGAAATTTTGTAATTGTGTAGTTTATTTTTCCGTATTTTTCTAGATATTGTAACTGCTCATGGGATGTAATAGCGTAGGATCTACTTTCCGCACTTTATATTTTATGTACAATATTATTGTTAGTAAATAGGATTGCATGGCAGGAATAACAAACAAAATGCTAGCAAATCTAACATCAAGACAAAAATAACTGAAACACAACACATTTTCACATGCGCACCTCTGGGGTACTCCCACTTTGGTTGCCTTCAGAAAAGTAGTCACAACTCTCGAAACATGAGAGATTTTAGTGGCAACCCTCCAGTTTAAAAAGATCATAAGTCCCTCGATGACCCTCTCGACGTTGCCTCGGTAAAAATGATCTTAAAACCCTAGGGTAGTTACTGAAATTTCTTGCCAAGTTGCCTTCGTGACTATAAACGTCCCTTCGAATGTCCCTCAAACATCCAAACGAATAGGGCTACCTACTCACTAATAGTAGGATAGAACTGTCTAAAGGAAAGGAGGAAAAGAAAAAACATTTCGAGTAAAGTAGATAGTTCCTAGATGCTATGCTCAAAAACAAACTTTTTACACTTACACAAAATAATTTTTAAAAACCTTTTCAAAATGCTTTATCAAAAACACAGAATGTACAAGGTATTTCAAAAATGAGCTAAGCATCTAAGATCCCGTAGATAACTATGGATGGAAAGGATGCTAACACCTTCCCTTTCCATAATATACTCCCCTTACTCAGAAATAATCTCTAATGGTCTTTATCTGTTCTTTTCACCCTTTCCTTTGTTGGATAAAAGAAAAGTCGGTGGCGACTCTTGCTTACCACAACATCTGCGAACACAAACGCAAAAACAGTATAACAGTCAATTCTCCCACCATATCACACTCCCAAAAGTCAAAGACAAAGGAGTTTGATGATGATCAGGGAGACACTCCTGACCAAGAGGAATCTAATAATGCAAGCTCAGAAGAAAATCATTATGCTGATTCTTCCCCAAAAGTAAATAGATGGTTTTCTGATGAAGATGAGGATTCGATGAGTGAAGCCAACGAAACTTTTGCTGAGAATGAAGATCCACCAAAAGATGATACAACAATGCAAGGAAATGATGACAACTATGATCAACCCCAACAAAATCCACATCAAGTCGACAATCCTGAAGTGGCCTAAGCTCAAATGTCCATCCCTATAGTTACTGCAGATACACTTCCTTCAATCGAAGACATGGAGCTTCTAAAAAATACTAAGCCTCTAGAGTACATCAAACTTTTCAAAGCTCTAAAATAGTCACTTACACAAAGTATTTTCCCCAGTCCAACCACTACTTCAACTGGCACTTCGTCTGGTGAAACGAATGAAGCACTTCTCCAAAAGATTCAGGAAAAAATCTTTGGGGTCGACTTGTTCGCACTTCTGAAGGCGAATGCTATTGCTGGCATCTCTTTGAGGAGGCTTATTAACAGGGTTAATCTGGTTAATTTCCCTTCTATGACAGTTGATTTTTTGATCGACATGACTACTCTCATCAACAATCTGGAAGCAGATTTTCTCAGGGATAGGAATGTTGATTCGAAAATCACAGAAAAATAAACCCTTCAAGAGACTAACTGGTCCAAGGCCTTCGAATTATCATAGAAAGTTGAAAAACACGAAGAGACTCTCAAGCTTGCCCAAGAGGAACATGATAAGAATGTTAAATTTATCATGCTCTGGAAGCAACAAATCGAAGAGTTGCAGAAACAGATTTCTCAAACAGAGGATCGTCAGAAAGTTCTCAAAGCGATGAACAACGACGAAGCCAATGAAGAGCTGACTCAAAGCGTTCAATTAATTTATGAAGCTAGAGGCTTAGAAGATGAGATCATTGTTCTTCGCACAACCAAAGCTTTGATTGACTGTAGGCTAGGGTTCTTGAAGGCAAAGTATGACAAGATGAAGGATAACTTGCCTTTCTGAAATTTGTATATGAATGTTTTCCTCCATTATGCATTAGCTTCTTCATAAAACCTTTTTGTAATATTTTGACAGAGCCATTTTGGCGCCCTTTATTTTATACCATGTTGGCTTCATTATTTTACTACCTTACTACTCTGCCATAATTTGGGTTTATATTTTTTCAAATGCTTACCGTTAATTTTCAAGACTCTTCAATCTTTTTCCAGTTCTTCGATTTCATAGGCATTATTAGTGAATGTTTGAATGGTTCGAAAGGGGCCTTCCCAATGTGGGGACCATTTTCCTAATAACTTATTCTTTTGATCCATTGGAAAAATCACCTTCCAAACCAAATCATCATTTGAGAAGGCTTTACCCTTAACTTTCTTATTATATGCTCTGGCTACTCTTTCCTTTTGTCTTATTAGAATTTCCAAAGCATGTAACCTTTCTTCATCCAAATCCACCAATTTTTTCATCATCATCTCCCAATAGAGATATGTGGGTATTTCGTTTTGCCTTTGGATTCTGACTGACTGTATGTAAATTTCCACTGGTAAAACTGCATCATGTCCAAACGTTAGATGAAATAGAGTTGTGTCTGTTGCCTCTTTAGGGGATGTCCGACAAGCCCACAAGGCTTGATCTAGGGTTTTGTGCCAATTCTCTGGCTTTATGCTCACATGTCTCTTGATTAGCCCAATGATTACCTTATTAGTTGCTTCGACTTATCCATTTGCTTGTGCAAAATAATGCGTAGATGTTAGTAATTTGAAACCCATATCTTTAGCGAACTCTTGCATCTTTCAATCCGTAAATACTGATCCTTGATCTGTTGTAATGGTTTCTTGGATTCCAAATCTATAAATAATATGCCTTTGGATGAATTCGATGATGCTTTCTTGATCAACATTCACCAAAGGTATCACCTCTATCCATTTTGTGAAATAATCTATTCCGACTAAAATGTATTTCTGATTCTTTGAAGATGATGGTCTAATTTTGCCAATCAAATCCAATGCCCAACCTCTAAAAGGCCATGGCTTGACAATTGAATGTAGTTCACTTGCAAGAGCATGCTGAATTCCTGCATGAATCTGGCACTCTTGGCATCCTTTGTCAAAATCTATACAATCTTTTAAAATTGTAGGCCAATACATGCCATATCGAAACAAAATCCACTTCATCTTGTGACCTTCCTGATGTGTTCCACATGACCTACTATGCACGCTTGCTAGTGCTAAATAAGCTTCACTTTCTCCTAAGCATTTCAATAAGACTCCTTCTGGAGTTTTCTTAAACAATTAATTGCCTATTAGCACATAACTTAAGGCACGATATTTTACCTTTCTTTCAGTATTTGTTGTTGGATCTTTCAAATAGTTTATTATTGGACTTCTCCAATCTGTATCTATTAGGCTATCTATGGCTAATATTTCGAAATGTACCTCGTTTGCATAACCTAGACTTGAATTTTTTTAAATATGTTGCAGAAATTTTAGTAGTTAGTACCTTGCCACGTACTTCGATCAACTCTTCCAATATTTCTTTTGATACTTTATATCCTGAGGCGATCTGAGCCAAATCATTTGCTTCTTGATTCTTTAACATGGGGATGTGTTTGATATCTATATATTCAAACTTTTGAAGCAACATGTTTGCTATCACGAAGTAAAATATCAAGTTTTCTTTTATGAACTTGTATTCTTTAGTAATTTGTTTGATTACTAATTCAGAGTCACCCATTATTTCGACTCTAGTTGCCCCCAGTTCCAATAAAGCTTCAAGTTCTGCTATCAATGCTTCATATTCTGCCTCATTGTTCGAACAAGGGGGCTTCTATTTTGTACTTAAGCTTTGTTGGAATTTTATTTGGAGAAATAATCAGAATTCCAACTCCACTTCCTTCATTATGTGTAGAACCATCAAAGAACAATTTCCATGGTTCTAACTCCACAAGGTTCTGGGAGGCTTCGACCAATGCATGGTTGACAATGAAATCAGAGACTACTTGTCCCTTCATTGCTTTTAAAGGCATGAAAGTTAAAGAGTACTTTGTTAGAGCCAATGCCCATTTACCAATTCGACTATGTAATATTGGTTTAGACAACATATGCTTAATAACATCAGAATGTGAAGAAACATAAACATCGACTAGCTTTATATAATATTTCAGTATGGTACATGAGAAGTACAAGCAAAGACATAGTTTTTCTATTGTACTATATCTAGTCTCTGTGTCATTCAGTACTCTACTTAAGTAGTAAATGTCCCTTTCGACTCCATTTTCATCTTCTTGAGCCAGCATGCTTCCTATAGTTTTATCTTACACAGATATGTATAACCTCATGCATTTGTCTCTTCGAGGAGGCGACAGAATAAGTGGATACACCGAGTACTGTTTGATTTTCTCGAACGCCTCTTGATGTTCTGCATTCCATGCGAAGTCTCCTTGCTTTAGCCGCAAGAGTGGAGAGAAGGCTTGAGTTCGACCATTTAGGTTTGATATAAATCTTCGCAAGAAGTTTATCTTTCCCAACAGCGATTGTAACTCTATCTTCATCGATGGCGCTTTCGCTTCCATTATTGCATTCATTTTGTTTTGGTTAATTTCTATGCCTTTCTTATGGACCACAAAGCCAAGAAAGTCATCAGCCTGCACAAAGAATGCACATTTAAGGGGATTCATTTTTAGGTCATGTTTTCTCATTCTTTCGAATGACTGGTGAAGGTGATCCAAATGACTAGATCCTGATATAGATTTTACTACTATATCATCAATATAGACCTGTATAAAAGTCTCAATGAAATCATAGAATATAGAGTTCATTTCTCTTTGATAAGTTTCCCCAGCATTTTTCAAACAAAATGGCATAACCACCCACTCATAGATGCCTATTGCCCCAGGGCATCGAAATGTTTTCTTTGACACATCCTCTTCTGCAATAAAAATTTGATTGTATCCTGAGTATCTATCAAGCATACTAAGATATTCGAAACCAGCAGCAGAATCTACTATTGTTTCAGCCACAGGCATTGGATATTCATCTTTAGGAGTTGCAGAATTTAAATCACGAAAGTTTATGCATACTCTAAGAGATCTATTTTTCTTAATTACTGGCACTATATTTGCAATCCATTCGACATACCTTGTGGTCCAGATGAACTTGCAGCGCAGAAGTCTTTCGACTTCTTCCTTTATCTTCGAGAGAATCTCTAGTGCGAATCTTCTTGGAGTCTGCTTAATGGGCTTCTTGCCATCCTTCATAGGCAGCTTCAATTCGACCAGGTCCCTGCTCAAACCAGGCATTTCCTCGTAGTCCCAGGAGAAACAATCTTTGTATTACTTAAGTAACTGGATCCCTTATGCTTTTACTCCTGGACTAAGCTTCGAACTGACAAATGTGGGTCTTCTTACAGTCCCATCTTCTAGATCCACTTCTTCAAGAGGGTCTTGTGCTAGCATCTTCACGTTTGACGCCACTGGATCCTTATCGAATCCCAAAGGCCCATCATCATATATAGCGTCCAGCCTTTGGTTTTTTTCTTTTATGGATTTCTCTTTGTCGGAGGGTTTTGGTTTGAAGAACACCCCAAGCCCTTTTGTATGATTTGCTTCTTCATTGGCCTCCATAGCCATAATCTTTACTTCGGCTTCCAAAGCCGATTTTAATCTGTTTTCAGCCAAATAGGCCGAAATCTTTTCGAAGAAGGAGGACCCAGACATGATCACTGTCTTCGTCATCCCAGAATGTTGGTCGTATTCCTGGGAGTCCAAGTGCATCATCTTCTTGCCCCAAAATCTCCATATCCCAGAAAAATCCATGCCTTGGATGTAGGGTCAGAAAATACATAACATTGTTGTTTGGCACATATGCGCCATCTGCAGCACTGCAAGGCCCTGTGTTGGCCAGATTTCGATCAAAATTCCTTCGATCAACTTGATTCACCTCCGCCAAATAATAACTTTAGTCAACTTCGATATTTTCTATAATACCATTTTCTCTCCAGATTGCCACACGCTGGTGCATTGAGGAGAGAACGGCGCCTATTCCATGAATCCACTCACGGCCCAAAAGTAATTTGTAATTTGTCTTGGCCTCTATGACCATGAACATAGTTTTCCTTGTAATGGTTCCTACAGTGAGATCAACTTGAACTACGCCGAGAGTATGACCAATCTTCCCTTCGTAGTTAGATAATACCATATTATGGGGTTTTATATCTATATCATACATACCTATCCTTTTCAACAAGAACTGACGCATTAGGTTGACAGCAACACCCTTGTCTATCATCACTTTGTTGATCCCTACTTGTTCGATATTTCCTCTAATAAATAAAGGCTTCAGGTGATTCTTTATACCTTGGTCTGGTCTTTCAAAAAACGTGTTATGTTCTTAGACTGCTCCGTTATTCATAACATAATAGCACATAGGCTTGTGCTTCGCCATTTATAATTCATCTTCTTCTTCATAATCTTCTACCTCTGTCACTTGGTCATATTCATGTGGTAGTACAGAAACTACATTACAGTTGATATTCAAAGAGGACTCCTTATCTGAGTTGAAGTTGCCAATAAGCATGTCCTCATCATTGGTTGGTTCTTCGTTAGTTGGTTCCTCTGTAGTCCTTTCGATGGAAACCTCTGTCTTCTTGGGGGAAAAAGCCTCATTTATGTTGGGGGCTTATTTTTTATAGGTGCAGCAAACGAAGTCTGATTCGTAATTGATTCCCCTTCTTCGTTTCTTGTGAGTTCTCTTTGAGCCTTCTTGTTCCTCTGGAACCTTCGCCATTAGGACCTTGTCATTGGGTTTTTTTCCTTTATAATTCTCAGACACATAGGCTCGTTGCTTTGTTGACTAGACCTGCCTTCGATATGCCTACGCTGATCTGCCACCTTCCTAAAAAAATTTGCATTTCCCTTTGCTTTTTCCTTCCCCTTTCTTTGACTAAAATTCAACCACTTGTCTGTTAGGATATTGGTTGGTGGCTTAAAGGTGACTTGCCGATTTACTTTGGGGTGTGGGCTATCTTCCCTTTTCAAAATTCCTTTTGCATTGGTCACATACCTCTCCCTACTACTCCTTTGGTTGTTCCAGCATTGAGCATACAAAATTTTCTCAAATGCTTCAGCTGCATTTCTATCATAAATAGTGCTACACCATGGGCACATTAAGACTTCTGATCCTGTCTTATGACAGCGAACCAGAAAACCCATCAAGCTTTCTCCCCTTTTTGGGTATGGCAGCAACTCTTTATCACTCCTCCAGTTGTTTCCAACCCTCTCTTGGTACACTTTCTGGTATGTTACCGCAGCGCTTCAATCATTCATTATGTTGCACCTAGGGCACACTAGTCCCTCAAGATTATTCATATGGAAATGAAAAGATACTCTACCAGGCTTGCTTTTTGGTGCCCAGTTCGCATCCTATCATTTTCCATCTTCAAACATCTTTCGATCTCCGCCATTTCCAGGGACAACTAGTCCATATCCACCATGTTTACTTCGAACTTAGGACCTTCAGCAATCTCAAGCTCTTCGAATCTGACTCTAAGACCCTCAGTAGTCTTAGCCACGCCAGCAACTTTGGCATTACCACCAACAACATTGCCTTCTTCTTGGCCCATGAGACCCTCAGCAGTCTTAGCCTTGCCAAAAACCTTGGCATTTCCATGAGCAGCATTTCCTTCTTCCTGGCCCATGAGACCCTCAGCAGTCTTAGCCTCGCCAGCAACTTTGGACATCAGTAGCATTGCCTTCTTCCTGGCCCATGAGACCCTCAGCAGTCTTTAGCCCCTGAGTATCTTCAGATACCTTGTCTGCGTCGAGTTGGCCTCCTTTGATTTTGATAGCATCAACCATGTTGATATCTACAGGCTCCGCAAAGTTTGTCTCAACAATCTGAAGAGGATCTTTGTCAACCTTCATCGGGTTCTTGGGCTTCTCTCCAAACTTTAGCCTTCCTTCCTTGATAGCACTCTGTATCAAATCCCTGAAAAGATAGCATTGTGAGGTTTTATGGCCTAAGAAATTATGATACTTACAAAAGCCCATTTTCTTTCGTTGTTCTAACGGAGAAATTTTAGCACCAGAGGGCACTATCATCTGACCATCTTTTACTAACAAATCAAAGATTTCGTCACACTTGGTGATGTCGAAAGTATAGGTTTTCTTTGGGAATTTATCATTCTTTTCTAGTTCGACGGGATTTTTCCCGTTCGCAGGTGTTAGCACTTTGCAAGGATACGGTGGTCCTTTCTTTAACTCTACAAGATCTATCTCGTGTTCTCCAACCTCTAAAAAGTCATCTTCGACATATCTTTTGTCTGAGCAAGCTTCAATATAAGCCAATATTTCTTTCCCGTGGTTTTTGTTAGCCCTTGCTTTTTTGATCTTCAAACGCTCCACCTGTCGAACCCTGTCAGCCAGTTATGCCATATCTCTCAGATACTGGGGATCTAACTTCTTCCTTATAGAGAAGTCCAATCCTCTTGCTGCCATTTCGACCAACTCGTGTTCAGGCACTTGTGTGAAACATCTCACCTTCAACAGACAGAACCTGTTAAGATAATCGTCTATAGGCTCGTTGAATTTGCACTTAACATTTGCCAATTTGCTCAGGCTGATTTTGGTTTGACCTACATAAAATTGTTCATGAAATAATCTCTCTAAGCGAGTCTAATCATGGATGGTGTTTGCTGCAAGAGTAGTAAACCAAGTAAAAGCATTTTTGGTTACTGAACTAGGGAAATACTTAATCCTTAGATTATCATTGTTTGTTATATCCCCTGCTTCTATAAGGTATCTAGCAATATGTTCTATGGTTGACTCACTGGTGTCACCAGAAAACTTTGTAAGTTTTGGCACTTTCCATCCCCTAGGCAACTTAGTTTGCTGAATGTATTCAGACAAAGGGGATGTGTAATTTGGCCTTCGCATGCCAATATTTACTCCATTTCGTGCCATGATTCTTTTGACTATGGCTGCTAGATTATCATTTCCTACCATATCATCTTGCCAACATCCTTGGAGAACTTCGTCAGCATCTTGGTTTCGATTCACCATGACTACCCTTCTTCATGGTTCCTCCATGGGAATAGCCTATTGAAATCTGGGTGGTTCTTCCCTTCGACTTGGTTGTTGAATTTCGACAACTGGGTATATCACTGGTTGGGCTTGGTCAATGGTTGGTTCTTCTTGCAACATGATGCCTTGATTCTCCCTTATCCATGTAGGTTGTGGTTGTCGAGTTGGTTCTCTGGGTGCACCAAAGAAATCTGCAAGGCGCCCAATTTGTGCATCCATTTGTTGGTTTGCTTGGGCATTCTGCAAATTTGTCTGTGTGGTGCTTTGGATTAAAGGGTTAAAAATTGTACTCATTTGCTGGGCGAGTACTCCCACCATTTCATTGTTACTATCATCCATATTTTGCCTCAAGACTGCCTGCGTATTTGTGGTAATAGGAGGCAACTGAACAACATATCCTGGCTGTGAATTATTTCATGACATATGGTTTACCCCTGAACTGATCCTTGTAATGGCGAAAAGGCAGATGTTAAAGGACGTGTATATGTCGAATTGTTATTTTACATTCCTGCCATGAACGAAGTTGGCATGCCATATATTGGATCTGATGTTAGGATTGTGAATCATGGGGCATATGTTCTACAGACACCGTTTACTAAAGGTCTTGGGATTATGGGTGGAATTTGACCGGCCACAGACGTTATAAAAGGTTACTTTTGTGTGTTTGATAATATGGCTAAAGAGTTTGTATTTGGGGGTATGACTGTAGCATTTGTAGTCAAAGGAATAATCACAGTCCCTTGACTTGATGTCATGGCTTCGGTTGTATTCGAAGGGCCCGTATTCCCTCCTATGGGAGGAGGAACTTATTGTGCACCACTAACGAGTGGGTTAGCCATTTTCCTGTTGTATTTCCTTTTTGGTTTAGGATCTGTGGTATTGGATAATTTTCCACTTCTTAATCTCATGCAACAAACAAGTTAGGAAACACATATTATCCAAAAGAAAAAGAACTAAATATTAGACACAGAGTCCCATCAGGTGTGCTAATTTGTTTACCTTGGAATTTGGTAAGCAACCGTTGATCCTCTAAATCCTTTAATAGATTCAGTTACTCATGAGATCGATTAGATTGATCTCAGGACTATTGTGTTCTATTATTTAGAAAGTATGTTTCAATGATAATCTTTTTTAAACAAAAGGAATCACTTCGTATGTCTAAGTGAAACTTCTTTATGAAAGTAATAAAATATAAACTAGTCTAGACTGGGAATTTGTAAAAAACGTAAATAACGTAAAGAAATTTCATTGAATGTAAATGACATTGAATACAAAATATGGTGCATCATACGTACATTCTCATTAACTCTTTTCTCGAACACTGGTACTTTGAGTATTTTTGTACAAAGATGTGAACACTACAATTGAAACATAAAAGCTACAATTTATAGAATTTAGACCCTAACGGTCTTCTAACAAACTAATGCCACGTTTCTGTTGGCATGTCTTCGACAATCCAAGAGATTCCACGCGTCCTTCTGGATAAGAATGAACATTTGAATTAAAAACTCTTCGCTATCCGTCTTGAGCTCCAAAACCAATGAAATCTTGCCACGGTCGAAGTATAACATTTTAAGCAATGTCTTCGAATAATACCTTATTTCGGAATTCGAATTTCATAACTATCCATCAATTTTGAATTCGAATTTCATAACTATCCATCAATTTTGAATTCGAATATTCATGGTTTTCAACAAACCAAATATCCAAATAATTTCTCTAAGTATTTTCATACCATTGACTTAGCTCAACTTTTCCTTAGTCGAAATTTCCAGCCAACACCTTCTCAAAGAGGATTTCTCGGTTGTCTATTAAACGTTGAACACCTACCTTCAACAATGAACAACCATTGGGTAGAGACACACAATAGTAGCAACCTTTACCATAGCTCAGAAATAAATTGGCTCGTAAGAGATTTTTCTTAACAACTGGAAGAGGAGTAGTCAATTCACCCATGGAAGAAACAAATAGAACATCATCAACAACATTGATACCCTTGTCATGCTTGGGCATTGGTGTAGTTATTACATTGGGAGTCTCAAGAGGGTCAAATTCAATCTCCTTTGCATCAATAAGGTCTGGAAATTTATTCTTCAGAGCCCAACAATCATTCGTATCATGCCCCGGACTGTTGGAGTGGTAAGCACGCCGTGCATTTGGATTGTAACAGGGAGAGGAAGTATTTGGGTTTTGGGGAGGATCCTTCAGAATGACCAAGTCAGCCTTCACCAAATGTTGCAATGCCTGCTATAAAGGCATGTTGATTCTGGTGAATTATCTTCTAGGTGCATCCTGCTTGCGTTGATTATTTTTCCGTTGAGCTGGTGTAGGGTGTGAGATCAATACAACTCCTGCCGTTGGACGATGTTCAACTTTACTGTGACTTCTTTGACCATAGGTAGCACTGACCTCCCTCTTTCCACTGAACGGCTTCTTCGCAGTACTTGAAGATGCAGCCCCTTGGATTTTACCACTCTTGATACCAACTTCCACTTGTTCTCTTGTCAATATCATCTCGGTGAATCTGGCTGAAGAGCTTCCAATCAAATGGTTGAAAATGGGCCTGTCAGAGTACCCAAGAACATATCTACCAGCTTCCTATCAGACAGGGGAGGTTGGACTCTACCTACAAGATCCCTCCACTTTTGGGCATAATCTTTGAAACCCTCACTGGAACCCATAGACATGCTTTGGAGTTGCGTGTGGGTTGGAGCTAGGTCAGTATTATATTGATACTGCTTGTAAAAAGCAGCAACCAAATCTTCCCAATTGTGGATGTTGGTTCCTTCCAATTAATATAACCACTCTAACTGCGTCCCTGATAAAATCTCCTGAAAGAAGTGAATCCATAATTTCCTATCAGCTGTATGGGGTTGGATCTTCTTGACATAAGACCTCAAATGTAGCTTGGGACATGAAACACCGTCATATTTTACAAAAGTGGGAACTTGAATTTTTGTGGGATGACCACTCCTGATTCCAACCCTAACTCTTCAAAGTCCAAACCAGGTACCCTCTGAATCTCCATAGCATTGAGATAATCCTCTAGTTGTTTATACTTGTCATCAGCATGAGGATATTGTTCCTCAGAATAGTCGTCTTCCTCTTTATCAGACCATGGGATGTTATCTTCTTCTTTCATCTTCTTGTTATCCTCTTCCTGATTATCCCCTTCATTTGATGGGATTGAAAATTCAAGAGCTCGCTTGGTTGGTCCTCTATGCATTCTCCCCATGTTCAGGATGCCAATTTGTTTCTTTGCCTTCTTTGTCTTCTCTTTAAGAATGAGAGCTTTCAGATCTTCATGTCCTTTACCCAAAGCCAGGAACATCTGCTGGAATTGAGCGTTCTGTGCTTGAAGATCCTTAACGTTTTGTTCGAGAGTCATTTCTTTTTGTTGAAATAAACAGCAAAAGGATAAGAAACATGTCTTTAAATACCTGCTTATGTAATGATATGCATGACATGCTTATGCGATGTTTTCAAGGACCTCGTGGGATTTAAACTCTTTTAATCAAAATAGAAACAAATATTTTTCATTAGTAAGTTAAAATGAAACAAAAGTTTACAAAGAAATAAAATTAAAAACTTCTACAACTTCTAGGTTTCCCATGGACGCTTCTTTTTTGTGTTGATATAGGCATTACGGCTCTGTTCCTCGTGAAGCTGCTTTGTCAATTCCAACACTTCCTTCTCACTGGCATAGAATTGAGCCTCAAAGGTGTCTCGTTCTTCCTTGAGTTGGATCCAAGACCTTTTCAGTTCTTCAAAGTTTGTTGGCATGTCAGGATGGAGAATAATGAAAGACTCATCCCCTTGAGCAATAGGCTCTAAGATCACTGGTAATATAGCGGGATATGGCATCATAAGAATCTTAGCAAGAGCTCACACCCATTTGAGGTAAGGTTCCAAAGGAATGGAATTATGGTGTCCTAAAGTCTTACCATCAGTATTCTTAACTATGCCCCAAGCACGTATGAACTTCTGATGATAGCCTTGCAGATCATTATCGTAGTCGAACACCATACTCTAGATGAGCATATCATGAGTGTTGTACCCCAATTTTTCCCCTAAGATCCCTTCATCATACCACATTGTTTCAATCACCACAAAATCACATTAGGGATTTTGGTTCTTCTCCCTATCTTTAGCTTTGCTCTTTGAGAAGTTACCAAGCACCTTGATTTGTTTGCTTTTGTGATCATAGATATTGTACTTTGATTTTTCTCTCTAATTAATAAAATGCAATATTGGTTTGTCTTACTTGTTGATAATGTAGGTAAAAGCAATGAGGTTTAGCAACTTGCTTCATGGGTTCAGGAGTTTATTTCCACGCCCTAGTCAAAAGCTTGAGAGATTCAAACCTCACCATTGAATTTGTTTTGAAGTTGATATGAAATTTGTTTTGGTGGCCATAGGTCCTCATCATCATCCTCAACAATTTCTATTCACAAAGGAAGAATATTGGCACAAAAAGTTTGTTCAAACTTGGCAAAGTTCCACCAAGCATTCACTTGATCTAGAGGCTAGGGTTTTGGACTTCAAAGAGGCATATCTTGCTCATCTTTTGTCATTTTTGAGTGACTCCAAAAGAATTCTTCTCTTCAAAGAGTTATCAATAAGTCACTTCAAAAGCTCCAAAGAGTTTTCATGTGGAAGGAACTTGGTGAAGAAGAAAGATCACAAGTCATCCAGTTGAATCCCTAATTTTCCATATGTGACTTCAAATTGTCATAACTTGGCCAATTTTTATCACCTTGAGCCCATTCTTTTTCCATGATGATCTTAAGGATGTTTACTTAATGCCTTCTTTTATGTGAAAAGTAAGAAAATGGATGGAAGTTGCCTTAAGAATGCAAAAGATTATAGGTCATTTCATGATTTTTGGCTAACTTCAACAAGTCATAACTTGCTCAATTTTTGGAGATTTTGAGTGGTTCAAATTGTAAAATTTCATTCAAGAGGTCTACTTCATTCTATCTTTTTGGATCAAGAGCAAATTCTAAGTGGAAAGCCATGTTTGGATGCAAGATATTATAGGTCATTTTTAAAGAAGAATTTGAAATATTTCTAAGTATGGAAAGTCAACTCTTTTTCTCCAACTTTGACTCCATGTAATTTTCGGATCAAGCCTCCAATTGATTCCATTATTTTTCCATTGCAAAGTTTGTTACCTCATCTTTCCAAAGCATCAAGAATCATGCCTTAAGACTCCCTGAGATGGAAATGCCATTGTTTCAAAAGTGGTAACTTGGAATTGAAGTTTCCCTACAAGTCAGAATTTGAATTTCATGTTACAACCTCTAAACCTCAAATTAGCACGCGTTTTGGGTCTAAACATGATTAGCCAACTTTCCCAAGTGGATTAGTGCATCAAAATGCAAGAATTGGATGTGTTTTGGTGAAGTTTGGATCACACTTCACTCGTGCATCAGGTTTACACGAATTCCCTCCAAAATGCATTGTTCACTCTTCCTTTTGATCCCATTTGCTTCTCCTATAAATACATGTACTATCCCATTCATTTTCTCAAGCTTAGATAGCCAGAATTACCCTGCCAAACTTGCTTCACAACTCAGAATTCAGCTACTTCGAATCCTATTCTTAAGCCTTTTTCAATCCATTTTCTCCATCAATTCACCTTCCTTGATCGTCCCTGAAGCTAACCATACCATTACATTAAAGAATCGTGCCCTATATTGCTCCATAGAAGTCCAGTTTCAGAGCTCTGCAACTCAACTTCAATAGGTAGACTCCTTCATCAATTCTTCAAAACTTTGGTACCATCGTGTTGCTTTCATTGCCCTGGTTCTAGTTGCAACACTTACTTTTATCTGGAAACACGTTTTGACCATGAATTTTCAAATCCCCTTTCAAAACTTTCTTTCCAAATTGCTTGAGTTACAGTTTATATAAAAATGGCGCGAGGGTATGGTTATCTTCGTCTTAAAGAGACGAAACGAATGGCATAGGTCTGAGCTTCTGATTTTACAGTTTGAGAGACCTGCAATTCGTGAGGCTGGAGGTTGAAGATGACCAATGTGTCACCTTATAACCAATGAAAGCGTGCCATTTGTATTTTTTGAATTTCTGATTTTACATTTGATTCAGTGCTTTATTCAATAAAGACCATGATATGCACAGCGCGCCAGATCCCTTGGATTTGATCACTAACGCGTTTTGACTCTCATCCAATGGTCCACATATTTTTCTTTTATTTTCTTTTTCTGATTTTTATATTTTAATTGTTTTAAAATTCAAAAAATCATAGAAAATTCATTTTTAGTTCAAAAAATCCAAAAAAATTATGAAAAATATTTTTGATTATTCTCTTTCTGATTTTTATTTTTTCATAATTTAATTTTGTGTTTTGGTATTTTTTATGAATTTTGCACTTATTTGATTTATTTAAAATGTTTAAAAATACTTTTACACATTTTTAAATTCTGAAAAAATTATGGAATGATCCAATGACATTGTGATAAATATTGGTGACTTTGTTTTATTTTTGTTTCTGACTTTACTATTTTTTACTATTTTTGTTTATTTTACCCATTTATTTTAATTTTTAAAAATAGTTTCTGACTTTTAAAAATTCCCAAAAAAATTGTATAATTACTTGACCTATTTTCTTATTTTTCTATGGTTTTATCTTTCATTTCTTGATTAATTTGAATAATTGACTTTTTCCCCATTATTTTCCCTTTTTTTTAAACCCTTTAATGCATATATTAAATATATCATTATTTTGTGAATATTTTCTGGCTGTCTTGGGTTGATAATTTTATCATGGCTTTATTAACACCATTGGATCCATGGTGTTGAGTCTAACTCCACAAAAAATGGATGAATGATTTTAATAATAGTTTGATTAAATATTAATTCAAATGTGGTTTTCTTTTTTACCCTAATTCTCCTTCATCTCATCCCCTTCTTATTGTACTAAGTGTTGTTGGAGCATGATCTATATATCATGTCTTAAAACAAATGGTGCATAGATTGCTATTGATTGGCCTCAAAATAGGTGCTACTTCTATATAAGTCCACTTACAATTGCTTAACATAGCGCTAAATTTTGTCCCAATTCGAGTAAATGATCATTCGTGACCCAAACTTATGATTGCAAGCTCAAGTATATTAATTTTATCTATTTGATCCAATAACCTTGAGATTTATTGTGTGGAGGCTTTGGTTCTACCAATCCTCTAATGGATTTACAACACCTTTGGTCAACGCGGATCACTTAAACATCGTTGATCATTAAATAGTACTTGTGAGAATTCCAAATGGATGATATACTTGACAAAAAGCAAATGCAACTTATTGTGTGGAGGCTTTGGTTCTACCAATCCTCTAATGAGTTCCAAATGCAAGTTTCAAGATGGTCATCCAACTAACCACTAATTATTAACTTGCTTTATTTTTTATGCTTTATTATTTTTATACTTTATGTACTATTTATTTTTAGCATTTTACATTTCATGCCATTTTTTATCTTTTCTCATTTGAGCATTTATTTATTCTTGTCATTTTTACTTTGCTCACTTGAGCTTTTCTTCTCTTTTCTTTTCCGAAGATACTTAATAATCAACTTAAACCCTAAAAAAACTCTTAATGTCACTTGGACTATTTGGTTACTATACTTGGCATTATGGAGTAGTGGAATTTTCTGGACTTAGGATTAGAAACCTTGGCCTATCTTGGAGACCCTGTGATCTTATCTGATTATTTTGTCTGGAGCTCTTGAGGTTTACCTCAAGACATTGGGTTGCTTGTTTGTTTTTGTGTGCAGGTTTTTGTGATTGCATCCTTGATTTGTAATCTGGAATTCACCCGTATACGATCGTTACTCTGCCCAATTTTTGTGAAGACTTAACACATTTGAAGAGGTCTAGTATCTTTGCTTGCTTGGTTTCGATCCAAAGAATGGGAATTCTATCTTGACTCATAATGTCAAGTTTTTGGCTTCTTGTTGGTTAGATGGTCCTTATCCTTAGCTTTTACCTTATGCTTTAGGATAGTCTCTTCTTCTCCTCCCATCTTCTTTAATTTCAAAAATCTTCTCCCTCCTTTTGAAAACTCTTCTTGTTTTGAAACTTAAACACTTTCATAATAAACTTGGACTTAGGTCCATGCATTTTCAAAACATTTTCATAAATAAACCTCAATCAATTTAATAATACTTTGACATTTTTTGATGAGAAGACTAAAAGTCAACCAATCTCATTTCAAACCATTTTTGCCACTTTGGCTTTTACCCTTAAACTTTTTCTTAAAATATTAGACTCTTGTCAATCCTTGTAATGATGCAAACAACTATACTTCTACAATATGTAGTGAAGAGAGACATTTTCCACTTGGGTGTTGAGTGAGGCATTGTTGATTTTAAAATCCAAGCCATATCCTCCACTTTAAGATGATGCAAATTCTCCTTTCTCATGATTGTGGGTAGTAAGTATGTTTTCCACACGGACAATGACGATGACGCCTTATCTCTTAAAATTAACCAACACACTTATGTTTCAAATCTTTTAAAAGAGGAACTACGTGTACCCTGATCCCCTATTGCATGAAAGGTGGTACGTAGGCACTAAAGGTTCGCAACCGCTGCGGGTGCAAAAATCATAAAAATATATTTCTTTTCTCACCTCCACCATCCATTTTATATACAACACATTTTTATAGCCAAAATATACAGATTTTACAAAGAGGATCCTGCAGAGTACCGTAGATGTTTAGGGTGCTAATACCTTCCCTTTGCATAACCAACCCCCTTACCTTGAATCTTTCCCCCTTTTTTTGGGTTATTCGCTCTTTCCCCATTCCTTTGGAAAAAATAAAGTGCGGTGGCGATTTTTATTTTGATTTGTATAAAGTCTAGTCAATCCAATGGCTTAGTATTGAACATTTCTACCGCTACAATGAGGACCATCTCTTCGTGTGTAACCAAACTGACGTAAGGCTAAAGAAGGGTTGTAAGTGATGCCTCCTTTAATTCCAAGGAGTAGCACATTAGGAAACTCTTCACAGCGGTCAATAATAGAGATATCTTCTTGAGATCGAGAACACCAATAGATATCAGAGTGAGAAAGAGACATCAACCTTTGAGACCATCTTAAGCCTAGCTTATTCTTCAATACCGATTGAGGAAGGTGTGAAATAAACCACCTATAGAGAAAAGGTATACAACACATAAGAGTTCCTCGCTTCTTTGTAGTACGGGTATGGAGAGAATGTAGGATATCCCCGAGCAGTGTAGGCACTGGATTGTGAGTAAGGAAAATATTGATGGCGTTTACATCTATAAGTTAGTCCGGATTAGGGAACAATACCAACCCATAGATCAGGAGGTCCAATATATCTTCAAAAGCATGGAAACTCATGACGTCTAGGAACACTTGATCTTTCTCTATCCGAAACTTTGCAAGAAGACATTTAACCCCACTTCTCCTTTCCCACTTAGATTCAATGTCAGATGGCTTAAAGTGCAAGGTTATGGAAACATCTTCAGACTTTGGATCCTATTCTAAGCCTGTGAAGGGTATTTGCTCCAATGTAGGCACTTCGAGAAGTTAAGAGAATTCTTCCAACATGGGCACCAACTGATAATCGGGGAACATGAAGCAATGGTGTTTAGGATCAAAGAACTGGAATAGGACACTCATCATACCCTCATCAAAATCGGTAGTAACCAAACTGAGCAAGTGACCATGTCTTCTATTGAGTTGGGAACTTTCAGGAACCTTTAAGACCAATTCCTTAAGCTTGGAAGGTATTCCTACGAAGTTTATCCGGATGGTATTTCTGCGAGCGGAATCTATAACCTACAAAATAGAGAAGAGATAAATCCCCAGGTCCTTGAAATGGTTAGTGCAAATGATATGTTATGATGTTCATGATGTTATGTCTGTGCTTAAAACAAAATAGCAAACACAAACAAGTCACATAAAGACCTTAGGTTTAAAGGCTTGCATGAGGTCTATAAGTAAGTACCCTTTTGAAGTTTAGTTGGCTCAACCTGTCCTAGCAATAGTAACCGAGTTCTAGGGATCTCATATCATTGATCTTTCTCTCAGGAATTGTTTCAGCTAAAGCATCTAAATTGCGGCCGAAATATCCTGAAAGTCCAATCTCAATGAGTGTAGCATCGAGTATCAACCAACTTCAGTCTGCACCAAAGTCGGCCATCTCACTACTTTCTAATGGCTAAGATGAGTCAATTTAAGGTTCTAAAGGTTAGTTAACGCTTAATGACACTATATGTAAGTCTAATATTATCCTTGACTGGCTCAAGGAACATTAATACAAGACAGAGTATCACGCTAACATAGCTATCATATCACCCATATCGGTCTACACCGTACAGCCTCCATAATTTATTGCTACTTACCTAAAAGATGCCTCAGATCCGGGTATAGGATCTTTAACAATAACTCAAACATAAACCCGAAAAGATAAGGCACACAAATCAAACAAGATAAGCAATTTAAATATCTTCTATCTCTAAGGTTACCCCACTTTTTTTTATGATCCCCATTGAAGTCGTCAGTTCTGTAATACGGTGAGAGAACTGACTTTTACTGGTTTTGCATTTTTATTTTCAATGTTGTGGTTAGCAAGAGTCTCCACCGACTTTTCTTTTATCCAACAAAGGAAATGGTGAAAAGAACAGGAAAGACCTTTTGAGGTTATTTCTGTGTAAGGGGGGTAGGTTATGGAAAGGGAAGGTGTTAGCACCCTTACCATCCTTAGTTATCTACAGGCTCTTAGTTGCTAGCTCACTTTGAAAATGCTTTTTTTTGCAAGTGTGTTTTGAAGATATTTTGAAAAGACACCTTAGTGCGGTGAACTTTGTAATGTTTCTCGTTTCGGCGAGAACGTATACAAAGTGTTTTTTGTCTTTGAAAATATTTAGAAAAGAGTTTGTGTATGTGTGAAAAAAATTGTTTTTGATTGTTTTTATGAGCAAGCAACTAGGAGCTATCTACCTACTCGAAAGGTTTGTTCTTTTTCTCTTTTCCTTTAGACAGTGATATCCTACTATTAGTGAGTAGGTAGCCCTATCGTTGGATTTTTGATGGACGGGCGAGGGTCATCGTACAATCACGAAAGCAACTAGTAAGATACTTTAGTGATTACCCTAAGGTTTTAAGATCATATACCAAGGTAACTTCAAAAGGGTCATCGAGGGACTTATAATCTTTAAACGAAAGGGTCACCACAAAAATCTCTTACGTTCGAGAGTTGTGACTGTTTGTTCTGAAGGCAACAAGTGGAGATGCCCTAGAGGTGCGCGTGTGTGAGTGTGTTGTGTTTCAGTTATTTATCTTTGGAGGTTAACTTTGCTAGAGTTTGCTTTTATCTTTCCATACAAGCCTATTAGCATACATCTTACAGTTAATATCAGTATGAAAATAAATATGCGGGAATTTAAATCTACACTATTACAAGGCTTCGGGGAGGGGGAATTACAAATCAAACGGGGAAGTAAAAGTAAAGTCCTAAATTTAAAGCTATTACATCCTTTTACAGTTACATCAATATGAAAGAATAAAAATGTGAAATTTAAAATAAGCGCGTGAAGATGGAAAGCGAAGTAAAAACCCTAAAACTCCTAAACACTTAGAATATTTTTGTTGTTTTTATTTGTTTTAAGAAAATACTTAAATTAAACTAAATATAATCTTAATTAAATAAATAAAAAGGAAGTTATTATTAATTGAAATAAAATTTAATCAAAAAAGAAAACTAATTCTAATATTTTTGGTATTTTTATTTGAGAAAAAGATTTGAAGTGATTAAACATAGTTCTAATTGATTTTAAATTAATCAAAATAAGTTAAAATAATTTAATTAATTAATTTTAATTCACCAAAATTAAATTAATTAGAAAAATCCTAAATCTATCATTTTTGTGATTTTTTTTATCATAAAAATAAAACTGGTTTTAAAAATAATATAGAACAATTAAATACATAAAACTAAAATAATAAAAAAAATTAGAAAATGGGCCTCATGTGAGAAGTAATTGGGGGGGTATGCATCTGGAATTTCGTTTTAGGCTCAATAAGAGGAAGCCCAGGGTCCTGCGCATGATCCATTAGTGTTGGCTCCTGTGAGGGCTATCATGAACTCCTAAAACTAGAGTGTTAGATCTGATGTTGTGATGATCTAATGGTGACAATATGTCAATGCATGGTGCATGCGCTTACCCTGGAACACTGGATCTGCAAGCGGAAATTAGAAAAATAAATAGGCAAGAGGCAGGGATCGAACCCCTGCCCTTGCCCATAACAACACCTTTACATACGCTGCATCTACCGTTGGGCCATTCAAATCAATTGTGAATATAATAACAAAACAAAAAATAATATAATGAGAACTCAGTTAGATTTCCAAATTTTCAAACGCACGCTAGAAGATTCAAACGGACCAATAGGGTGATAACATTTGGGCCACCGGAGTCAATGGAAGTCAAAGGTGCCAGAGTCAAACTCCAGTCACCTTCTTTGGTCGACCCAAAAATCTAAACCTGCAAAAACAAGAGATTTATGGATGGTAAAAGAACCTATCCTACATGAAATTGAACCCTGAGTCTGATTTTGGCCTTAAATTGGTCTGAGAGCGACTATATCATGAGGTACAAACCAAACAGAACTTTATGCCCTAATCATGGTGTTTCGTTATCCCTGCGTTAGAACTTGTAAACAATAGGTCAAAACAAATATAAACATGTTCATGAGCACGTATGTATGCATAAAATCAATTGAAATTGCATGAATAAAGAGTTTGAATTTTATGAAAACTACCAAACCGGTTCCACTTGATATGGTCGTTTTGGACGTAGATCTACTTCAGGGAGGGTTATGGCAGGTTCTTGGGACCTTCGGGAAATGGATATTGCACTTGGTTTGATCTAGAAGCGGCTGTATCGTGCAATATGGACTTGCACTCTTTGAAAAAAATTTGAACACTTTAGGGAAATATTGAGGCAGCAACTCGTGTCCTTTTGAGGTGTGAAGCTTGTGTTTATATGTGGTATCAATTTAGGTCAACAAAGATGGAAAGGGATCATTAATTTGTAATGGTTATCAAAACCAAATCAAATATCTTTACAAACTTTCCAATTTTGGATATTCTTTCTCAAACTTGATTTCTCACGCCTTCTTGTACATCTAGCAATATTTTTGGTCTTCAAACTTGGTCCAACACCAATCACACGCCTTGGCCCATTAATTTACCATTTATTTTTTATTTTATTTGCATTAAATGAATAAAAATTCAAATAAATAAAAATAAAAATCACAATAGTATATGAATAGGTTTATAGGTCTTTGGGTATGTCATAAACATGCTTGAACCCCAAAAAATAGGTCCATTAACTTAAAGATGCATTTTGGTCAAAGTTGACTTCTTGCATTTTCACCAATTTACCCAATTTGAACTAGTCATAACTTGCTCAATTTTCATATTTTGAAGATGATCTTGGAGTTTTTAGAAATCTAAATATGTCCCCTACAATATAACTTTTGATTATTTTTGCATTGGAGAGTTTATCTTGATGTAACTTGATTTGATAAAAAATGCCTTTTTGTTGACTTTCAAAAAGACCTGTAATGTATTGGCTCATATCTTTCCAATGATGCATTTTTTGGATTTGAGAATAAAAACAAAGTTTTATAGGATTGGATTATATTCAAAATTATCTTTGGTTAGTGCAAAATGGATGAAGCATATGAAAGTTATGCCTGGTCAAAGTTCAGTTTACTTTTCCTAAGAAACCCTAATTTAGTAACTTTTGATTATAGATGATTTGAGGGCATTCCTTAAGGAATCATGATCAACCCTTGATCAGATGATGAATATTACTTCAAAATGTTGATGTTGACCAAAAATCTTGAAGTTTGACTGTATGTTGACCATAATTGACTTTAGACCTAATACAGTTGATTTTCAGTCATCTGAGCAATTGACTGAGCAAACATGTGATGCAAGGCATGAAATTTAGCATAAGCATTCTTAAGGACATAGTAGGAAACATGGAAATAACTTGAGGCTTTTGAAACCCAAACTTCTTTGTGAAAAGTGAAACCCTAGTTGGAAATCCATTGCTTAGGAGGAGAATTTGTCTGGTCAATTCTTGGTCAACCTTGAACATTTTAGGACCTCTAGGAGTATGTTTTGAATAAAATGAGAGGGCAAATTTTGGGATAAAAAACCTGAGAAATAAACTGAGATATATCCAAAAGAAATATCACAGAATCAATCAAATTTTCCAAGATTTAAAACAGCAGTCCCTGTTGTACCAGACCAAGATGTCATGACATCTGCTTCGACATCTTGCTGAAAAACTCATAACAACAAAATTGCTATGACAGCTGACAAGAATGTTGCACCATCTTAATCAACATCAATAAAACCATGTTTTATCAAAATTATACCAACACCAAAACCATGTAACTAAAAACCTCCACCTTCTTTTCCCCAAAGGATTAGGAAGGCCAGGGAGGAGCAACAATTTGACAAGTTCATGGAAATTTTGAAACAACTTCAAATTAATATACCACTGATTAAAGTTACTCAAAAAATTCCAAATTACTCAAAGTTCATGAAGTATGTGCTCACTAAGATAAATAGATTAGGAGAGTTTGCAGTTTTTGCACTAACTCAAGAGTGTAGTCAGTTGGTTCAAGGCAAACTCCCTTCTAAGTTGAAAGATCCTGGAAGTTTTACCATCTCTTGTACAATTGCAGACACTTTTTATGGAAGAGAATTATGTAATATTGGGGCAAACATTAACCTTACTCCCTTATCTATCTTCAAGAAACTAGGGATAGGAGCTTCCATGCCAACCACCATCACTCTACAGTTGGCAGATAGAAGTATTTTCTACCCTAAAGGGAAGATAGAAGATGTGTTGGTGAGAGTTGACAAATTTGTGTTCCCTAATGATTTTATTATAATGGATTTTAATGTTGATTAAGAGACTCTCATTATATTGGGAAGACCTTTCCTTGCTATGGGTAGAACCTTAATTGGTGTAGAAATAGGAGAACTCACTATGAGAGTTAATGGACAACAAGGTGTGTTCAATGTCTTCAATGCTCTGTAGTACCCTGAGGAGGATATTATTGATTGTTCTGTGATCTCAAGTTGGGAAGGAATAATGCACAAGAATTTACTCAATTCAAGCAATTTGTTGGAGCAAGAGTTAAGGAAGTTATAAAAAGACGAAGTTCAACAAGATGGAATCAGCAGTGGACCAATGAGAAAACGGTGTGTTGAAGAAGAACCTATGGAGGTGTTAGAGTTATCCATTGAGGTACAGAAGCAGAACTCACCTTCAATAGAAGTTCCCCCTAAGTTGGAACTCAAGCAACTGCCTGACCATTTACAATATGCCTATCTAGAGGTAGCATAAAAGTTGTCTGTGATCATTGCTACAAATTTAGCTACTGAACAAAAGGATCAATTATTGCCAATTATGAAAAAACATAAGAAAAATATTGCTTGGCAAATCTCTGACATTAAAGGGATCAGTCCCACTGTTTGTATGCATAGAATCTTATTGGAAGAGAACTTCAAGAATAACATTGAAAGTCAAAGAAGGTTGAATCCTATTATGAAAGAAGTGTTCAAAAAGAAAATCATAAAATGGTTAGATTTTGGTATTATCTACCATGTTTATCATAGTGTGTGGGTAAGTCCAATTCAATATATACCAAAGAAAGGAGGCATGCCAATGGTCAACAATGAGAATAATGAGTTACTTCTTACAAGAAATATTATAGGCTGGAGGATTTGTATGGATTATAGGAAGCTGAACAAGGCCACAAGGAATGACCACTTCCCTATACCATTTATTGAGCAAATGTTGGATATATTGGCTGGAAAGAAGTATTATTCCTTCTTGGATGGATATTCGAGTTACAACCAAATAGCTATTGCACCTGAAGATCAAGAGAAGACAACATTTGTATGTCCTTATGGTACTTTTTCTTTCAGGAGTATGCCCTTTGGATTGTGCAATGCTCCAGCCACCTTTAAATGTTGCATGAAGGTCATATTCTCATATATTATTGAAAGTTTCATGAAAGTTTTCATGGATGCTTTTTCTATTTTTGGAGAGTCATTTAAGAAGTTCATGGACAACTTGGATATGGTGTTGACCGGATGTGAAGAGAACAATCTTGTGTTGAATTGGGAAAGTGCCATTTCATGGTGAAAGAATGGATTATTTTTTGGCACAATATTTCAAATAAAAGCCTAGAATTGGACAAAGAAAAAGTGGAAGTGGTAGAGAAATTTCCACCCCAGTAAACATCAAGGGAATTATAAGTTTCCTAGGCCATGTTGGATTTTATAGAAGGTTTATCAAGGATTTTTCCAAGATTACCAAGCCACTTTTCCAATTATTGTTGCATGATGTGTCTTGTGTCTTTAGTCAGGAATGTATGGATGCTTTCAGTCTTTTAAATGAAGCTTTGATTTCTGCACCCATTATGAAGACTCTTGACTAGACGAAACCCTTTGAGTTAATGTGTGATGCAAGTGACTTTGCTATTGGGGTTGTACTTGGACAAATACATAACAAGGTGTTCCATACCATTTATTATACTAATAGGACCTTGATTGAAGCTCAAGTAAATTACACCATAATTGAGGAGGAAGTTCTAGTTGTTGTCTTTGCGTTTGACAAGTTTAGATCATATCTGGTAAGAACCAAAGTCATTTGTGTGCACTGACCATGCTGCCATCAAGTACCTTATTTGCAAGAAAGATTCTAAGCCAAGGCTTATAAGATAGGTATTATTGTTACAAGAGTTTAATATAGAGATTAGAGACAAGAAAGGGTTGAGAGTTTGGTTGTGACTGTTGTACCCCAAAATTTTCCCTCCCTTTTCTCAAGACATTTCTCATAAGATCTTCAATGGCTCAAGCTTGCACAAGTGTTGATTAGGCCAAACCACCTCTTATGCACTGAGACTCCAAATTAGGGTTTTGATTTTCACAAGGACAATTGGAATTCTAATGCCTCAAATTACTTTCATGGTTCATCATATGTCCCCAACAATACTCATGCCAAGTTTCAAGTCTTGGATCATAATTTTGCTTAGTCATTTGATCAGATGATTGAAAATCAATTGTATTGAATAAAAAGTCAACTATGGTCAACCTACAGTCAAACTTCAAGATTTTTGGTCCATATAAATATTTTAAATTCATATTCATCATTTGATCAAGTTTGGATCATAATTACCCAAGAAAAGTGCTCAAATTATCAAAGAGGCAAAATGATCAAAATTAGGGTTTTGATTGAGAATGACTGATCAGTGACTTTTGACCTAGTACATGACCTAATGACTTGAAGCATGATATAAAGGGTTAAAACACAACATGTTGACCTAATATCATGGCTCAAATCCTTTCTCAAGATCAAACAATAAATAGTTTAAATTTGATCAACTGATGAAAAAGTCAACTGATACACCAAGAGTCAAACTTTGACTTTTTGGTCAAAATTATGTTTCAAAAGTCAAGATTCATCAAGACATTCAAAAATAAGAAGCTTGATCATAAAGGAATCAAGAAAGTCAAAAGTCAATATAAAAATTCAAACTTTTCAAAACATAGAAATATTTCTAAGTGTTTTAAACCTTGATAATTTCACTACTTCATGACCTTTTTTCACCAAGATGCAAGATGATTCAAAGAAAACTTTCAACATGAAAGTTGTAGATATTGATGAATTATACAAATTTGTATTAGAGGGTTGATGTCCAAAAAATTCTTATATTTGAAGATATAAGCCCATGAAGTCATGACATTTTCATAAAACACTTAGTGAAAATTTTGACAAGTTTAGGGAGATTTTTTATCTAACTTCTTGGCCAATTTTCACCTAGTTTCAATTGGATTTTGTCTAAATGGTCAATATGAAGGTTGTATACAATGTTTCAAGCTTTCCAAAATGTCCAATAACTTGAAGAGGCCATGATTGAGCTAAGAGAATAGAAGACATGAAGTTAGGCATCCATTCTTGAATTACAAGTCATTTTTGTGATGAACACTTGACCAAAACCCTAGCCTATGTTGCATAATCTTACTTTGCAGGCTTCTAACTTGTATTTCACTCCATAATTAATTGATTACACAACTGTTAGAGCTTTTATCCAAGCATTTGAGCCATTATCCAAGTTGCATTCCATTTATGGCACAAAGGTAACACTTTCATTTTGGAAAAGCAAGCTTTATTGCAAAAGTCAATGCATTGAGCCTCTAACTTGTTTCTTCTGCATGCACTAAACCTATAAGATCAGGAGGAGCATTTTTAAAGTGATCAACCACTCTACAAGCCTTGTACTTCACATTGGAACAAGATGTTTCAAGCTTGCTTCAAAAACAAGGCAAAAATCCATAATATGTGATTTTTGTTTTCTAATCATTTCAAACCTCCAAACTACTTGCCTATAAATATAGGTCATTTTTTCAAGCTAAGGGATGAATTTACAACCCCTCGAGTACCCTCAAACTCTGAATTGCACCAAAACACCATTTTTGTGGCATTTCTGACCTTGCACCTCAAACTTATTTTCCACTCGTGCGTTCTTCCTCCAAATCAATCATAAAGCATCCATACATCATCTAGAAGTGATCCAGGACCCTGTTACACCACTGTAACACCTCCTTCACCATCCTTCATTTTCAAAAACAACAACTTGCATCTTGACTTCTCCGGCACGATTCAGCCATCCTCAATCCAAAGTAAGCATTGCAATAGCTTCCTAGAGGTTCAAGGAAGTTAACCAGATCATTACAACACCTTGAAGGTTGCTCAAACTCAAAACACGATCTCCATATGCAAGGTGAGTTTTATGAACTTCTATCTCTTCATACAAGCATCATTTGGCTTCCATTTTGAAAGATAAAATGTAGACATCATAGCCTTGAAACTAACCATGTCCTTAGAATTCATTTATGTTACCTGAGTAGTGTCAATTTTGAGTTTGAACTTCCTGAAAAAATTAGGTTAGAATTTGGTACCATTTAAAATTCGTGCTCATCTTTGATCCATTGCTTAAGTTAGTTACATATTTGAAATCATGGTGAAATTTTTAACAAGTTTGATGTTTATAATTTATGAAATGGTGGAGAGATGAGAAAGTTACAGAGCTCTAGTTATGGTGATAGGAAGAAGATGAAGTACAGTCATGGAATTAGTTTATTTTAAGTTTATTACAACTTGTCATAATACCGAATGAAACAGCCACCCCAGTGGCAGGAAGCGCACGCTAAAGGCATTACTATAGAAGGTCCTGGGTTCGAGCCCCAGCGAGACCTTTTGTCACTTTTCTAACATTTTTCCTTGTTCCTTTTTTGTTTGGACACACACATGGGCCTTCCAGCTTTGGGCCCTGCTTCATTTACTCATCATCACCCCTGCTTCCTAAACAACACCACTGGCCCATTACTTTTTTATTTTATTTCTTATTCAAACAAAAATAGATTTTGGGCCTAAATCAAAATCATTTTCTTCAAACCTCTTTGTTTTCTTTTCAAACCCCATGACCCAATCTTTTTTCTTTTTTATTATTTATTATTTTTCTTTTACTTATTTATTTTAAATCAAAAATATATTTTTTTCTTAATTAAGTATATTTTCACATTTTATTTTATTGTTATATTATAGGCAAAATAATAATATTTTCTTAACAAATTAATTGCTTTTCTTATTAAACTAATTTAGACTAGGGTTTCATTTTAATTTTCTATTTTAATTAAATTAACTTAGACTTTAGGTTTCTAATTAATCAACTTCTTTTCAAATTAATTAGGGTAATTAACACTCTTTTCATCAAAAACCAACCATAAAAACAATTTTCTTTTCTTTTAAATTATCTTCATATTCTTGTATATTTTATTTTTGCATTATTCAATTTGGTTGTAATAGTAATTAGATTTTAATTGCTTTCATCCTCATTTGTAATTTGTAGTCTCATCCCCTAAAATGATGTAATAGTGTAGGACTTTTAAATTTTGCAATTTACCGCTTTCCATATTATTGTTAGTAATTAGGGTTTGTATGGCAAGACTTAAAATCAATACTAGATAACCCTAATTCAAGACAAAATAAATGAAAATAACACACTTTGCACACATGCATCTCTAGGGTTAACCCACACTTGTTCCCTTAGATTAAAACAGTCATGTCCCTCAAACGTGAGATACTTTAGCAAAGACCCTCGATTACAAGATTGTAGTCCCTCGATGATCCTTCGATGTTGCCTTTGGTAAACGATCTTAGACCCTTATAACAAATTGCTAAGGTATCTTACAATGTTGCCTTCTATGACTATACGACGACCCACGCATGTCCCTTCACATCCGATGATAAGGTTTCTTACTAACTAATGGTAAGATAACACTATCTAAAGGAGGAGTAAAAGAACAAAGACTTTCTTTTGAGTAGGTGGAATGTTCGTAGTTGCTTGCTCACAAACTATTAAAAATCAATAACTTTCAACACACCAACACCTTCATGAAATATTTTCAAAAGTCAATGCTTTGTATACGTTTTCGCCAAAATGAGAAACATTACAAAGTTCACCTAAACGAAGGCACTTTTCAAAAATACTTCCAAACAAACACAAACACATTTCACAAACCGTTTTGAAAGTGAGCTAGAAACTAAGAGCCCATAAATTACTATAGATGAAAAGGATGCTAACACCTTCCCTTTTCATAACCTACCCCCAAAATTCAAGAAAATTCTCAAAAGGTCTTTCCTGTTCTTTTCACCCTTTCCTTTATTAGGTAAAAGAAAAGTTGGTGGTGACTCTTGTTATCCGCAACAATTGCAATCAAACGCAAAACACCCAAGTTAATTCTCCCACCGTATTACAGAACTGGCGACTCTGTTGGGGAAAAATTCAAAAGTGAGGTTACCTTAGAGACTAGATCACCTTTATTTATTTCATTGTTTTACTTGCTTTCTTTACTCTTAAAAGGGTGTTTTGGGTTTTGTATAGATCCTTAACCCGGATCTGGGGGAATTATTAGGTAAGTAGCAATGGATTATGGAGACTGTATGACGTAAACTGATATGGTTGAAACAATAGCTATGTTAGTGTGACACGTTTGTTGGTACCGGTATCCCTTGTGGTGAATCAAGGAGAATACGGGGGCGCTGTGTGGTGTCATGAAGCACTAACTGACCATAGAACCTTTAGTTGAACAACTTGGCCATTAGGAAGTAGTGAGATAGTTGGCTTTAGTGCAGTCCGAAGTTGGTTGATACTCGATACTACGCTCATTGATATCGGACTTTCAGGATATTTCGGTTGCCAAAATAGAGGCATGCGCTGAAATAATGCCCAATGAAGAAAGATCAATGATATTGAGATTCCCTAGAACCTATTTACTTTTAGGACAGGTTGAACCAACTAAGCTTCAAGAGGGTATTTACCTATAAACCCCATGCAAGCCTAAACCTAAGGACTTGTTTGCTTTGCTTGTATATGATTATGCGTACATAACATCATGACATCATACCATAGCATTTTAATTAACTATTTCAAGGACCTAGAGATTTATCTTTGTTTTGTTTTATAGGATATGGCTTCCACTCGCAGAAATATCATCTGAATCAACCTTGTCAAGGTGCCTCCTCAACTCAAAGAGTTAGCATCAAGGGTCCCTGAAAATTCTCTGTTGACCAACAGATATGGTCGATTTCTCAACTTGGTTACTGTGATGCGGTGGGAGAACTGACTTGAGGTTTTGCGTTTGTGTTTGCAAATGTTTCGGTTTAGCAAGAATCGCCACCGACTTTTATTTTATCCAAAAGGAAAGGTAAAAAAGCACAGGAAAGACCTTTGAGATTGTTTTTGGGTTCGGGGGGTAGATTATGAAAAGGGAAGGTGCTAGCACCCTTTTCATCCATGGTTTTCCATGGGCTCTTAGTTACTTGTTTTAGATCACTTGATTTTGCTTTTCAATTGTTTGAAATGGTGCTTTGTGTGGTTTTGAAAGTATTTTGAAAAGAGGTCATCGTTTAGGCAATCTTTGTAATGATTCTTATTTGTAAGAATGTATACAAATATGTTTGTCATTTGAAAAATGTTTCAATGTTTGAAAGTTTGTTTGGAAAATATTTTGAAATTGTGTGTGTTTGAAAATAGCAAGGATGGTTTGCAATTTGATCAGGTAACTAGGAGTTGTCTACCCTACTCAAAAGTCTTTCCTACATATTTTTATTCCTTTGATATTGTTGTTTTACCATTGCATTTGGTAAATAACCCTATCTTTGGATGTTAAACGGGATGGGCGTGGGTCATTGTATGACCATGATAGCAATAGTGCCAAGTATCTTAGCAAAATTTAGGGACTAAGATCATTTTTGTTTATGCAACCAAGATAGCGTCATCGAGGGACTATGATCTTTTTGTTTTGATTGATTTTGCCAAGATACCTAGCATGCATACCATGGCCATTTTAAGGCAACAAAGTGGATCAAACCCTAGGGGTGCTTATTTGCAAAGTGTTGTCATTTTTCATGTATTTTTGTCTTGTGTTAAGTCATGCTATTTGTTTTGATTTTTGGTCTTTTGCAACCAAAACCCTAATTTACTATCATGGTATATGAAAGCAATAAAATGCGTAAAGTAAATCTAGACTATTACACAATATTATGGGGAGGGGGATACAAGTTTTGAATAGGGGGATATTGCTCAAAATAAAACCCTAAAACTATTACAACCAAATTGAATTTATTGTACAAACAAATAAATAAGCAAATATCTAAATAGGCAATTAAATGTAAATATGCAAGAAATGTTTTTGTATTAATTTTATAGATGTGAAAATAAATTTATTTATGTCTTAAAAATGAGAAAATAAAATGATTATTTTTGAAAGGGTGAAAACCCTAATTTTTGTTTAAAAGAAGATATATGTTATATTATTTATTTATTTCATTTATGTACAAGGAAATAATAAAAAATATATACAAAATGTTAAAAAATTAAAATATGCATGAAAATAATATTTTAAGTATATAAATAATAAAAATAAAAATATATAATATTTTTATATTATTTTCAAGTTTTATTTAAGAAAATAAATCCTATTTAACCTAATAAACTATTTATTATGCAAAAAATAAAATAAAAAAAAATATGATAAAATGAAAAAAATAAAGAAAATATTTTTGGAATTTTTTAATGTTTAGAAAAAATAAATAAAGTCAGAAAATATAAAAGAAATAAAAAAATATGCAAAAATAAAGAAAATGGGCCAAGGGGGTGCAGAAAGTAAACAGGGGGTGTCAAAAGAAACAAGCCCAAGCGCCAGGCCCAACCATCTTCATCCCTGACCTTGAGACAACAACCATGCGCGCGTTTTCCTTCAACCTATATCTCTCACATACGTGCACAAAAGCAAAATCTTGCAACATGAAACTTGTAGCATGTTAACTCACGATTCTAATGATATAAAAAACATGACCTAACTCTAAAAGATCAAGGAGAATTTTGTCACCCCTAATTTCTGACCTAAAATTTTCAGGATGTTCAACATCCAAATTCTCCTAGCTCAGTTAATATAAATGGAAGTTATGCATATGTACAGCTCAAGCACATCAGGGACTATATTTTCGCTTCACAAACCTAAGCTTAATGATGCCTAAATAAGGAGTTAGAATCTTGACAAATACTTGTTTCAGTTAAGTTTGGATATGGCAATGTAGGAGTTGTGAGTGAGGCCTGAAGGTCGTGTTAGCTTGCCTGAAGTTCCCTCAACCTTTCCCAATGCTCAGCTTGCTCTTTGAGAAGTTACCAAGCACCTTGATTTGTTTGCTTTTGTGATCATAGATATTGTACTTTGATTTTTCTCTCTAATTAATAAAATGCAATATTGGTTTGTCTTACTTGTTGATAATGTAGGTAAAAGCAATGAGGTTTAGCAACTTGCTTCATGGGTTCAGGAGTTTATTTCCACGCCCTAGTCAAAAGCTTGAGAGATTCAAACCTCACCATTGAATTTGTTTTGAAGTTGATATGAAATTTGTTTTGGTGGCCATAGGTCCTCATCATCATCCTCAACAATTTCTATTCACAAAGGAAGAATATTGGCACAAAAAGTTTGTTCAAACTTGGCAAAGTTCCACCAAGCATTCACTTGATCTAGAGGCTAGGGTTTTGGACTTCAAAGAGGCATATCTTGCTCATCTTTTGTCATTTTTGAGTGACTCCAAAAGAATTCTTCTCTTCAAAGAGTTATCAATAAGTCACTTCAAAAGCTCCAAAGAGTTTTCATGTGGAAGGAACTTGGTGAAGAAGAAAGATCACAAGTCATCCAGTTGAATCCCTAATTTTCCATATGTGACTTCAAATTGTCATAACTTGGCCAATTTTTATCACCTTGAGCCCATTCTTTTTCCATGATGATCTTAAGGATGTTTACTTAATGCCTTCTTTTATGTGAAAAGTAAGAAAATGGATGGAAGTTGCCTTAAGAATGCAAAAGATTATAGGTCATTTCATGATTTTTGGCTAACTTCAACAAGTCATAACTTGCTCAATTTTTGGAGATTTTGAGTGGTTCAAATTGTAAAATTTCATTCAAGAGGTCTACTTAATTCTATCTTTTTGGATCAAGAGCAAATTCTAAGTGGAAAGCCATGTTTGGATGCAAGATATTATAGGTCATTTTTAAAGAAGAATTTGAAATATTTCTAAGTATGGAAAGTCAACTCTTTTTCTCCAACTTTGACTCCATGTAATTTTCGGATCAAGCCTCCAATTGATTCCATTATTTTTCCATTGCAAAGTTTGTTACCTCATCTTTCCAAAGCATCAAGAATCATGCCTTAAGACTCCCTGAGATGGAAATGCCATTGTTTCAAAAGTGGTAACTTGGAATTGAAGTTTCCCTACAAGTCAGAATTTGAATTTCATGTTACAACCTCTAAACCTCAAATTAGCACGCGTTTTGGGTCTAAACATGATTAGCCAACTTTCCCAAGTGGATTAGTGCATCAAAATGCAAGAATTGGATGTGTTTTGGTGAAGTTTGGATCACACTTCACTCGTGCATCAGGTTTACACGAATTCCCTCCAAAATGCATTGTTCACTCTTCCTTTTGATCCCATTTGCTTCTCCTATAAATACATGTACTATCCCATTCATTTTCTCAAGCTTAGATAGCCAGAATTACCCTGCCAAACTTGCTTCACAACTCAGAATTCAGCTACTTCGAATCCTATTCTTAAGCCTTTTTCAATCCATTTTCTCCATCAATTCACCTTCCTTGATCGTCCCTGAAGCTAACCATACCATTACATTAAAGAATCGTGCCCTATATTGCTCCATAGAAGTCCAGTTTCAGAGCTCTGCAACTCAACTTCAATAGGTAGACTCCTTCATCAATTCTTCAAAACTTTGGTACCATCGTGTTGCTTTCATTGCCCTGGTTCTAGTTGCAACACTTACTTTTATCTGGAAACACGTTTTGACCATGAATTTTCAAATCCCCTTTCAAAACTTTCTTTCCAAATTGCTTGAGTTACAGTTTATATAAAAATGGCGCGAGGGTATGGTTATCTTCGTCTTAAAGAGACGAAACGAATGGCATAGGTCTGAGCTTCTGATTTTACAGTTTGAGAGACCTGCAATTCGTGAGGCTGGAGGTTGAAGATGACCAATGTGTCACCTTATAACCAATGAAAGCGTGCCATTTGTATTTTTTGAATTTCTGATTTTACATTTGATTCAGTGCTTTATTCAATAAAGACCATGATATGCACAGCGCGCCAGATCCCTTGGATTTGATCACTAACGCGTTTTGACTCTCATCCAATGGTCCACATATTTTTCTTTTATTTTCTTTTTCTGATTTTTATATTTTAATTGTTTTAAAATTCAAAAAATCATAGAAAATTCATTTTTAGTTCAAAAAATCCAAAAAAATTATGAAAAATATTTTTGATTATTCTCTTTCTGATTTTTATTTTTTCATAATTTAATTTTGTGTTTTGGTATTTTTTATGAATTTTGCACTTATTTGATTTATTTAAAATGTTTAAAAATACTTTTACACATTTTTAAATTCTGAAAAAATTATGGAATGATCCAATGACATTGTGATAAATATTGGTGACTTTGTTTTATTTTTGTTTCTGACTTTACTATTTTTTACTATTTTTGTTTATTTTACCCATTTATTTTAATTTTTAAAAATAGTTTCTGACTTTTAAAAATTCCCAAAAAAATTGTATAATTACTTGACCTATTTTCTTATTTTTCTATGGTTTTATCTTTCATTTCTTGATTAATTTGAATAATTGACTTTTTCCCCATTATTTTCCCTTTTTTTTAAACCCTTTAATGCATATATTAAATATATCATTATTTTGTGAATATTTTCTGGCTGTCTTGGGTTGATAATTTTATCATGGCTTTATTAACACCATTGGATCCATGGTGTTGAGTCTAACTCCACAAAAAATGGATGAATGATTTTAATAATAGTTTGATTAAATATTAATTCAAATGTGGTTTTCTTTTTTACCCTAATTCTCCTTCATCTCATCCCCTTCTTATTGTACTAAGTGTTGTTGGAGCATGATCTATATATCATGTCTTAAAACAAATGGTGCATAGATTGCTATTGATTGGCCTCAAAATAGGTGCTACTTCTATATAAGTCCACTTACAATTGCTTAACATAGCGCTAAATTTTGTCCCAATTCGAGTAAATGATCATTCGTGACCCAAACTTATGATTGCAAGCTCAAGTATGTTAATTTTATCTATTTGATCCAATAACCTTGAGATTTATTGTGTGGAGGCTTTGGTTCTACCAATCCTCTAATGGATTTACAACACCTTTGGTCAACGCGGATCACTTAAACATCGTTGATCATTAAATAGTACTTGTGAGAATTCCAAATGGATGATATACTTGACAAAAAGCAAATGCAACTTATTGTGTGGAGGCTTTGGTTCTACCAATCCTCTAATGAGTTCCAAATGCAAGTTTCAAGATGGTCATCCAACTAACCACTAATTATTAACTTGCTTTATTTTTTATGCTTTATTATTTTTATACTTTATGTACTATTTATTTTTAGCATTTTACATTTCATGCCATTTTTTATCTTTTCTCATTTGAGCATTTATTTATTCTTGTCATTTTTACTTTGCTCACTTGAGCTTTTCTTCTCTTTTCTTTTCCGAAGATACTTAATAATCAACTTAAACCCTAAAAAAACTCTTAATGTCACTTGGACTATTTGGTTACTATACTTGGCATTATGGAGTAGTGGAATTTTCTGGACTTAGGATTAGAAACCTTGGCCTATCTTGGAGACCCTGTGATCTTATCTGATTATTTTGTCTGGAGCTCTTGAGGTTTACCTCAAGACATTGGGTTGCTTGTTTGTTTTTGTGTGCAGGTTTTTGTGATTGCATCCTTGATTTGTAATCTGGAATTCACCCGTATACGATCGTTACTCTGCCCAATTTTTGTGAAGACTTAACACATTTGAAGAGGTCTAGTATCTTTGCTTGCTTGGTTTCGATCCAAAGAATGGGAATTCTATCTTGACTCATAATGTCAAGTTTTTGGCTTCTTGTTGGTTAGATGGTCCTTATCCTTAGCTTTTACCTTATGCTTTAGGATAGTCTCTTCTTCTCCTCCCATCTTCTTTAATTTCAAAAATCTTCTCCCTCCTTTTGAAAACTCTTCTTGTTTTGAAACTTAAACACTTTCATAATAAACTTGGACTTAGGTCCATGCATTTTCAAAACATTTTCATAAATAAACCTCAATCAATTTAATAATACTTTGACATTTTTTGATGAGAAGACTAAAAGTCAACCAATCTCATTTCAAACCATTTTTGCCACTTTGGCTTTTACCCTTAAACTTTTTCTTAAAATATTAGACTCTTGTCAATCCTTGTAATGATGCAAACAACTATACTTCTACAATATGTAGTGAAGAGAGACATTTTCCACTTGGGTGTT